>JAJAVR010000035.1:122500-610000 GCA_021554675.1 Leuciscus idus | reverse complement strand
GACGGTCGCCTGGCGTCACCTAATGGCGGTTTAGTGTTATGTTTAAAAGTATCATTCTTTCCAACGTGTGTGCACCGTTATCAATGTCCGTGCGGACGTCCGAATTTTACTTTCACTTTTATATTAGCGATTTAAAAGCACCCGCTCGTGTCACACGTCGATTAATCGATGGGAAAATATCCTCACAGTCATATACCTAATACATTTATATTTAAATACAATATAGGCCTACCTAGTAAAAAGTTTAATATACTATTTTTATATCCTTTTGGACACAAGAGGGCAGTATAGCCCTATGTTTGCTTTTTTGTTGAACCAAATAGCACTAAATAGCCTGTTTTTAACTTTTTTTATACTTCTTGAATTGCAAAAACAGAATAAAATGGGTTTAGTTCTAATATTTGTATAATTTTCTATAAAAATAAACGGTGTATAATTACATTTGTAGAAGATATGAGATGTTTTCTGATTCCTTTTTGACATTACTTTAATCCCTCGCCATATCAAAACCGTTTGAGATATTTATTATCCATTCACAATTTAGCATATTTAATGTATTTTCATCATGTTGAAAAAGTTTGGTGGGAATAAAATAAATAGTTTAAGAGGAGTGGCTAAACATTCAGAGGCTGATTTTGCAAAAAAATCCACATTCAGACCAAAATATCTGACTTCCTGATGGCCGGAGCTAATGAATGTAAATTAGAAAGTTGTCCGGCTAGATGAGTACAATATAAAAACTATTTTTTTTTTACTGTAGTTAAAACTAACCCGCCCACTTTTGTCAAAAGCATGTTGAAAGTGACACACTTCCTGCTGCCACTTGGTGGCGCTATAACTTTGACTCACAATAGTTACATCCATCTGATCGGCCTCTTACCACGAACACACTGCTGAAGTTTCATCAAGATCAGTTAATGTATGCAGAAGTTATTCCACTTCGTGTTTCTCTTTTCTCGCCATAAATTCATTTCCTCGCCACGGCCAAACCGTTCGAGATATCAAAAATCCGTCTGCAATTTAGAATCCTCAATGTCTTGACTTCATGCACACCGAGTTTGGTGGGGATTGGATGAATTCTCTAGGAGGAGTACTTCGCATTCCACAGCAAGCGTTTTCCAAACAACCCATAATAGCCGACTTCCTGTTGGGCTGGTGTAAAACTTAGAGCACGAAAGTTGTTCGGCCCGATGAGATCTATATGTGTACCGAGTTTCATATCATTACATGCAAGTGTGTTTGATTTATGGACAAGTGTTCGGATCCCGTTCCAGGGGGCGCTGTTGAGCCCCCCTGCCACGCCCGGGTACCAGCTTCAGCCCGGCCCTGATGGCCGCACGTTCTGACCTGTGTGCAAAGTTTCAAGAGTTTTCGAGCACGTTTAAGGCCCCAAAAGCCCCTGAAACCTTGAAAAACAGGAATTTTAAACAAATCTCACTCAAAAGACAAATCCCCCCACCCCTCACACACACAGAGACGCAGAGGCAGAGAGAGAGAGGGAGAGAATTCTCCAAAAAATCACATTCAAACCAAAATATCTCACTTCCTGTTGGTCACAGCTTATGACTATAAATTAGAAAGTTGTCCGGCTTGATGAGAACAATATACATAACGATTTTTGTGACTCTACTTAAAACTAAGCCCCCACTTATGACTAAAGGTGGCGCTACTGAGCCCCTCACCACGCCCGTTTCTGAAACTTTGCACATGTCTACGGGCTAATAAATGTGATGTGTCTGTCGAGTTTCATCCAATTTCAAGTATGTTAAGAGTCTCAAAAGCATCAAAAAAGAATATTAAAGTTTGAAGCATTGCCATGGCAACAGTATTAAAGATATCAAAAATCCTTTCACAGGTCTACATCTGCCGTGTGTTTACATTATACACATAAAGTTTGAAGCAAATCGGGTAAAAATAAGAGGGTGATTTCAAAGCATTTTGAAAGGGACACACTTCCTACTGCCAGTTGGTGGCGCTATAACTTTGACTCACAATAGTCACATCCATGTGATCGGCCTCTTACAACGAACACACTGCTGAAGTTTAATCAAGATCAGTTAATGTATGCAGAAGTTATAACACACTTCCTGTTTCCATTATTCGCCATAAATTTGCTTCCTCGCCACAGCCAAACCGTTTGAGATATCAAAAATCTGTCCGCAATTTAGCGTCCTCAATGTCTTGACTTCATGCACACCGAGTTTGGTGGGGATCGGATGAATTCTCTAGGAGGAGTATTTCAATTCCAGAGCGTACGTTTTTCAAACAACCCATAATAGCCGACTTCCTGTTGGGCTTGCGTAAAACTTAGAGCACGAAAGTTGTTCGGCCCGATGAGATCTTTATGTGTACCGAGTTTCATATTATTACATGCAAGCGTGTTTGATTTATGGACCAAGTTTTCGGACCCCGTTCCAGGGGGCGCTGTCGAGCCCCCCTGCCACGCCCGGGTGCCAGCTTCAGCCCGGCCCTGATGGCCGCGGGTTCTGACCCGTGTGCAAAGTTTCAAGAGTTTTTGAGCATGTTAAGGGCCCCAAAAATGCCTGAATAGTCGTAAGAAAAATAATAATAATAATAATAATAATCCTACCGAAAACAATAGGGCCTTCGCCCTTTCAGGGCTTGGGCCCTAATAATCCTACCGGAAACAATAGGGCCTTCGCCCTTTCAGGGCTTGGGCCCTAATAATAAATAATCCTACCGAAAACAATAGGGCCTTCGCCCTTTCAGGGCTTGGGCCCTAATAAATAATCCTACCGAAAACAATAGGGCCTTCGCCCTTTTAGGGCTTGGGCCCTAATAATAATAATAATAAAATATAGCTGCGAGCAGCGATTGCGGGCCCAAGCCGGTGGCACCGCCACCCTGGTGCCTTTAGTTACACTAAAGGCACCGGGGTGGCGGTGTCACCGGCTTGGGCCCTCCATCGCTGCTCGCAGCTATATTTATATATATATATATATATATATATATATATATATATACACATATATATATATATATATATATATATATAATAAAGACGGGAAATTTTACTTGTCTTACCTTATTCTGATTTTATGATACACTCAAAATATTCCACAACAAATCCTTTAAATTTAATGTAAAAATAAAAACGAAAGTAAGCCGTGTTGGTCTCACGTAACCCTCTCATTAGAATCAAAATGTTTCAATATTTGCGATGTATTTGGATGCTAAACTATTCTTTATTATAGGCTTTGTACTTCACTCGTGTTCCAATATCGATGGAAAAAATCATCCTCTTCACACGTGCAAAAATGTGCTTGGAAACATCACAGTGGAGCTCTGCTTACTGTGAATGGTACAAATTGTACTACTGACTATTTAAACAGAGCAGTGTAATTCGTATATGTTATGTTGACTATTTTTATTATTATATTGTATTAGGGCTATAATGAACAGGCTGCGATGTCAAGATTGCAATTCTGGAATGTGTGTGTGTGTGTGTGTGTGTGTGTGTGACGCGGTTGCGGTTGAACAGTGGACACATAAAAACATAAATAAAATGTATTAGTTTATTCCTACTTCCATAGGAATACATTGAAAATGCTCGCTCTACTCCGCACCATTATCAATGTCTGTGCGGACATCTGTATTTTATTTTCGCTTTTAAGTTAGCGATTTAAAAGCCCTCAGCGGTGTCACACGTCGATTAACCGGTGGGAAAATGTTATCACAGTCACATCCCTAATATATAAATACAATAGGCCTACCTGAAAGAGAATTTTACTTGCCCGACCAGAGTATAGCCTGATTAGAACGTCAATAACAAAACAAATTACTTGGGAATCACTAAAATGAGAGATTATTCTAATTTCATTACATTCATTTTAAGTTGCAATCAGCAGTTAATAATAAATGTCTTACTGATCAATGGTAACAAGGTTGCCCTGCTGAGGCTCATGCAGCTTCTCCGGGAGAATTGTAAACAAATGAGCGCAGCACACAAAAAAGCAACCCAGTTAACAACATACTGACTATAAAAATGACAAATATGGAGTTTTTATATATTTTATAACATATAAGCAACCTCACTTGACGAGTAGGCTACTATTTCCTGAATACAATCACGATTGAAACTGTGACATTGATTTCATACAACAGGTTAATAAACAGTTACAATTAAGTCACTTACATTTTAGATGCAATATTGACTGTTTTTGTTCTGTTTCAGCAGCAAAAATACTTAAACAAAGATCACAGCAGAACCATCGCGCATCTCACAGCAACTTGTTTTCTCATTACTGAATGATTCAGCATTTTGAAACGAATCGGTTGACTCAAAGATTCAATGGTCAATCCATAAACATCTGTCTCAATCATGAATGACTCAGTCATTCGAACGAATCGTTTGAACGAATGAATCAATGACTCGCTCATTAAGATGGTCGCCTGGCGACACCTAATGGCGGTTTAGTGTTTAAAAGTATCATTCTTTCCAACGTGCACCATTATCAATGTCAGTGCGGACGTCCGTTTTTTACTTTCACTTTTATATTAGCGATTTAAAAGCACCCGCTCGTGTCACACGTCGATTAACCGATGGGAAAATATCCTCACAGTCATACCTAATACATTTATATTTAAATACAATAGGCCTACCTAGTAAAACGTTTTATATACTATTTTGATTTCCTTTTGGACACAAGAGGGCAGTATAGCCCTATGTTTGCTTTTTTGTTGAACCAAATAGCACTAAATAGCCTGTTTTTAACTTTTTCATACTCCTTGAATAGCAAAAACAGAATAAAATGGGTTTAGTTCTAATATTTGTATAATTTTATATAAAAATAAATGGTGTATAATTACATTTTAAGAAGTTATGAGATGTTTCCTGCTTCCTTTTTGACATTAATTTAATCCCTCGCCATAGCAAAACCGTTTGAGATATTCAATATCCGTTTACAATTTAGCATCATTAATATATTTGTATCATGTTGAAAAAGTTTGGTGGGAATAAAATAAATAGTTTAAGAGGAGTGGCTAAAAATTCAGAGGCTGATTTTGCAAAAAAAATCCACATTCAGACCAAAATATCTGACTTCCTGATGGCCGGAGCTAATGAATGTAAATTAGAAAGTTGTCCGGCTTGATGAGTACAATATACAAACTATTTTTTTTTTACTGTAGTTAAAACTAACCCGCCCACTTTTGTCAAAAGCATGTTGAAAGTGACACACTTCCTGCTGCCAGTTGGTGGCGCTATAACTTTGACTCACAATAGTTACATCCATCTGATCGGCCTCTTACCACGAACACACTGCTGAAGTTTCATCAAGATCAGTTAATGTATGCAGAAGTTATTCCACTTCGTGTTTCTCTTTTCTCGCCATAAATTCGTTTCCTTGCCACGGCCAAACCGTTCGAGATATCAAAAATCCGTCCGCAATTTAGAATCCTCAATGTCTTGACTTCATGCACACAGAGTTTGGTGGGGATTGGATGAATTCTCTAGGAGGAGTACTTCGCATTCCACAGCAAGCGTTTTCCAAACAACCCATAATAGCCGACTTCCTGTTGGGCTGGCGCAAAACTTAGAGCACGAAAGTTGTTCGGCCCGATGAGATCTATGTGTGTGCCGAGTTTCATATTAATTCATGCAAGCTAGTTTGATCTATGGAGCAAGTTTTCGGACCCCATTCCAGGGGGCGCTGTTGAGCCCCCCTGCCACGCCCGGGTACCAGCTTCAGCCAGGCCCTGATGGCCGCAGGTTCCGACTTGTATGTAAAGTTTCAAGAGTTTTTGAGCACGTTAAGGACCCCAAAAGCCCCTGAAACCTTGATTAACAATATAAAAGCAATAGTCAAATCCCCCCTCCCCTCACACACACAGAAACACAGAGAGAGGGAGAGAAAATTCTTCAGAAAATCCACATTCAAACCAAAATATCTCTCTTCCTGTTGGTCGGAGATCGTTAATGTAAATTAGAAAGTTGTCCGTCTTGATGAGAACAATACACATACCAAGTTTTGTTGCTGTTGATAAAACTAACCCCCCCACTTATGACTAAAGGTGGCGCTACTGAGCCCCTCACCACGCCCGTTTCTGAAACTTTGCACATGTCTACGGGCTAATAAATGTGATGTGTCTGTCGAGTTTCATCCAATTTCAAGTATGTTAAGAGTCTCAAAAGCATCAAAAAAGAATATTAAAGTTTGAAGCGTTGCCATGGCAACAGTATTAAAGATATCAAAAATCCTTTCACAGGTCTACATCTGCCGTGTGTTTACATTATACACATAAACTTTGAAGCAAATCGGGTAAAAATAAGAGGGTGATTTCAAAGCATTTTGAAAGGGACACACTTCCTGCTGCCAGTTGGTGGCGCTATAACTTTTACTCACAATAGTAACATCCATGTGATCGGCCTCTTACAACGAACACACTGCTGAAGTTTAATCAAGATCAGTTAATGTATGCAGAAGTTATAACACACTTCCTGTTTCCATTATTCGCCATCAATTCGTGTCCTCGCCACTGCCAAACCGTTCGAGATATCAAAAATCTGTCCGCAATTTAGCATCCTCAATGTCTTGACTTCATGCTGACTGAGTTTGGAGGCGAATGGATGAATTCCCTAGGAGGAGTACATTAAATTCCACAGCATGCGTTTCCAAACAACCCATAATAGCCGACTTCCTGTTGGGCTGGCGTAAAAAGTAAAAGTACGAAAGTTGTTTGGCCCGATGAGATCTATATGTGTATTGAGTTTCATATTATTACATGCAAGCATGTCTGATTTATGGACCAAACTTTCGGACCCCGTTCAAGGGGGCGCTGTTGAGCCCCCCTGCCACGCCCGGGTACCAGCTTCAGCCCGGCCCTGATGGCCGCAGGTTCTGACCTGTGTGCAAAATTTCAAGAGTTTTCGAGCATGTTAAAGGCCCCAAAAATGCCCGAAAGGTTGACAGAAAAATAAGAATAATAATAAATATAGCTGCGAGCAGCGATTACGGGCCCAAGCCGGTGGCACCGCAACCCCGGTGCCTTTAGTTACCTAAAGGCACCGGGGTGGCGGTACCGCCGGCTTTGGCCCTCCATCGCTGCTCGCAGCTATATTTATATATATATATATATATATATATATATATATAAATGTATATATATATATATATAGATATATATATATATATGTGTGTGTATGTGTATATATATATATATATACACCGTTCAAAAGTTTGGGGTCAGGAAGATTTTTAATGTTTTTAGGAGAAGTCTCTTCTGCTCACCAAGGCTGCATTTATTTGATTAAAAATACAAACAAAAACAGTAATATTGTGAAATATTATTCCAATTTACAACAGCTGTTTTCTATTTTAAAATATTTTACACTGTAATTAATGTGATCAAAGCTGAGTTTTCAGCATCATTACTCCCATCTTCAGTGTCACATGATCCTTCAGAAACCATTCTAATATGATGATTGATGGTCAATAAATATTAATTATTATTTTCAATGTTGAAAACAGTTGTGTACAGATTTTTTTTCAAAATGCGTTGATGAATGTAAAGTTCAAAAGAACAGCATTTATTTCAAATATAATTTTTTTAACATTATAAATGTCTGTACTGTAACTTTTAATCAGTTTAACTCATTCTCGATGAATAAAAGTATTGATTTATTTTATTTCTTTTCCCCAAAAATAAAATTAAAATTATTACTGACCCCAAACTTCTGAACGGTAGTGTTTAATGTTACAAAAGCTTTAGATTTCAGATAAATGCTGTTCTTTTGAACTTTCTATTCATCAAAGACTGTACACAACTGTTTTCGACATTTAAAATAATAATGAATGTTTCTTGAGCATCAATCATCATATTAGAATAATTTCTGAAGGATCATGTGACAGTGACGACTGGAGTAATGATGCTGAAAACTCAGCTTTGATCACAGGAATAAATAACAGTTTAAAATATATTAAAATAGAAAGCAGCTGTTTTAAATTGGAATAATATTTTACAATATTACTGTTTTTGTTTGTATTTTTAATCAAATAAATGCAGCCTTGGTGAGCAGAAGAAACTTCGCTTAAAAATCTTATTGACGCCAAATTTTTGAACAGTAGTGTATATATATTATATAAAAATGTAAGGGATAAGACACAGATAATTTTACTTGCCTGACCTGATTAGAACAATGAAAAAAACTTAAATGAAAAAATAACTTGGGAATCAATAAAACGGGGGCGCGATTGAACAGTGGATACATAAAAACATACTCTGTCATTTTGTTCAGAACATCATTCAAACTGCAAAGTGTTAACTTATATTTTTGTACAGTAGCAATAAAACACAACATTGTGCTTTTTTAAAATACATTCAAGCAATCCGCCCCGAAAATGAAACTAAAATGCTCACGGCTGCACAGGCATTCATAATGGTGCGCGTCCTCAGCGAGGAACGAGCAGAACAGAGTCAACGTTTTTTAGGTCATTCCTCCTTCCATAGGAATTTATTGAAAACGCTCGCTCTGCTCCGCACCATTATCAATGTCCGTGCGGACGAACATATTTTACTTTCGTTTTTAAGTTAGCGATTAAAAAGCCCCCAGCGGTGTCACACATCAGTTAACCAGTGGTAAAATATTCTCACCGTCACATACCTAGTATATTTTTATATAGATATAATAGGCCTACCTGATTTTGAACACAAGAGGGCAGTATAGCACTATGTTTGACTTTATTTATTTATTGTTTAGACTAAACAACCATTCTGGCAGTTTTTAAACTTAAACATTCTTAAATTGAAAAAAAAGAATAAAATGAGTTAAGTTCTGATATTTGTATACTTTTATATAGTAATAAATGGTGTATAATTACATTTTTAGAATATATGAGCCTTTGAGTGTTTCCTTTTTAGACAATACTTTAATCCCTCGCCATAGCAAAACCGTTTGAGATATTTATTATCCGTTCACAATTTAGCATCATTAATATATTTTTATCATGTTGAAAAAGTTTGGTGGGAATAAAATAAACCACTTAGCAGGAGTGGGTAAAAATGCAGAGGCTGAATTTGTAAATAAATCCACATTCAAACCAAAATATCTGACTTCCTATTGGTCAGAGCTAATGACTGCAGGTTGACAGAAAAATAAGAATAAGAATAATAAATAATCCTACCGGAAACAATAGGGCCTTCGCCCTTTCAGGGCTTGGGCCCTAATAATAATAATAATAATAATAATAATAAATAATCCTACCGGAAACAATAGGGCCTTCGCCCTTTCAGGGCTTGGGCCCTAATAATCCTACCGGAAACAATAGGGCCTTCGCCCTTTCAGGGCTTGGGCCCTAATAAATAATCCTACCGAAAACAATAGGGCCTTCGCCCTTTCAGGGCTTGGGCCCTAAATATAGCTGCGAGCAGCGATTGCGGGCCCAAGCCGGTGGGCCCTCCATCGCTGCTCGCAGCTATATTTATATATATATATATATATATAATAAAGACGGGAAATTTTACTTGTCTTACCTTATTCTGATATTATGATACACTCAAAATATTCCACAACAAATCCTTTAAATTTAATGTAAAAATAAAAACGAAAGTAAGTGTTGGGCTCACGTAACCCTTTCATTAGAATCAAAACGTTTCAACAGTTGCGATGTATTTGGATGCTAAACTATTCTTATTATAGGCTTTGTACTTCACTCGTGTTCCAATATCGACGGAAAAAATCATCCTCTTCACAAGCGCAAAAATGTGCTTGGAAAAATCACAGTGGAGCAGTGCTTACTGTGAATGTACGAATTGTACTACTGACTATTTAAACAGAGCAGTGTGTATATGTTAGGTTTACTATTTTATTATATTTTATTAAGGCTATAATGAACAGGCTGCGATGTCAAGTTTGCAATGCTGGAATGTGTGTGTGATTTAACAGTAGACACATAAAAACATAATTGGCACATAATTTTGTTCATACAGGACATCATTCAAACTGCAAAGTGTTTACTTATATTTATATACACTCGCAATAAAACACAACATTGTGCTTTTGTAAAATAAATTCAAGCAATCCACCCCCCGAAATGGCGTTCATTTTAAAATTAAACTAAAAGCTCTTGGCTAAACAGGCATTCATAACTGTGAGCGCCCACGGCGAGGAACGAGCAGAACAGAGCGAACTTTTTTTAGTTAATTCCCACTTCCATAGGAATTCATTGAAAATGCTCGCTCTACTCAGCACCATTATTAAAGTCTGTGCAGACATCTGTATTTTACTTTAAGTTAGCGATTTAAAAGCCCCCAGCGGTGTCACACATCGATTAACCGACATGCCTAATATATTTATATATATATACAATAGGCCTACCTGAAAGAGAATTTGGCTTGCCCGACCAGAGTAGCCTGATTTGAACATCAATGATAAAAAATAACTTGGGAATCACTAAAACGAGAGATTATTCTAATTTTATTACATTCATTTTAAGTTGCAATCAACAGTTGATAATAAATGTATTACTGATCAATGGTAACAAGGTTGCCCTGCTGAGGCTCGTGCAGCTTCTCCAGGAGAAACGTAAACAAATGAACGCAGCACACAAAAAAGAAACCCAGTTAACAACATACTGACTATAAAAATTACAAATATGGAGTTTTTATATATTTTATAACCTATGATAGAGTTAAGCAACCTCACTTGACGAGTAGGCTACTGTTTCCTGAATACAATCACGATTGAAACTGTGACATTGATTTCATACAACAGGTTAATAAACAGTTATAATTAAGTCACTTACATTTTAGATGCAATATTGACTGTTTTTGTTCTGTTTCAGTAGCAAAAATAGTTAAACAAAGATCACAGCAGAACCGTCGCGCATCTCACGGCAACTTGTTTTCTCATTACTGAATGATTCAGCATTTTGAACGAATCGGTTGACTCAAAGATTCAATGATCAATCCATAAACATCTGTCTCAATCATGAATGACTCAGTCATTCGAACGAATCGTTTGAACGAATGAATCAATGACTCGCTCATTAAGACGGTCGCCTGGCGACACCTAATGGCGGTTTAGTGTTATGTTTAAAAGTATCATTCTTTCCAACGTGTGTGCACCATTATCAATGTCCGTGCGGACGTCCGAATTTTACTTTCACTTTTATATTAGCGATTTAAAAGCACCCGCTCGTGTCACACGTCGATAACCGATGGGAAAATATCCTCACAGTCATATACCTAATACATTTATATTTAAATACAATATAGGCCTACCTAGTAAAAAGTTTAATATACTATTTTTATATCCTTTTGGACACAAGAGGGCAGTATAGCCCTATGTTTGCTTTTTTGTTGAACCAAATAGCACTAAATAGCCTGTTTTTAAATTTTTTTATACTTCTTGAATTGCAAAAACAGAATAAAATGGGTTTAGTTCTAATATTTGTATAATTTTATATAAAAATAAACGGTGTATAATTACATTTGTAGAAGATATGAGATGTTTTCTGATTCCTTTTTTGACATTACTTTAATCCCTCGCCATATCAAAACAGTTTGAGATATTCAATATCCGTTCACAATTTAGCATCTTTAATGTATTTTCATCATGTTGAAAAAGTTTGGTGTGAATAAAATAAACCACTTAGCAGGAGTGGGTAAAAATGCAGAGGCTGAATTTGTAAATAAATCCACATTCAAACCAAAATATCTGACTTCCTATTGGTCAGAGCTAATGACTGCAAATTAGAAAGTTGTCCTGCTTGATGAGACCAATATACGTACAGATTTTTGTAATTGTGGGTAAAACTAACCCCCCCACTTTTGTCAAAAACATTTTGAAAGTGACACACTTCCTGCTACCAGTTGGTGGCGCTATAACTTTGACTCACAATAGTCACATCCATGTGATCGGCCTCTTACAACGAACACACTGCTGAAGTTTCATCAAGATCAGATTATGTATGCAGAAGTTATAACACACTTCCTGTTTGCATTATTCGCCATAAATTCGTTTCCTCGCCACGGCCAAACCGTTCGAGATATCAAAAATCGGGCCCTAATAATCCTACCGGAAACAATAGGGCCTTCGCCCTTTCAGGGCTTGGGCCCTAATAATTATAATAATCCTACCGAAAACAATAGGGCCTTCGCCCTTTCAGAGCTTTGGGCCCTAATAATAATAATCCTAACGAAAACAATAGGGCCTTCGCCCTTTCAGGGCTTGGGCCCTAATAATAATAATAATAATAATCCTACCGAAAACAATAGGGCCTTTGCCCTTTCAGGGCTTGGGCACTAGTAATAATAATAATCCTACCGAAAACAATAGGGCCTTCGCCCTTTCAGGGCTTGGGCCCTAATAAATAATCCTACCTGAAACAATAGGGCCTTTGCCCTTTCAGGGCTTGGGCCCTAATAATAATAATAATAAATAATCCTACCGGAAACAATAGGGCCTTCGCCCTTTCAGGGCTTGGGCCCTAATAAATAATCCTACCGGAAACAATAGGGCCTTCGCCCTTTCAGGGCTTGGGCCCTAATAATAAATAATCCTACCTGAAACAATAGGGCCTTCGCCCTTTCAGGGCTTGGGCCCTAATAATAATAATAATAAATAATCCTACCGGAAACAATAGGGCCTTCGCCCTTTCAGGGCTTGGGCCCTAATAAATAATCCTACCTGAAACAATAGGGCCTTCACCCTTTCAGGGCTTGGGCCCTAATAAATAATCCTACCGAAAACAATAGGGCCTTCACCCTTTCAGGGCTTGGGCCCTAATAATAATAATAATAATAAATAATCCTACCGAAAACAATAGGGCCTTCGCCCTTTCAGGGCTTGGGCCCTAATAAATAATCCTACCGAAAACAATAGGGCCTTCGCCCTTTCAGGGCTTGGGCCCTAATAATAATAAATAATCCTACCGGAAACAATAGGACCTTCGCCCTTTCAGGGCTTGGGCCCTAATAATCCTACCGAAAACAATAGGGCCTTCGCCCTTTCAGGGCTTGGGCCCTAATAATAATAATAGAAAAAAAATAATCCTACCGAAAACAATAGGTCCTTCGCCCTTTCAGGCCCTAATAATAATCCTTCCGGAAACAATAGGGCCTTCGCCCTTTCAGGGCTTGGGCCCTAATAATCCTTCCGGAAACAATAGGGCCTTCGCCCCTTCAGGGCTTGGGCCCAAAAGTTAAAGGAAAGTCGATAGATGGAAGTCGTAAAAAGATTGAAGGTTAAAAGAAGGTTGAAAGATTTAAGTATTAAGGGAATCCTTTTGAAGGAAAGATCTATAATAATATTCTTTTTTTATATATATAAGTACTGTATTTTATTTTATTTTTCTAAACTGTTTTAATTATTCTTATTTCTTTTTATTATTTAAATTTCTTCTATGTAAAGCACTTTGAATTGCCATTGTGTATGAAATGTGCTATATAAATAAACTTGCCTTGCCTTGCCTTGCCTTGCCTTGCCTAATAATAATAAATAATCCTACCGAAATCGCCCTTTCAGGGCTTGGGCCCTAATAATCCTACCGAAAACAATAGGGCCTTCGCCCGTTCAGGGCTTGGGCCCTAATAATCCTTCCGGAAACAATAGGGCCTTCGCCCTTTCAGGGCTTGGGCCCTCCATTGCTGCTCGCAGCTACATTTATATATATATATATATATATATATATATATATATATATATATATATATATATATATATATATATATATATATATATATATATTAGGGCTGGGCAAGTTAACGCGTTATTATCGCATTAACGCATTTATTAATTAACGCCGACAATTTCTTTATCGCACGTTAACGCAGTTTATTATTATTTTGAAAGTCCGTTTAGCGGGGATGCTCTGCCATGTGAATTCCCTCCTGTTGATGTCCTGATAACTATTTAGATTCAGGAAACTCACAAACAGCGAGGATCAGTCTCTCTTCCAATGATTTGTGCTGCACGTCGTTTACAAAAAGATCAAGACAATTCAACTTCGGCAGCGGGCGGGCGTGTGCGCACAACCGCGACAGTTTCACGGGAACGCACTCGCTTGTCGCTGCACCTTGTGCTCGACCACTTCTCCTCACTCTACCAAACGCGAATAGAGTGTCTGGCGCGAGTGATTTCAATGTTAAAGTCAATGCAAGGTCCTGCGGCGCGAATGGTGAGGCGTTTAGCGCGGCGCGGTGGACGCGAATTCGAATTCGCCTCATTCGCGCGTCCAGTTCGCGTTAAACCTTTGCTTTTTACGCGGGTCAATTTCGCTCTGGACGCGCGAATGGATTCAAAATGTTCAAACGTCCAACTAAACGCGGTGGACGCGAATTTGACGCGCTATTCGCGTTTGGTGTGAACGCACAGTAACAGGGAAACTTGCTACTGAACACTGACTGTTTCTGCTGCTCCCTGATGAAAGATACCTGTTCAGAAAAAAAAAGGAAAAAAAGAAAACAGGACTCTGATGGTAACTTGTTTAACAAGCTAGATAAAAGGTAATGCCCTGGCAGTGGCAAATAGCTTTGGTTTAATATTTTATTTGATTACATTAATGTTTAGGTTGAGATTTACAAGAAATATTTTATTGCTACTGTGTAAAGGGAATACTGCTGGTAAAAAAGCACATTAGGCTATTTGTTTAAAGTTTTTGCAAACCACATGTTATTGCACTTTTGTGTATATAGCAGTACATTTAGATCTGCTATATACACTACTTTAGAATTCATTATTAAATTTTGCTCGTAACAATGCGATTAATCGCGATTAATCGCAAGAAAAGCATGCGATTAATCGCGATTAAAATTTGTAATCGTTGCCCAGCACTAATATATATATATATATATATATATATATATATATGTGTGTGTGTGTGTGTGTGTGTGTGTGTGTGTGTGTGTGTGTGTGTATATTCTTTTTTTCCCCTATTTTTTATATATATTATTAATATACATATAATAATATATATATATATATATATATATTATTACATTTTTTGGATGCTAAACTATTGTTTATTATAGGCTTTGTACTTCACTCACGTTCCAATATTGAAGGGAAAAATGATCCTCTTCACATGCGCAAAAATGTGCTTGGAAACATCACAGTTGAGCGGTGATTACTGTGAATAGTATGAATTGTACTACTGACTATTTAAACAGCAGTGTAATTTTTATGTTAGGTTGACTATTTTATTATTATATTTATTAAGGCTATAATGAACAGGCTGCGATGTCAAAATTGCAGTGCTGGAATGTGTGTGTGTGTGTGTGTGTGTGTGTGTGTGTGTGTGTGTGTGTGTGTGTGTGTGTGTGTGTGTGTGTGTGTGTCTGTGTGTGTGTGTGTGTGAGTGTGTGTGGCGCGGGCACGATTGAACAGTGGACACATAAAAACATACTCCGTCATTTTGTTAATACAGGACATCATTCAAACTGCAAAGTGTTTGTGTACACTCGCAATAAAACACAACATTGTGCTTTTGTAAAATAAATTCAAGCAATTCGCCCCCTAAATGGCGCTAATTTTAAAATTAAACTATAAGGCTCACGGCTGCACGGGCATTCATAACGGTGCGCGTCCACGGCGAGGAACGAGCAGAACAGAGTGAAAGTTTTTTTAGTTAATTCCTACTTCCATAGGAATTCATTGAAAACGCTCGCTCTGCTCCGCACCATTATCAATGTCTGTGCGGACGAACATATTTTACTTTCGTTTTTAAGTTAGCGATTCAAAAGCCCCCAGCGATGGTAAAATACTCTCACCGTCACATACCTTGTATATTTTTATATGGATACAATAGGCCTACCTGATTTTGAACACAAGAGGGCAGTATAGCACTATGAATTACATAATTTTTCTATTTTTTTGACTAAAAAAACATTCTGGATGTTTTTAAACTTAAACAATTATTAAATTGAAAAAAAAAAAAAGAATAAAATGGGTTTAGTTCTGATATTTGTATAATTTTATATAGAAATAAATGGTGTATAATTACATTTTTAGAAGATAGGAGGTTTTTAGTGTTTCCTTTTTTGACATTACTTTAATCCCTCGCCATAGCAAAACCGTTTGAGATATTTATTATCCATTTACAATTTAGCATCTTTAATGTATTTTCATCATGTTGAAAAAGTGGGTGGGTAAAAATTCAGAGGCTGATTTTGCAAAGAAATCCACATTCAAACCAAAATATCTGACTTCCTGTTGCTCGGAGCTAATGACTGTAAATTAGAAAGTTGTCTGGCTCGATGAGATCAACATGCGTACTGATTTTTGTGACTGTACATAAAACTAACCCCCACACTTTTGTCAAAAGCATTTTTAAAGTGACACACTTCCTGCTGCCAGTTGGTGGCTTTCAGGGCTTGGGCCCTAATAATAATAATAATCCTTAGGAAAACAATAAGGCCTTTGCCCTTTCAGGGCTTGGCCACTAATTAAGCCTTCTGCTGAGAACAGTGAGGACTTCAACAGAAGCTGTTCCATTCTCTCCAATAGGCCAATTTCGCACTTACTTCCAGATTGGCACATGCAGGGTAAACGTTTTTCTGGAGATATCAATGGCCGTACCTAACAAGAAAAATTTCAGGAATCAAATTATTTGTACAAATTAAATATCTAAAAAAAAAATTATATTATGAAATTGTTTGAACTGCCGATGCTTTGATGGTTTTCACAACTATGATGAAGACCCAGTAAATTTTTTACTTTCAGTCAGTCATCACAAATTTTAGTTTGTTTTCTTCTAAACGATAGTGCTTATAAGTTAGTTTTGCCATTCTATGTGTCTGGGGTGAGTTTCCCGTACGACATGATGACGTAACATGCTGCTTAACTACCATAGTACAATGCACCGTAGAAAAAAACAACTAGCTAGTCATGACTGTTTCCCGAAACCATATTGTCACAATTTGTCGTTTAACCACGTTGGTTAATGATGTCACACAGGTGGTGGAATAATAATCCATTTGAGATCTAATTAATGCTAGATGTTTTGCTACAGATGTGGCATCTGACTACTAATTCACATTTTCCTCAGTTTCTCAGTCCAGGCCAGGTAGAACAGAAAATTGTACAAAAAGCTGATGAAAAGAAGATTATTCTATCTTGCTAAATGCATTTAGAGGTAAAAGCAGAAATGCACTGTACATAGCAATTTATTATCTACACTAAAAAGTGTAAAGGAACAAAGGAACAAAATCTAATTTGGGGTTGGCGACATGTGAGCCTGTGACGAAGCGGAGCGTTGTGACTGATCAAAGGATCACAGGAAATAGGTAATTGAGGAATACAAACTAAATGCTCATGAAAATTAAACTAAACACACATAGATTGTGAGTGACAACATCTTTCTGTTTGTAATGAATTTCTTGAATAAATGTCTGAATTACAGTAGGCCTATAGATAACAGTTATGGGTAACACTTTAGAAAAATAGTGGGTTACCATGACCTTTACTTTATAGAATGAATTATACATTATTAAAATTAATTATGAACCTGAATAGCCATTCTTTGGTTCTTTGGAAGGTATGAAAAAAATGGTACTGATTAGCTAATACTGAACTACTGTAGGGGCAGGTAGGGTTGCCAGCCGTTCCGTATAATACGGAATCGTCCCGTATTTGACACATAAAAGTCTTGTTCCGTATTGAACTGATATGGAACGCACTTTGTTCCGTATTTTTGAGAATCAATTCAGTGCAAATCCATGACAGACACATAGCTTATAATATATGTCAGACTATGAACGAAGACATTTGTAGGCTATGACAAGAAAAAAAACCCGACGGTGCGGTAGATACTAATTTCTCCCTCTGTTTGTCTATCAGCGTAGCGTTTTTAACATCTTGGAACATCGTTTCAGTCATTGTGAGTCACTCACGTATCGTAGCAACGATGACGACAAGTGACAACAGCGGGTATGCAGTATTTGAGTGCAATATTTTATATTTAAATTAATTTAATTTAAATAAAATAAAATATAATAAATAAATAAAAATTCTTTATTAGCTGTTTTTTTATGTATTATTGTTTTGCACTGGAAAGAAAGTTAACTATAATGGAAGTATAATTATATAAAGATATTTGCACTACACTTCCTTAAAATGTTGTCTAATTAAATTAAAAATAAAATTTTTTGCACTGGAATGAACATTCTAAAAGTCTAATTCTATTGAATAAGTTCGCACAAGGCTACAGAAAACTGTTGTGTTTATTTTTCTTCAAATGCAGTCTAAGCCGATGAGTTTTGAATGTTATATGTTGTATTTGTTTAAGTTAAAAATAAAACGTATTATAAACTAAACAAATCCATGGTTCATTGTTGGCAAAATGATCATGATAGCCTTTATATTTCACATCTATGTGCTTCAGTCTTGTATATTGATTAGGCCTACTTTGCTATTCTATAAATATATACACTACCATTCAAAAGTTTGGGGTCAGTAAGATTTTTAATGTTTTTAAAAGAAGTCTCTTCTGCTCACCAAGGCTGCATTTATTTGATAAAAAACAATAAAAAAAAACAGTAATATTGTGAAATATTATGACAATTTAAAATGACTGTTTTCTATTTTAATATATTTTAAACTGTAATTTATTCCTGTGATCAAAGCTGAATTTTCAGCATCATTACTCCAGTCTTCAGTGTCACATGATCCTTCAGAAATCATTCTAATATGATGATTTGATGCTCAAGAAACATTCATTATTATTATCAATGTTGAAAACAGTTGTGTAATTTTTTTTTTCACAATTCTTTGATGAATAGAAAGTTCAAAAGAACAGCATTTATTTAAAATAGAATATTTTCTAACATTATAAATGTCTTTACTGTAACTTTTAATCAGTTTAACTCATCCTTGATGAATAAAAGTATTGATTTATTTTATTTCTTTCCCCCAAAAATAAAATTTAAATTCTTACTGACCCCAAACTTTTGAACGGTAGTGTTTAATGTTACAAAAGCTTTAGATAAATGCTGTTCTTTTGAACTTTCTATTCATCATAGCATCATGGGAAAAAAAAGTAAATAACTGTTTTCAACACTGATAATAATCATAAATGTTTCTTGAGCATCAAATCCTCATATTAGAATGATTTGTGAAGGATCATGTGACACTGAAGACTGGAGTAATGATGCTGAAAATTCAGCTTTGACCACAGGAATTAATTACACTTTACTGTATATTCACATAGAAAACAGCTGTTTTAAATTGGAATAATATTTCACAATATTACTGTTTTTGTTTGTATTTTTAATCAAATAAATGCAGCCTTGGTGAGCAGAAGATACTTCTTTTAAAAACATAAAAAATCTTACTGACCCCAAACTTTTGAACGGTAGTGTAGGCCTAATAAGTTGTATTATAATATGCTATAATGTATGAAATATATTTATCTAAATGTATCAATTAGTTTCCACAATATTCACCAGAAGTCATAATTTGAGGGGTTATTTTGCTAAATTTTCTTACGTGGGGGCATGTCACCCGGTTATGAGAGCTGCAGCACAATGTTCAGATGACCGGCCAACTTTTGCTGTGCGGCAGTCAGCAGAATAAGGACTATGTTACTTTCACGCCCGTTTTGGGGCGAAAGCCAAAAGTTACCATCCACCATGCACGTTCAAGGGGAGCCGCAACACGCCAACAGTAAGTAGCATAGTAGCTAACGACAACGCTTACCTACTGTTCGTCACTGACTCATTATCTGGCCGACATTTCCTGTGTGATACAGGGGCGCAGGTTAGTGTCCTACCTGCATCCCCGGTGGACAGACGCTTGGCCGAAGCTGGCTCACTGTTCGAGGTGGCCAACCAAGGCAAGATACGTGATACATGATACATGTGTGTGTGTAAAAAAATTTAATTAAAAATTATATATATATATATATATATATATATATATATATATATATCAGGTCGCCAATCAGGTCGCATTACAGAAAGCGCGCCTAAAACACAATGCTTCATGGGTTTGCAGTTTTACCTCATTGTAGTCTTTACACTCAATCTTGTACTTTTGTCTTTTTTACAAATATTTTTTCTTTAATTGAAACTGTGTAATCTTGCTATTTAGCCGGTTTAGTTAATGGTTTAGAACGCTTCAAATGAAAAAAAAATTATATTGATACTTCCGGATCCAGCGCTGCCGCAGTTTGAGAAGTGGGCGGGCACTGATGCATTTGAGGCTGCACTTCACTAACGGTTGTGGACTTCTCACCTCTAGAACAAAGCGAGTGAAGTTTGCTAAGTGATCATTTTGAATTTGAGTTAGTATGAGTTAACATAGTCGGAAAGTTAAATGTTAAAGATGTGCCACAATGTATAATCGTAGCTGTTATTTAAAATGTACTAGTTCACTAAATGTTCGTCGATTACATTTAACGTTAGATGACATCAGACATCTTTATTTTGTATCACAGCCATTTATTTATTTCAATTTAAGTGACATACACTTATGGGTTAACGTACAAAAATGTGTAGCCGCAATTGGCACCTGAAACATCACACAAAAATATAAATATCATAAGGATATTGATTAATTTTGTTTATATTCTATTGATTAAGGATTTTGTGTATGCCCTTATGATATTTATATCTATAGAGATTATCAAATTTAAAGTTGGATAATTTTCATGCTAATTTGTGTTATATAAACGCCATTACCCCCAGAAAGCCCTCTTAAATTTTCAAATAAGCAGAGACACATAGAGAGATAAAATCAGTATTGTAACAAAAAACAAACAAAAAAGTTTAACATTTATGAAGCATCAGTTCTCTTACGAGAGGTCTCTCGTACTTGCGTAAGATATCTTACGCTAGGGGAAAACCTCTTTTCCTCGAGATATTGAAGCCAAAAATGATCCTTAATTTTGCAATAATGTAAAACGCATTGCAGCAGCATGCAGACATGGGCGAGACAGCTCGCGCGCCCATTGGCTGCTCTGCGGCAACTGCACCAGCCTATCGATAGAGACTCCTCATGACGTCAGAACCAATGAGGGCGCTTCGCGCCCATTACGTCATGTCCCGCCGAAATCGGGTGGGGTCAGGGCTATAAATACGGCCCAGAGAGGCTGGTTTGGTCAGTTTTTCATCTCTTCAGCGGGCCTTCGCATCGCTGGATCCTGAGAGGAAGCCGCGCTGTCTGAGTCAAGCACCCAGCGGGATTAGTGCATCTGAAGCTGCTGGTCGACATCTCGCCGCCTTCAGTCGCCGTTTCTGCTGACGCTTTCCGGCGTACATATCCTTTTCTCTTCTACTGTGTTTTGTGTATGTGTGTGTGTTCGCCGCCACGACACACACTCTCATTGCACTAAAAGAGCCGGGCGTCTTTTTCAAGACGCCCCTTTCCCCCCCCAACCCGCAAAGCTCGCCGGTGCGCCCGCTTGCCTTGCCTGCTTGGAGGATGATACCTGCTCTCCCTCTGTTCGAGCCGCGCAAACCGCGCCGTTCACAGGGGAGGCTGGAAGCGGACGGTCGGGGTTAGTTTTTCTTTACGTACAAGAAAGCTACCCTGCCTCTGCGCCCCATTCACGCGTCAATCACCAGCGAAAGGAGAAAATAGTGTTTTAGTCCCGCCGAGGCTGGACTGACCTGAAACTTCTCACACATTTCTCAGTTCCCTGATCAGGCGACTGGAAATATAAATATTGCAGCGCCGGCAAGCAAATGCCGAAGAAAACATGTTGACGCTCTTATATGCTCGTGCATCTGAAAGCCTTTGTGTTCCCCCCTGTGGCTCAGTGGCGGAATCTTTGGTTTTTCACACGAGAGACCGGAGTTCGAATCTCGGTCTAACGGCAGATTAATTATGCCTCCAATGCTTCGCTCTGTCAGTTCCCTGAAAGGCGACTGCAGATGTGCATTTTGCAGCCAACGAGCGCGTTGTACAACCCACTCGCCTGCACCCAAACACCGTTTCTATGGTTCCCGTGCGTCACTGGCGAAAGGAGAAAAGAGTGTTAATGTCCCGCTGCGGCCGGGCCGAATTCTATTTCTCATTCCCCTCTGAAGTTCGGGCGACTGGAAATGTCATACTGCAGTGAACGAGCCTGTTGTAATGCACGCACGCCTGCAAACAAACGCCAGCATGTTGACGCTCTCTGTTTCTATGGCAACTTCTCGCTCGTTCAGTTCCAGTAAATGCGACTGTTCCAGTGTATTTTGCAGTAAACAAGTCGGCGACACAGCCCGCTTGCCTGCACACAAACGCCGCTTTACGGCTACCCAGATAAATCCCATAGAGTGTATTTTCTGGTGTTCCGGCCACGGCCGATGGTGTTATGAGTGTAGACAAAATGCCCAGTGCTCATTCCTACACAGAAACACAGCCCGTCGCACAGGGCTCGCGAAGTGGGTGCTAGACATTATAGAAAGAGGCTATTCGCTACAGTTCGGTTGACGCCCGCAACGCAAAGCGGCGCGAATCGATACTACGGTGAAAAAGGAAGTAGCACACCTACTTCGGGCCGAAATAGCGAAGTTACTGAGCAAAGGGGCTATAGAACCCCTATCACAAGCTCAGAGCGAAGGGGGCATGTACAGCAGATATTTTCTGGTACCCAAAAAAGACGGAGGTCTCAGACCCATTTTAGATCTAAGACGACTAAACAAAGCACTTCTGAAACGACGGTTCAGAATGCTCACGACCAAGAAAATCCTCTCGCAAATTTGCCAAGGGGACTGGTTCATGTCGATAGATCTGAAAGACGCTTATTTTCAAATACAAATAGCGTCACGTCACAGGCGATTTTTGAGATTCGCCTTCGAGGGCCAGGCATATCAGTACACAGTCCTGCCATTTGGCCTATCCCTGGCACCTCACGTATTCACGATGTGCATGGATGCAGCGCTCGCACCCCTCAGGCTCCGAGGCATACGAGTGCTGAATTATTTGGACGATTGGCTGGTTCTAGCTCGATCACAGTCGGAGCTCATAGAACACAGGACCATATTACTCGATCACCTCGAGAATTTAGGTCTCACAGTCAATTGGGCAAAGAGTTCACTGTCTCCCAGTCAGAAAATATCTTTTCTGGGCACAGATCTGGACTCGCTGTCTATGACAGCACAGCTGTCGCCGCAGCGCAGACTAAGTATTCAGCGCATGACAGAGATTTTTCGCCACGGCACTTTAGTCCCGCTCAAAAAGTTTCAAAGGATGCTGGGTCTCATGGCTTCAGCATCCTCAGTGCTTCAGCTGGGTCTGCTTCGCATGCGCCCGCTGCAGTATTGGTTGAAAGCGCGCGCCGCGCAGAGCTTGGACCTCCGGTCTCGCGCGCCTCAAGTTCGATCAGAAATGCGTCGCAGCTCTGAAACCTTGGACAGTGACCGACTGGTACCGGTCAGGTGTAAGCCTGGGGACTTCCTCGAGTGTGAAGGTGGTGTCTACGGACACCTCAACCTCGGGATGGGGAGCGCTGCTCGAGGGCAGACCGTTATTCGGCCAGTGGTCGGAACGGGAAAAGCTTCTGCATATAAACTGCCTGGAAATGATGGCAGTCGACAACGCGCTGAGGCGCTTTTGTCCCCAGATAAAAAGACACCACGTCTTGGTCCGTTCGGACAACATGTCAGTGGTGGCTTATATAAATCACCAAGGAGGTAGCAGATCCAGAATCCTTCACAGGCTGACGGAACGCCTCCTGGTCTGGGCTCAGCACAATCTGCGCTCGCTCAGGGCAGCGCATGTGCCCGGCCATCTGAATGTGGGACCAGACAGACTGTCCAGAAACAATCTGCCGACAGGAGAATGGTCTTTACATCCACAGACAGTCAAAATGCTATGGAGGACATTTGGCAGAGCGGAAATAGACCTATTTGCGTCTCAAGAGAACGCTCATTGTCAGGAATTCTTCTCCAAGAGCAGGGATGCGCTGGCTCACGTCTGGCCCCGCTGCCCGCTCTATGCGTTTCCCCCTGTCACGCTCCTACCCCAGGTGTTAGAGCGAATCAGGGAGAGCGGATGCCCAGTGCTACTCGTCGCCCCATTTTGGACAAACCAAGTCTGGTTTCCAGTCCTGATGCAGCTGACGAGTACCGCCCCGTGGCCGATACCGGTGAGGATAGGATCTCCTCTCGCAGGCGAACGGCTCGATCTGGCATCCTCGCCCGGAGCTTTGGTCCCTACATGTGTGGGCCATCAACGGGTACCCGTTAACCTCCCAGCGGGAGTGTTAAACACGATCATGCAGGCTAGAGCTCCATCTACGAGGCGGCTCTATTCCTCAAAATGGTCTGTGTTCACTAGCTGGTGTACAGCGAGTGGCACTTCACCCTCACGCTGTGGGGTGCCGGAGGTTCTCTCCTTTTTACAAGAGCTTCTGGATAAGGGCAGAACCCCATCCACGCTCAAAGTTTATGTGGCGGCCATAGCAGCGTTCGCTGAACCACCGCTTGGCCAGTCATTAGGAAGGAACGATCTGGTCATTCGCTTCCTTAGAGGAGCTAAGAGGCTGAACCCTCCCAGACCACCCTCAGTTCCCGTTTGGGACCTTTCCACGGTTCTGGAAGCCATGAAAGGTGCCCCATTCGAGCCAATACAGTCAATAGACCTGAAACTCTTGTCTTTCAAAACAGTGTTTCTTCTGGCTCTCGCTTCAGTGAAGCGCATAGGGGATTTGCAAGCGCTCTCAGTGAGCGCGACGTGTATGGAGTTTGGGCCGAATGACTCGAGAGTCATACTCAAACCAAAGCACGGATATGTTCCTAAATCCCTCAACACACCGTTTAGGGCACAGGTTATCTCCCTGTCGGCCCTGCCGGTATCTGAGGAGGAAGGGGACGCAGGCTTCCTTTGCCCGGTCAGGGCTTTAAGAGCCTATGTGTCTCGCTCATCTGTTTTCAGACAGACGGAGCAGCTCTTTGTTTTGTTCAGCTGACGTTCTAAGGGACTAGCTGCGTCAAAACAGAGTCTATCCAGATGGATAGTTGATGCTATAGCGCTAGCTTACACATCCAAGGGCCTGCAATGCCCGATAGGTGTCAAAGCGCACTCCACAAGAGGCATGGCCTCGTCGTGGGCTTGGTCCAGTGGGATTGCCTTGCAAGATATCTGTATGGCGGCAGGCTGGGCCTCCCCGTCTACATTTATAAGGTTTTATAACCTCGAGGTTCCCGCTTTGCAAGCTAGGTTGCTCTCGGTTTAATTTTTCAGTATTGCCCGCCCGATGCTATCGGCTCGGGATGCTGAAACTGCTAGAGCGTCGATCACTGATCGCCTATATACTTCTGTGGGCAGTACGTAAGTCCCCCATATTTACCAGTCCAGGCTGAGTTCGCCCTGGCTGTGTGGAACACTTGATATAACATGCTCTTATCAGAGCTCAATATTACAGGAATGATGCTATTCTAGCCCCTCTTCCCGGATTCTCTGTGAGTCCCTTGTGATTAGGCACTGTATGAGCCCCGGGCACCTGCCCTTGGGACTTTAGTGTTATGTCTCAAGCACGCACGGCGTTTTACATTGTGTTCCCCTAGCGTAAGATATCTTACGCAAGTACGAGAGACCTCTCGTAAGAGAACGTACTCGGTTACTAACGTAACCTCGGTTCTCTCTAGAAGAGGGAACGAGTACTTGCGTAAGATATCTTACGCTAGGGGAACACAATGTAAAACGGTTCTGACGTCATGAGGAGTCTCTATCGATAGGCTGGTGCAGTTGCCGCAGAGCAGCCAATGGGCGCGCGAGCTGTCTCGCCCATGTCTGCATGCTGCTTCAATGCGTTTTACATTATTGCAAAATTAAGGATAATTTTTGGCTTCAATATCTCGAGGAAAAGAGGTTTTCCCCTAGCGTAAGATATCTTACACAAGTACTCGTTCCCTCTTCTATAGAGAACCGAGGCTACGTTAGTAACCGAGTACGTTTTTTGCAATTTTGAAACAAAATTTACAGTCTCTATGTGTAGATTTTACAGAATGTCTGTCAATAGGTTCTGGGTTCAGTTTTAATGTAATTGTCCTTTAAAATCCAAAAGCCACATTGTCTTGCAGATGGGACATTTACTTACTCAAACATGTTCTGAGGGCAGAAAGGAAAATGATTGGTTTACAGAATCAACCAATGAAACTGAAGCAAGGGCGGGGTTTAGACGTTTGATTTTGAGGTGCGTTGCGGTGCGGAGGGATTCTTAAGGAATAGTCGGAAAAGACAGATGTTCGTTGGAGAACGCATTTATTGCAAGGTAAGTGAATTTACTATATGTTGTTACAATTCAACATCCTCTAACGTTTACTAAGATAATAAGCGAACATTTAAAAATGCACAGAACTAATAATCATCGTCTAAAATAAATATCGTATTGTGCATTTTGAGCAGCTTTGTTTTGGTCGACTGATGAAACGTGCATTATTGTGCGTTTCATCAGTCGACCAAAACAAAGCTGCTTATGGGGTAACTGGTGTAAAACATGCTTTTCCAATGCTACCTCGCTGTCTGTTAAATTGATATGCGAGAACAGAACTCGTTCAAATTTTCCGCGATATTTCAACGGTCAAAATGATACATCTCCCGCCTTAGCGCTGCTCTCAGGGCAGGAGTACTCAATAGATTCAAATCACTTTTATTTTTAGTGTAATACGCGCTGCTCTCAGGGCAGGAGTACTCGATAAATTCAAATCACTTTTATTTTTAGTGTATTACGCGCTGCTCTCAGGGCAGGAGTACTCAATAGATTCAAATCACTTTTATTTTTAGTGTAATACGCGCTGCTCTCAGGGCAGGAGTACTCGATAGATTCAAATCACTTTTATTTTTAGTGTATTACGCGCTGCTCTCAGGGCAGGAGTACTCGATAGATTCAAATCGCTGTTATTTTTAGTGTATTACGCGCTGCTCTCAGGGCAGGAGTACTCAATAGATTCAAATCACTTTTATTTTTAGTGTATTACGCGCTGCTTTCAGGGCAGGAGTGTTCAATAGATTTAAATCGCTGTTATTTTTAGTGTATTACGCGCTGCTCTCAGGGCAGGAGTACTCAATAGATTCAAATCGCTGTTATTTTTAGTGTATTACTTTCAGGGCAGGAGTACTCAATAGATTCAAATCACTTTTATTTTTAGTGTATTATGCGCTGTTCTCAGGACAGGAGTACTCTAGATTCAAATCACTTTTATTTTTAGTGTATTACGCGCTGCTCTCAGGGCAGGAGTACTCAATAGATTCAAATCACAGTTATTTTTAGTGTATTACGCGCTGCTCTCAGGGCAGGAGTACTCAATAGATTCAAATCGCTGTTATTTTTAGTGTATTACGTGCTGCTCTCAGGGCAGGAGTACTCAATAGATTCAAATCGCTGTTATTTTAGTGTATTACGAGCTGCTCTCAGGGCAGGAGTACTCAATAGATTCAAATCGCTTTTATTTTAGTGTATTACGCGCTGCTCTCAGGGCAGGAGTACTCAATAGATTCAAATCGCAGTTATTTTAGTGTATTACGCGCTGCTCTCAGGACAGGTGTACTCAATAGATTCAAATCGCTTTTATTTTTAGTGTATTACGTGCTGCTCTCAGGGCAGGAGTACTCAATAGATTCAAATCGCTGTTATTTTAGTGTATTACACGCTGCTCTCAGGGCAGGAGTACTCACTAGATTCAAATCGCTGTTATTTTAGTGTATTACGCGCTGCTCTCAGGGCAGGAGTACTCAATAGATTCAAATCGCAGTTATTTTTAGTGTATTACGAGCTGCTCTCAGGGCAGGAGTACTCAATAGATTCAAATCGCTTTTATTTTAGTGTATTACGCGCTGCTCTCAGGGCAGGAGTACTCAATAGATTCAAATCGCAGTTATTTTAGTGTATTACGCGCTGCTCTCAGGACAGGTGTACTCAATAGATTCAAATCGCTTTTATTTTTAGTGTATTACGTGCTGCTCTCAGGGCAGGAGTACTCAATAGATTCAAATCGCTGTTATTTTAGTGTATTACACGCTGCTCTCAGGGCAGGAGTACTCACTAGATTCAAATCGCTGTTATTTTAGTGTATTACGCGCTGCTCTCAGGGCAGGAGTACTCAATAGATTCAAATCGCAGTTATTTTTAGTGTATTACGCGCTGCTCTCAGGGCAGGAGTACTCAGTAGATTCAAATCGCAGTTATTTTTTGTGTATTACGCGCTGCTCTCAGGGCAGGAGTACTCGATAGATTCAAATCACTTTTATTTTTAGTGTATTACGCGCTGCTCTCAGGGCAGGAGTACTCGATAGATTCAAATCACTTTTATTTTTAGTGTATTACGCGCTGCTCTCAGGGCAGGAGTACTCGATAGATTCAAATCGCTGTTATTTTTAGTGTATTACGCGCTGCTCTCAGGGCAGGAGTACTCAATAGATTCAAATCACTTTTATTTTTAGTGTATTACGCGCTGCTTTCAGGGCAGGAGTGTTCAATAGATTCAAATCGCTGTTATTTTTAGTGTATTACGCGCTGCTCTCAGGGCAGGAGTACTCAATAGATTCAAATCGCTGTTATTTTTAGTGTATTACTTTCAGGGCAGGAGTACTCAATAGATTCAAATCACTTTTATTTTTAGTGTATTACGCGCTGCTCTCAGGGCAGGAGTACTCAATAGATTCAGATCACTTTTATTTTTAGTGTATTACGTGCTGCTCTCAGGGCAGGAGTACTCAATAGATTCAAATCGCTGTTATTTTAGTGTATTACGAGCTGCTCTCAGGGCAGGAGTACTCAATAGATTCAAATCGCTTTTATTTTAGTGTATTACGCGCTGCTCTCAGGGCAGGAGTACTCAATAGATTCAAATCGCAGTTATTTTAGTGTATTACGCGCTGCTCTCAGGACAGGTGTACTCAATAGATTCAAATCGCTTTTATTTTTAGTGTATTACGCGCTGCTCTCAGGGCAGGAGTACTCAATAGATTCAAATCACTTTTATTTTTAGTGTATTACGCGCTGCTTTCAGGGCAGGAGTGTTCAATAGATTCAAATCGCTGTTATTTTTAGTGTATTACGCGCTGCTCTCAGGGCAGGAGTACTCAATAGATTCAAATCGCTGTTATTTTTAGTGTATTACTTTCAGGGCAGGAGTACTCAATAGATTCAAATCACTTTTATTTTTAGTGTATTATGCGCTGTTCTCAGGACAGGAGTACTCTAGATTCAAATCACTTTTATTTTTAGTGTATTACGCGTTGCTCTCAGGGCAGGAGTACTCAATAGATTCAAATCACAGTTATTTTTAGTGTATTACGCGCTGCTCTCAGGGCAGGAGTACTCAATAGATTCAAATCACTTTTATTTTTAGTGTATTACGTGCTGCTCTCAGGGCAGGAGTACTCAATAGATTCAAATCGCTGTTATTTTAGTGTATTACGAGCTGCTCTCAGGGCAGGAGTACTCAATAGATTCAAATCACTTTTATTTTAGTGTATTACGCGCTGCTCTCAGGGCAGGAGTACTCAATAGATTCAAATCGCAGTTATTTTAGTGTATTACGCGCTGCTCTCAGGACAGGTGTACTCAATAGATTCAAATCGCTTTTATTTTTAGTGTATTACGCGCTGCTCTCAGGGCAGGAGTACTCAATAGATTCAAATCGCTGTTATTTTTAGTGTATTACGAGCTGCTCTCAGGGCAGGAGTACTCTAGATTCAAATCGCTTTTATTTTAGTGTATTACACGCTGCTCTCAGGGCAGGAGTACTCACTAGATTCAAATCGCTGTTATTTTAGTGTATTACGCGCTGCTCTCAGGGCAGGAGTGCTCAATAGATTCAAATCACTTTTATTTTTAGTGTATTACGCGCTGCTTTCAGGGCAGGAGTGTTCAATAGATTCAAATCGCTGTTATTTTTAGTGTATTACGCGCTGCTCTCAGGGCAGGAGTACTCAATAGATTCAAATCGCTGTTATTTTTAGTGTATTACTTTCAGGGCAGGAGTACTCAATAGATTCAAATCACTTTTATTTTTAGTGTATTATGCGCTGTTCTCAGGACAGGAGTACTCTAGATTCAAATCACTTTTATTTTTAGTGTATTACGCGCTGCTCTCAGGGCAGGAGTACTCAATAGATTCAAATCACAGTTATTTTTAGTGTATTACGCGCTGCTCTCAGGGCAGGAGTACTCAATAGATTCAAATCGCTGTTATTTTTAGTGTATTACGTGCTGCTCTCAGGGCAGGAGTACTCAATAGATTCAAATCGCTGTTATTTTAGTGTATTACGAGCTGCTCTCAGGGCAGGAGTACTCAATAGATTCAAATCGCTTTTATTTTAGTGTATTACGCGCTGCTCTCAGGGCAGGAGTACTCAATAGATTCAAATCGCAGTTATTTTAATGTATTACGCGCTGCTCTCAGGACAGGTGTACTCAATAGATTCAAATCGCTTTTATTTTTAGTGTATTACGCGCTGCTCTCAGGGCAGGAGTACTCAATAGATTCAAATCGCTGTTATTTTTAGTGTATTACGCGCTGCTCTCAGGGCAGGAGTACTCTAGATTCAAATCGCTTTTATTTTAGTGTATTACACGCTGCTCTCAGGGCAGGAGTACTCACTAGATTCAAATCGCTGTTATTTTAGTGTATTACGCGCTGCTCTCAGGGCAGGAGTACTCAATAGATTCAAATCGCAGTTATTTTTAGTGTATTACGCGCTGCTCTCAGGGCAGGAGTACTCAGTAGATTCAAATCGCAGTTATTTTTTGTGTATTACGCGCTGCTCTCAGGGCAGGAGTACTCGATAGATTCAAATCACTTTTATTTTTAGTGTATTACGCGCTGCTCTCAGGGCAGGAGTACTCGATAGATTCAAATCACTTTTATTTTTAGTGTATTACGCGCTGCTCTCAGGGCAGGAGTACTCGATAGATTCAAATCGCTGTTATTTTTAGTGTATTACGCGCTGCTCTCAGGGCAGGAGTACTCAATAGATTCAAATCACTTTTATTTTTAGTGTATTACGCGCTGCTTTCAGGGCAGGAGTGTTCAATAGATTCAAATCGCTGTTATTTTTAGTGTATTACGTGCTGCTCTCAGGGCAGGAGTACTCAATAGATTCAAATCGCTGTTATTTTTAGTGTATTACTTTCAGGGCAGGAGTACTCAATAGATTCAAATCACTTTTATTTTTAGTGTATTATGCGCTGTTCTCAGGACAGGAGTACTCTAGATTCAAATCACTTTTATTTTTAGTGTATTACGCGCTGCTCTCAGGGCAGGAGTACTCAATAGATTCAAATCACAGTTATTTTTAGTGTATTACGCGCTGCTCTCAGGGCAGGAGTACTCAATAGATTCAAATCACTTTTATTTTTAGTGTATTACGTGCTGCTCTCAGGGCAGGAGTACTCAATAGATTCAAATCGCTGTTATTTTAGTGTATTACAAGCTGCTCTCAGGGCAGGAGTACTCAATAGATTCAAATCACTTTTATTTTAGTGTATTACGCGCTGCTCTCAGGGCAGGAGTACTCAATAGATTCAAATCGCAGTTATTTTAGTGTATTACGCGCTGCTCTCAGGACAGGTGTACTCAATAGATTCAAATCGCTTTTATTTTTAGTGTATTATGCGCTGCTCTCAGGGCAGGAGTACTCAATAGATTCAAATCGCTGTTATTTTTAGTGTATTACGCGCTGCTCTCAGGGCAGGAGTACTCTAGATTCAAATCGCTTTTATTTTAGTGTATTACACGCTGCTCTCAGGGCAGGAGTACTCACTAGATTCAAATCGCTGTTATTTTAGTGTATTACGCGCTGCTCTCAGGGCAGGAGTACTCAATAGATTCAAATCACTTTTATTTTTAGTGTATTACGCGCTGCTTTCAGGGCAGGAGTGTTCAATAGATTCAAATCGCTGTTATTTTTAGTGTATTACGCGCTGCTCTCAGGGCAGGAGTACTCAATAGATTCAAATCGCTGTTATTTTTAGTGTATTACTTTCAGGGCAGGAGTACTCAATAGATTCAAATCACTTTTATTTTTAGTGTATTATGCGCTGTTCTCAGGACAGGAGTACTCTAGATTCAAATCACTTTTATTTTTAGTGTATTACGCGCTGCTCTCAGGGCAGGAGTACTCAATAGATTCAAATCACTTTTATTTTTAGTGTATTATGCGCTGTTCTCAGGACAGGAGTACTCTAGATTCAAATCACTTTTATTTTTAGTGTATTACGCGCTGCTCTCAGGGCAGGAGTACTCAATAGATTCAAATCGCTGTTATTTTTAGTGTATTACGTGCTGCTCTCAGGGCAGGAGTACTCAATAGATTCAAATCGCTGTTATTTTAGTGTATTACGAGCTGCTCTCAGGGCAGGAGTACTCAATAGATTCAAATCGCTTTTATTTTAGTGTATTACGCGCTGCTCTCAGGGCAGGAGTACTCACTAGATTCAAATCACTTTTATTTTTAGTGTATTACGCGCTGCTTTCAGGGCAGGAGTGTTCAATAGATTCAAATCGCAGTTATTTTTTGTGTATTACGCGCTGCTCTCAGGGCAGGAGTACTCGATAGATTCAAATCACTTTTATTTTTAGTGTATTACGCGCTGCTCTCAGGGCAGGAGTACTCGATAGATTCAAATTACTTTTATTTTTAGTGTATTACGCGCTGCTCTCAGGGCAGGAGTACTCGATAGATTCAAATCGCTGTTATTTTTAGTGTATTACGCGCTGCTCTCAGGGCAGGAGTACTCAATAGATTCAAATCACTTTTATTTTTAGTGTATTACGCGCTGCTTTCAGGGCAGGAGTGTTCAATAGATTCAAATCGCTGTTATTTTTAGTGTATTACGCGCTGCTCTCAGGGCAGGAGTACTCAATAGATTCAAATCGCTGTTATTTTTAGTGTATTACTTTCAGGGCAGGAGTACTCAATAGATTCAAATCACTTTTATTTTTAGTGTATTATGCGCTGTTCTCAGGACAGGAGTACTCTAGATTCAAATCACTTTTATTTTTAGTGTATTACGCGCTGCTCTCAGGGCAGGAGTACTCAATAGATTCAGATCACTTTTATTTTTAGTGTATTACGTGCTGCTCTCAGGGCAGGAGTACTCAATAGATTCAAATCGCTGTTATTTTAGTGTATTACGAGCTGCTCTCAGGGCAGGAGTACTCAATAGATTCAAATCGCTTTTATTTTAGTGTATTACGCGCTGCTCTCAGGGCAGGAGTACTCAATAGATTCAAATCGCAGTTATTTTAGTGTATTACGCGCTGCTCTCAGGACAGGTGTACTCAATAGATTCAAATCGCTTTTATTTTTAGTGTATTACGCGCTGCTCTCAGGGCAGGAGTACTCAATAGATTCAAATCACTTTTATTTTTAGTGTATTACGCGCTGCTTTCAGGGCAGGAGTGTTCAATAGATTCAAATCGCTGTTATTTTTAGTGTATTACGCGCTGCTCTCAGGGCAGGAGTACTCAATAGATTCAAATCGCTGTTATTTTTAGTGTATTACTTTCAGGGCAGGAGTACTCAATAGATTCAAATCACTTTTATTTTTAGTGTATTATGCGCTGTTCTCAGGACAGGAGTACTCTAGATTCAAATCACTTTTATTTTTAGTGTATTACGCGCTGCTCTCAGGGCAGGAGTACTCAATAGATTCAAATCACAGTTATTTTTAGTGTATTACGCGCTGCTCTCAGGGCAGGAGTACTCAATAGATTCAAATCACTTTTATTTTTAGTGTATTACGTGCTGCTCTCAGGGCAGGAGTACTCAATAGATTCAAATCGCTGTTATTTTATTGTATTACGAGCTGCTCTCAGGGCAGGAGTACTCAATAGATTCAAATCACTTTTATTTTAGTGTATTACGCGCTGCTCTCAGGGCAGGAGTACTCAATAGATTCAAATCGCAGTTATTTTAGTGTATTACGCGCTGCTCTCAGGACAGGTGTACTCAATAGATTCAAATCGCTTTTATTTTTAGTGTATTACGCGCTGCTCTCAGGGCAGGAGTACTCAATAGATTCAAATCGCTGTTATTTTTAGTGTATTACGTGCTGCTCTCAGGGCAGGAGTACTCTAGATTCAAATCGCTTTTATTTTAGTGTATTACACGCTGCTCTCAGGGCAGGAGTACTCACTAGATTCAAATCGCTGTTATTTTAGTGTATTACGCGCTGCTCTCAGGGCAGGAGTGCTCAATAGATTCAAATCACTTTTATTTTTAGTGTATTACGCGCTGCTTTCAGGGCAGGAGTGTTCAATAGATTCAAATCGCTGTTATTTTTAGTGTATTACGCGCTGCTCTCAGGGCAGGAGTACTCAATAGATTCAAATCGCTGTTATTTTTAGTGTATTACTTTCAGGGCAGGAGTACTCAATAGATTCAAATCACTTTTATTTTTAGTGTATTATGCGCTGTTCTCAGGACAGGAGTACTCTAGATTCAAATCACTTTTATTTTTAGTGTATTACGCGCTGCTCTCAGGGCAGGAGTACTCAATAGATTCAAATCACAGTTATTTTTAGTGTATTACGCGCTGCTCTCAGGGCAGGAGTACTCAATAGATTCAAATCGCTGTTATTTTTAGTGTATTACGTGCTGCTCTCAGGGCAGGAGTACTCAATAGATTCAAATCGCTGTTATTTTAGTGTATTACGAGCTGCTCTCAGGGCAGGAGTACTCAATAGATTCAAATCGCTTTTATTTTAGTGTATTACGCGCTGCTCTCAGGGCAGGAGTACTCAATAGATTCAAATCGCAGTTATTTTAATGTATTACACGCTGCTCTCAGGACAGGTGTACTCAATAGATTCAAATCGCTTTTATTTTTAGTGTATTCTGCGCTGCTCTCAGGGCAGGAGTACTCAATAGATTCAAATCGCTGTTATTTTTAGTGTATTACGCGCTGCTCTCAGGGCAGGAGTACTCTAGATTCAAATCGCTTTTATTTTAGTGTATTACACGCTGCTCTCAGGGCAGGAGTACTCACTAGATTCAAATCGCTGTTATTTTAGTGTATTACGCGCTGCTCTCAGGGCAGGAGTACTCAATAGATTCAAATCGCAGTTATTTTTAGTGTATTACGCGCTGCTCTCAGGGCAGGAGTACTCAGTAGATTCAAATCGCAGTTATTTTTTGTGTATTACGCGCTGCTCTCAGGGCAGGAGTACTCGATAGATTCAAATCACTTTTATTTTTAGTGTATTACGCGCTGCTTTCAGGGCAGGAGTACTCGATAGATTCAAATCACTTTTATTTTTAGTGTATTACGCGCTGCTCTCAGGGCAGGAGTACTCAATAGATTCAAATCGCTGTTATTTTTAGTGTATTACTTTCAGGGCAGGAGTACTCAATAGATTCAAATCACTTTTATTTTTAGTGTATTATGCGCTGTTCTCAGGACAGGAGTACTCTAGATTCAAATCACTTTTATTTTTAGTGTATTACGCGCTGCTCTCAGGGCAGGAGTACTCAATAGATTCAAATCACAGTTATTTTTAGTGTATTACGCGCTGCTCTCAGGGCAGGAGTACTCAATAGATTCAAATCACTTTTATTTTTAGTGTATTACGTGCTGCTCTCAGGGCAGGAGTACTCAATAGATTCAAATCGCTGTTATTTTATTGTATTACGAGCTGCTCTCAGGGCAGGAGTACTCAATAGATTCAAATCACTTTTATTTTAGTGTATTACGCGCTGCTCTCAGGGCAGGAGTACTCAATAGATTCAAATCGCAGTTATTTTAGTGTATTACGCGCTGCTCTCAGGACAGGTGTACTCAATAGATTCAAATCGCTTTTATTTTTAGTGTATTACGCGCTGCTCTCAGGGCAGGAGTACTCAATAGATTCAAATCGCTGTTATTTTTAGTGTATTACGCGCTGCTCTCAGGGCAGGAGTACTCTAGATTCAAATCGCTTTTATTTTAGTGTATTACACGCTGCTCTCAGGGCAGGAGTACTCACTAGATTCAAATCGCTGTTATTTTAGTGTATTACGTGCTGCTCTCAGGGCAGGAGTACTCAATAGATTCAAATCGCAGTTATTTTTAGTGTATTACGCGCTGCTCTCAGGGCAGGAGTACTCAGTAGATTCAAATCGCAGTTATTTTTAGTGTATTACGCGCTGCTCTCAGGGCAGGAGTACTCAATAGATTCAAATCGCTGTTATTTTTAGTGTATTACACGCTGCTTTCAGGGCAGGAGTACTCAATAGATTCAAATCGCAGTTATTTTTAGTGTATTACGTGCTGCTCTCAGGGCAGGAGTACTCAATAGATTCAAATCGCAGTTATTTTTAATGTATTACGCGCTGCTCTCGTCAGGAGTACTCAATAGATTCAAATCGCTTTTATTTTAGTGTATTACGCGCTGCTCTCAGGGCAGGAGTACTCAATAGATTCAAATCACTTTTATTTTTAGTGTATTACGCGCTGCTCTCAGGGCAGGAGTACTCAATAGATTCAAATCGCTGTTATTTTTAGTGAATTACTTTCAGGGCAGGAGTACTCAATAGATTCAAATCACTTTTATTTTTAGTGTATTATGCGCTGTTCTCAGGACAGGAGTACTCTAGATTCAAATCACTTTTATTTTTAGTGTATTACGCGCTGCTCTCAGGGCAGGAGTACTCAATAGATTCAAATCGCAGTTATTTTTAGTGTATTACGCGCTGCTCTCAGGGCAGGAGTACTCAATAGATTCAAATCACTTTTATTTTTAGTGTATTACGCGCTGCTCTCAGGGCAGGAGTACTCAATAGATTCAAATCGCTGTTATTTTAGTGTATAACGAGCTGCTCTCAGGGCAGGAGTACTCAATAGATTCAAATCGCTTTTATTTTAGTGTATTACGCGCTGCTCTCAGGGCAGGAGTACTCAATAGATTCAAATAGCAGTTATTTTAGTGTATTACGCGCTGCTCTCAGGACAGGTGTACTCAATAGATTCAAATAGCTGTTATTTTTAGTGTATTATGCGCTGCTCTCAGGGCAGGAGTACTCTAGATTCAAATCGCTTTTATTTTAGTGTATTACACGCTGCTCTCAGGGCAGGAGTACTCACTAGATTCAAATCGCTGTTATTTTAGTGTATTACGCGCTGGTCTCAGGGCAGGAGTACTCAATAGATTCAAATCGTTGTTATTTTTAGTGTATTACACGCTGCTCTCAGGGCAGGAGTACTCAATAGATTCAAATCGCAGTTATTTTTAGTGTATTACGTGCTGCTCTCAGGGCAGGAGTACTCAATAGATTCAAATCGCAGTTATTTTTAGTGTATTACGCGCTGCTCTCGTCAGGAGTACTCAATAGATTCAAATCGCTTTTATTTTAGTGTATTACGTGCTGCTCTCAGGGCAGGAGTACTCAATAGATTCAAATCACTTTTATTTTTAGTGTATTACGCGCTGCTCTCAGGGCAGGAGTGTTCAATAGATTCAAATCGCTGTTATTTTTAGTGTATTACGCGCTGCTCTCAGGGCAGGAGTACTCAATAGATTCAAATCGCTGTTATTTTTAGTGTATTACTTTCAGGGCAGGAGTACTCAACAGATTCAAATCACTTTTATTTTTAGTGTATTACGCGCTGCTCTCAGGGCAGGAGTACTCGATAGATTCAAATCACTTTTATTTTTAGTGTATTACGCGCTGCTCTCAGGGCAGGAGTACTCGATAGATTCAAATCGCTGTTATTTTTAGTGTATTACGCGCTGCTCTCAGGGCAGGAGTACTCAATAGATTCAAATCACTTTTATTTTTAGTGTATTACTTTCAGGGCAGGAGTACTCAATAGATTCAAATCACTTTTATTTTTAGTGTATTATGCGCTGTTCTCAGGACAGGAGTACTCTAGATTCAAATCACTTTTATTTTTAGTGTATTACGCGCTGCTCTCAGGGCAGGAGTACTCAATAGATTCAAATCACAGTTATTTTTAGTGTATTACGCGCAGCTCTCAGGGCAGGAGTACTCAATAGATTCAAATCACTTTTATTTTTAGTGTATTACGTGCTGCTCTCAGGGCAGGAGTACTCAATAGATTCAAATCGCAGTTATTTTTAGTGTATTACGCGCTGCTCTCAGGGCAGGAGTACTCAATAGATTCAAATCACTTTTATTTTTAGTGTATTACGCGCTGCTCTCAGGGCAGGAGTACTCAATAGATTCAAATCGCTGTTATTTTAGTGTATAACGAGCTGCTCTCAGGGCAGGAGTACTCAATAGATTCAAATCGCTTTTATTTTAGTGTATTACGCGCTGCTCTCAGGGCAGGAGTACTCAATAGATTCAAATAGCAGTTATTTTAGTGTATTACGCGCTGCTCTCAGGACAGGTGTACTCAATAGATTCAAATAGCTGTTATTTTTAGTGTATTATGCGCTGCTCTCAGGGCAGGAGTACTCTAGATTCAAATCGCTTTTATTTTAGTGTATTACACGCTGCTCTCAGGGCAGGTGTACTCACTAGATTCAAATCGCTGTTATTTTAGTGTATTACGCGCTGGTCTCAGGGCAGGAGTACTCAATAGATTCAAATCGTTGTTATTTTTAGTGTATTACACGCTGCTCTCAGGGCAGGAGTACTCAATAGATTCAAATCGCAGTTATTTTTAGTGTATTACGTGCTGCTCTCAGGGCAGGAGTACTCAATAGATTCAAATCGCAGTTATTTTTAGTGTATTACGCGCTGCTCTCGTCAGGAGTACTCAATAGATTCAAATCGCTTTTATTTTAGTGTATTACGTGCTGCTCTCAGGGCAGGAGTACTCAATAGATTCAAATCACTTTTATTTTTAGTGTATTACGCGCTGCTCTCAGGGCAGGAGTGTTCAATAGATTCAAATCGCTGTTATTTTTAGTGTATTACGCGCTGCTCTCAGGGCAGGAGTACTCAATAGATTCAAATCGCTGTTATTTTTAGTGTATTACTTTCAGGGCAGGAGTACTCAACAGATTCAAATCGCAGTTATTTTAGTGTATTACGCGCTGCTCTCAGGACAGGTGTACTCAATAGATTCAAATCGCTTTTATTTTTAGTGTATTACGCGCTGCTCTCAGGGCAGGAGTACTCAATAGATTCAAATCGCTGTTATTTTTAGTGTATTACTTTCAGGGCAGGAGTACTCAATAGATTCAAATCACTTTTATTTTTAGTGTATTACTTTCAGGGCAGGAGTACTCAATAGATTCAAATCACTTTTATTTTTAGTGTATTATGCGCTGTTCTCAGGACAGGAGTACTCTAGATTCAAATCACTTTTATTTTTAGTGTATTACGCGCTGCTCTCAGGGCAGGAGTACTCAATAGATTCAAATCACAGTTATTTTTAGTGTATTACGCGCAGCTCTCAGGGCAGGAGTACTCAATAGATTCAAATCACTTTTATTTTTAGTGTATTACGTGCTGCTCTCAGGGCAGGAGTACTCAATAGATTCAAATCGCAGTTATTTTTAGTGTATTACGCGCTGCTCTCAGGGCAGGAGTACTCAATAGATTCAAATCACTTTTATTTTTAGTGTATTACGCGCTGCTCTCAGGGCAGGAGTACTCAATAGATTCAAATCGCTGTTATTTTAGTGTATAACGAGCTGCTCTCAGGGCAGGAGTACTCAATAGATTCAAATCGCTTTTATTTTAGTGTATTACGCGCTGCTCTCAGGGCAGGAGTACTCAATAGATTCAAATAGCAGTTATTTTAGTGTATTACGCGCTGCTCTCAGGACAGGTGTACTCAATAGATTCAAATAGCTGTTATTTTTAGTGTATTATGCGCTGCTCTCAGGGCAGGAGTACTCTAGATTCAAATCGCTTTTATTTTAGTGTATTACACGCTGCTCTCAGGGCAGGAGTACTCACTAGATTCAAATCGCTGTTATTTTAGTGTATTACGCGCTGGTCTCAGGGCAGGAGTACTCAATAGATTCAAATCGTTGTTATTTTTAGTGTATTACACGCTGCTCTCAGGGCAGGAGTACTCAATAGATTCAAATCGCAGTTATTTTTAGTGTATTACGTGCTGCTCTCAGGGCAGGAGTACTCAATAGATTCAAATCGCAGTTATTTTTAGTGTATTACGCGCTGCTCTCGTCAGGAGTACTCAATAGATTCAAATCGCTTTTATTTTAGTGTATTACGTGCTGCTCTCAGGGCAGGAGTACTCAATAGATTCAAATCACTTTTATTTTTAGTGTATTACGCGCTGCTCTCAGGGCAGGAGTGTTCAATAGATTCAAATCGCTGTTATTTTTAGTGTATTACGCGCTGCTCTCAGGGCAGGAGTACTCAATAGATTCAAATCGCTGTTATTTTTAGTGTATTACTTTCAGGGCAGGAGTACTCAACAGATTCAAATCGCAGTTATTTTAGTGTATTACGCGCTGCTCTCAGGACAGGTGTACTCAATAGATTCAAATCGCTTTTATTTTTAGTGTATTACGCGCTGCTCTCAGGGCAGGAGTACTCAATAGATTCAAATCGCTGTTATTTTTAGTGTATTACTTTCAGGGCAGGAGTACTCAATAGATTCAAATCACTTTTATTTTTAGTGTATTACGCGCTGCTCTCAGGGCAGGAGTACTCGATAGATTCAAATCACTTTTATTTTTAGTGTATTACGCGCTGCTCTCAGGGCAGGAGTACTCGATAGATTCAAATCACTTTTATTTTTAGTGTATTACGCGCTGCTCTCAGGGCAGGAGTACTCGATAGATTCAAATCGCTGTTATTTTTAGTGTATTACGCGCTGCTCTCAGGGCAGGAGTACTCAATAGATTCAAATCACTTTTATTTTTAGTGTATTACGCGTTGCTTTCAGGGCAGGAGTGTTCAATAGATTCAAATCGCTGTTATTTTTAGTGTATTACGCGCTGCTCTCAGGGCAGGAGTACTCAATAGATTCAAATCGCTGTTATTTTTAGTGTATTACTTTCAGGGCAGGAGTACTCAATAGATTCAAATCACTTTAATTTTTAGTGTATTATGCGCTGTTCTCAGGACAGGAGTACTCTAGATTCAAATCACTTTTATTTTTAGTGTATTACGCGCTGCTCTCAGGGCAGGAGTACTCAATAGATTCAAATCACAGTTATTTTTAGTGTATTACGCGCTGCTCTCAGGGCAGGAGTACTCAATAGATTCAAATCACTTTTATTTTTAGTGTATTACGTGCTGCTCTCAGGGCAGGAGTACTCAATAGATTCAAATCGCTGTTATTTTAGTGTATTACGAGCTGCTCTCAGGGCAGGAGTACTCAATAGATTCAAATCGCTTTTATTTTAGTGTATTACGCGCTGCTCTCAGGGCAGGAGTACTCAATAGATTCAAATCGCAGTTATTTTAGTGTATTACGCGCTGCTCTCAGGACAGGTGTACTCAATAGATTCAAATCGCTTTTATTTTTATTGTATTACGCGCTGCTCTCAGGGCAGGAGTACTCAATAGATTCAAATCGCTGTTATTTTTAGTGTATTACGCGCTGCTCTCAGGGCAGGAGTACTCTAGATTCAAATCGCTTTTATTTTAGTGTATTACACGCTTCTCTCAGGGCAGGAGTACTCACTAGATTCAAATCGCTGTTATTTTAGTGTATTACGCGCTGCTCTCAGGGCAGGAGTACTCAATAGATTCAAATCGCAGTTATTTTTAGTGTATTACGCGCTGCTCTCAGGGCAGGAGTACTCAGTAGATTCAAATCGCAGTTATTTTTAGTGTATTACGCGCTGCTCTCAGGGCAGGAGTACTCAATAGATTCAAATCGCCGTTATTTTTAGTGTATTACACGCTGCTTTCAGGGCAGGAGTACTCAATAGATTCAAATCGCAGTTATTTTTAGTGTATTACGTGCTGCTCTCAGGGCAGGAGTACTCAATAGATTCAAATCGCAGTTATTTTTAATGTATTACGCGCTGCTCTCGTCAGGAGTACTCAATAGATTCAAATCGCTTTTATTTTAGTGTATTACGCGCTGCTCTCAGGGCAGGAGTACTCAATAGATTCAAATCACTTTTATTTTTAGTGTATTACGTGCTGCTCTCAGGGCAGGAGTACTCAATAGATTCAAATCGCTGTTATTTTTAGTGTATTACTTTCAGGGCAGGAGTACTCAATAGATTCAAATCACTTTTATTTTTAGTGTATTATGCGCTGTTCTCAGGACAGGAGTACTCTAGATTCAAATCACTTTTATTTTTAGTGTATTACGCGCTGCTCTCAGGGCAGGAGTACTCAATAGATTCAAATCGCAGTTATTTTTAGTGTATTACACGCTGCTCTCAGGGCAGGAGTACTCAATAGATTCAAATCACTTTTATTTTTAGTGTATTACGCGCTGCTCTCAGGGCAGGAGTACTCAATAGATTCAAATCGCTGTTATTTTAGTGTATAACGAGCTGCTCTCAGGGCAGGAGTACTCAATAGATTCAAATCGCTTTTATTTTAGTGTATTACGCGCTGCTCTCAGGGCAGGAGTACTCAATAGATTCAAATAGCAGTTATTTTAGTGTATTACGCGCTGCTCTCAGGACAGGTGTACTCAATAGATTCAAATCGCTGTTATTTTTAGTGTATTATGCGCTGCTCTCAGGGCAGGAGTGTTCAATAGATTCAAATCGCTGTTATTTTTAGTGTATTACGCGCTGCTCTCAGGGCAGGAGTACTCAATAGATTCAAATCGCTGTTATTTTTAGTGTATTACTTTCAGGGCAGGAGTACTCAATAGATTCAAATCACTTTTATTTTTAGTGTATTATGCGCTGTTCTCAGGACAGGAGTACTCTAGATTCAAATCACTTTTATTTTTAGTGTATTACGCGCTGCTCTCAGGGCAGGAGTACTCAATAGATTCAAATCGCAGTTATTTTAGTGTATTACGCGCTGCTCTCAGGACAGGTGTACTCAATAGATTCAAATCGCTTTTATTTTTAGTGTATTACGCGCTGCTCTCAGGGCAGGAGTACTCAATAGATTCAAATCGCTGTTATTTTTAGTGTATTATGCGCTGCTCTCAGGGCAGGAGTACTCTAGATTCAAATCGCTTTTATTTTAGTGTATTACACGCTGCTCTCAGGGCAGGAGTACTCACTAGATTCAAATCGCTGTTATTTTAGTGTATTACGTGCTGCTCTCAGGGCAGGAGTACTCAATAGATTCAAATCACTTTTATTTTTAGTGTATTACGCGCTGCTCTCAGGGCAGGAGTGTTCAATAGATTCAAATCGCTGTTATTTTTAGTGTATTACGCGCTGCTCTCAGGGCAGGAGTACTCAATAGATTCAAATCGCTGTTATTTTTAGTGTATTACTTTCAGGGCAGGAGTACTCAATAGATTCAAATCACTTTTATTTTTAGTGTATTATGCGCTGTTCTCAGGACAGGAGTACTCTAGATTCAAATCACTTTTATTTTTAGTGTATTACGCGCTGCTCTCAGGGCAGGAGTACTCAATAGATTCAAATCGCTGTTATTTTAGTGTATTACGAGCTGCTCTCAGGGCAGGAGTACTCAATAGATTCAAATCGCTGTTATTTTAGTGTATTACGAGCTGCTCTCAGGGCAGGATTACTCAATAGATTCAAATCGCTGTTATTTTAGTGTATTACGCGCTGCTCTCAGGGCAGGGGTATAGATTCAAATCGCTGTTATTTTAGTGTATTACGCGCTACTCTCAGGGCAGGGGTATAGATTCAAATCGCTGTTATTTTAGTGTATTTGTCATGATTCTCATAGAAGCAGAGACGGTAGTCGGATCTAAATGCAGCAGTAGACTTTAATTGACTCAGAACAGAATAAACTCAGAACAGGAAACAGGTACACGCACACAGAACCTACATACAATAACTGACCAGGAACAAGAGAGCACACAGGGTTTAAATACACAGAAGGGATCAGGGAACGAGACACAGCTGGGGCAAATGAGAACAACGAGAGGGACCATACAAACTAACAAGACAACACACCTGAAACAAGGAAACTAATGATTAAGCAAGCTAGGGATAATTGAATACAATAAACACCGGCAAAATCAAGGAGACTGAATTAAATAAAACAAAGTCCAAACACAAACAGAAACATGACAAAAACAAAACCTGGTCGTCACAGTATTACGCGCTGCTCTCAGGGCAGGAGTACTCAATAGATTCAAATCGCAGTTATTTTAGTGTATTACGCGCTGCTCTCAGGACAGGTGTACTCAATAGATTCAAATCGCTTTTATTTTTAGTGTATTACGCGCTGCTCTCAGGGCAGGAGTACTCAATAGATTCAAATCGCTGTTATTTTTAGTGTATTATGCGCTGCTCTCAGGGCAGGAGTACTCTAGATTCAAATCGCTTTTATTTTAGTGTATTACACGCTGCTCTCAGGGCAGGAGTACTCACTAGATTCAAATCGCTGTTATTTTAGTGTATTACGTGCTGCTCTCAGGGCAGGAGTACTCAATAGATTCAAATCACTTTTATTTTTAGTGTATTACGCGCTGCTCTCAGGGCAGGAGTGTTCAATAGATTCAAATCGCTGTTATTTTTAGTGTATTACGCGCTGCTCTCAGGGCAGGAGTACTCAATAGATTCAAATCGCTGTTATTTTTAGTGTATTACTTTCAGGGCAGGAGTACTCAATAGATTCAAATCACTTTTATTTTTTGTGTATTATGCGCTGTTCTCAGGACAGGAGTACTCTAGATTCAAATCACTTTTATTTTTAGTGTATTACGCGCTGCTCTCAGGGCAGGAGTACTCAATAGATTCAAATCACTTTTATTTTTAGTGTATTACGCGCTGCTCTCAGGGCAGGAGTACTCAATAGATTCAAATCGCTGTTATTTTAGTGTATTACGAGCTGCTCTCAGGGCAGGAGTACTCAATAGATTCAAATCGCTGTTATTTTAGTGTATTACGAGCTGCTCTCAGGGCAGGATTACTCAATAGATTCAAATCGCTGTTATTTTAGTGTATTACGCGCTGCTCTCAGGGCAGGAGTACTCTAGATTCAAATCGCTTTTATTTTAGTGTATTACACGCTGCTCTCAGGGCAGGAGTACTCAATAGATTCAAATCACTTTTATTTTAGTGTATTACGCGCTGCTCTCAGGGCAGGAGTACTCAATAGATTCAAATCGCAGTTATTTTAGTGTATTACGCGCTGCTCTCAGGACAGGTGTACTCAATAGATTCAAATCGCTTTTATTTTTAGTGTATTACGCGCTGCTCTCAGGGCAGGAGTACTCAATAGATTCAAATCGCTGTTATTTTTAGTGTATTACGCGCTGCTCTCAGGGCAGGAGTACTCTAGATTCAAATCGCTTTTATTTTAGTGTATTACACGCTGCTCTCAGGGCAGGAGTACTCACTAGATTCAAATCGCTGTTATTTTAGTGTATTACGTGCTGCTCTCAGGGCAGGAGTACTCAATAGATTCAAATCGCAGTTATTTTTAGTGTATTACGCGCTGCTCTCAGGGCAGGAGTACTCAGTAGATTCAAATCGCAGTTATTTTTAGTGTATTACGCGCTGCTCTCAGGACAGGAGTACTCAATAGATTCAAATCGCTGTTATTTTTAGTGTATTACACGCTGCTTTCAGGGCAGGAGTACTCAATAGATTCAAATCGCAGTTATTTTTAGTGTATTACGTGCTGCTCTCAGGGCAGGAGTACTCAATAGATTCAAATCGCAGTTATTTTTAATGTATTACGCGCTGCTCTCGTCAGGAGTACTCAATAGATTCAAATCGCTTTTATTTTAGTGTATTACGCGCTGCTCTCAGGGCAGGAGTACTCAATAGATTCAAATCACTTTTATTTTTAGTGTATTACGCGCTGCTCTCAGGGCAGGAGTACTCAATAGATTCAAATCGCTGTTATTTTTAGTGAATTACTTTCAGGGCAGGAGTACTCAATAGATTCAAATCACTTTTATTTTTAGTGTATTATGCGCTGTTCTCAGGACAGGAGTACTCTAGATTCAAATCACTTTTATTTTTAGTGTATTACGCGCTGCTCTCAGGGCAGGAGTACTCAATAGATTCAAATCGCAGTTATTTTTAGTGTATTACGCGCTGCTCTCAGGGCAGGAGTACTCAATAGATTCAAATCACTTTTATTTTTAGTGTATTACGCGCTGCTCTCAGGGCAGGAGTACTCAATAGATTCAAATCGCTGTTATTTTAGTGTATAACGAGCTGCTCTCAGGGCAGGAGTACTCAATAGATTCAAATCGCTTTTATTTTAGTGTATTACGCGCTGCTCTCAGGGCAGGAGTACTCAATAGATTCAAATAGCAGTTATTTTAGTGTATTACGCGCTGCTCTCAGGACAGGTGTACTCAATAGATTCAAATAGCTGTTATTTTTAGTGTATTATGCGCTGCTCTCAGGGCAGGAGTACTCTAGATTCAAATCGCTTTTATTTTAGTGTATTACACGCTGCTCTCAGGGCAGGAGTACTCACTAGATTCAAATCGCTGTTATTTTAGTGTATTACGCGCTGGTCTCAGGGCAGGAGTACTCAATAGATTCAAATCGTTGTTATTTTTAGTGTATTACACGCTGCTCTCAGGGCAGGAGTACTCAATAGATTCAAATCGCAGTTATTTTTAGTGTATTACGTGCTGCTCTCAGGGCAGGAGTACTCAATAGATTCAAATCGCAGTTATTTTTAGTGTATTACGCGCTGCTCTCGTCAGGAGTACTCAATAGATTCAAATCGCTTTTATTTTAGTGTATTACGTGCTGCTCTCAGGGCAGGAGTACTCAATAGATTCAAATCACTTTTATTTTTAGTGTATTACGCGCTGCTCTCAGGGCAGGAGTGTTCAATAGATTCAAATCGCTGTTATTTTTAGTGTATTACGCGCTGCTCTCAGGGCAGGAGTACTCAATAGATTCAAATCGCTGTTATTTTTAGTGTATTACTTTCAGGGCAGGAGTACTCAACAGATTCAAATCACTTGTATTTTTAGTGTATTACGCGCTGCTCTCAGGGCAGGAGTACTCGATAGATTCAAATCACTTTTATTTTTAGTGTATTACGCGCTGCTCTCAGGGCAGGAGTACTCGATAGATTCAAATCGCTGTTATTTTTAGTGTATTACGCGCTGCTCTCAGGGCAGGAGTACTCAATAGATTCAAATCACTTTTATTTTTAGTGTATTACTTTCAGGGCAGGAGTACTCAATAGATTCAAATCACTTTTATTTTTAGTGTATTATGCGCTGTTCTCAGGACAGGAGTACTCTAGATTCAAATCACTTTTATTTTTAGTGTATTACGCGCTGCTCTCAGGGCAGGAGTACTCAATAGATTCAAATCACAGTTATTTTTAGTGTATTACGCGCAGCTCTCAGGGCAGGAGTACTCAATAGATTCAAATCACTTTTATTTTTAGTGTATTACGTGCTGCTCTCAGGGCAGGAGTACTCAATAGATTCAAATCGCAGTTATTTTTAGTGTATTACGCGCTTCTCTCAGGGCAGGAGTACTCAATAGATTCAAATCACTTTTATTTTTAGTGTATTACGCGCTGCTCTCAGGGCAGGAGTACTCAATAGATTCAAATCGCTGTTATTTTAGTGTATAACGAGCTGCTCTCAGGGCAGGAGTACTCAATAGATTCAAATCGCTTTTATTTTAGTGTATTACGCGCTGCTCTCAGGGCAGGAGTACTCAATAGATTCAAATAGCAGTTATTTTAGTGTATTACGCGCTGCTCTCAGGACAGGTGTACTCAATAGATTCAAATAGCTGTTATTTTTAGTGTATTATGCGCTGCTCTCAGGGCAGGAGTACTCTAGATTCAAATCGCTTTTATTTTAGTGTATTACACGCTGCTCTCAGGGCAGGTGTACTCACTAGATTCAAATCGCTGTTATTTTAGTGTATTACGCGCTGGTCTCAGGGCAGGAGTACTCAATAGATTCAAATCGTTGTTATTTTTAGTGTATTACACGCTGCTCTCAGGGCAGGAGTACTCAATAGATTCAAATCGCAGTTATTTTTAGTGTATTACGTGCTGCTCTCAGGGCAGGAGTACTCAATAGATTCAAATCGCAGTTATTTTTAGTGTATTACGCGCTGCTCTCGTCAGGAGTACTCAATAGATTCAAATCGCTTTTATTTTAGTGTATTACGTGCTGCTCTCAGGGCAGGAGTACTCAATAGATTCAAATCACTTTTATTTTTAGTGTATTACGCGCTGCTCTCAGGGCAGGAGTGTTCAATAGATTCAAATCGCTGTTATTTTTAGTGTATTACGCGCTGCACTCAGGGCAGGAGTACTCAATAGATTCAAATCGCTGTTATTTTTAGTGTATTACTTTCAGGGCAGGAGTACTCAACAGATTCAAATCGCAGTTATTTTAGTGTATTACGCGCTGCTCTCAGGACAGGTGTACTCAATAGATTCAAATAGCTGTTATTTTTAGTGTATTATGCGCTGCTCTCAGGGCAGGAGTACTCTAGATTCAAATCGCTTTTATTTTAGTGTATTACACGCTGCTCTCAGGGCAGGTGTACTCACTAGATTCAAATCGCTGTTATTTTAGTGTATTACGCGCTGGTCTCAGGGCAGGAGTACTCAATAGATTCAAATCGTTGTTATTTTTAGTGTATTACACGCTGCTCTCAGGGCAGGAGTACTCAATAGATTCAAATCGCAGTTATTTTTAGTGTATTACGTGCTGCTCTCAGGGCAGGAGTACTCAATAGATTCAAATCGCAGTTATTTTTAGTGTATTACGCGCTGCTCTCGTCAGGAGTACTCAATAGATTCAAATCGCTTTTATTTTAGTGTATTACGTGCTGCTCTCAGGGCAGGAGTACTCAATAGATTCAAATCACTTTTATTTTTAGTGTATTACGCGCTGCTCTCAGGGCAGGAGTGTTCAATAGATTCAAATCGCTGTTATTTTTAGTGTATTACGCGCTGCTCTCAGGGCAGGAGTACTCAATAGATTCAAATCGCTGTTATTTTTAGTGTATTACTTTCAGGGCAGGAGTACTCAACAGATTCAAATCGCAGTTATTTTAGTGTATTACGCGCTGCTCTCAGGACAGGTGTACTCAATAGATTCAAATCGCTTTTATTTTTAGTGTATTACGCGCTGCTCTCAGGGCAGGAGTACTCAATAGATTCAAATCGCTGTTATTTTTAGTGTATTACTTTCAGGGCAGGAGTACTCAATAGATTCAAATCACTTTTATTTTTAGTGTATTACTTTCAGGGCAGGAGTACTCAATAGATTCAAATCACTTTTATTTTTAGTGTATTATGCGCTGTTCTCAGGACAGGAGTACTCTAGATTCAAATCACTTTTATTTTTAGTGTATTACGCGCTGCTCTCAGGGCAGGAGTACTCAATAGATTCAAATCACAGTTATTTTTAGTGTATTACGCGCAGCTCTCAGGGCAGGAGTACTCAATAGATTCAAATCACTTTTATTTTTAGTGTATTACGTGCTGCTCTCAGGGCAGGAGTACTCAATAGATTCAAATCGAAGTTATTTTTAGTGTATTACGCGCTGCTCTCAGGGCAGGAGTACTCAATAGATTCAAATCACTTTTATTTTTAGTGTATTACGCGCTGCTCTCAGGGCAGGAGTACTCAATAGATTCAAATCGCTGTTATTTTAGTGTATAACGAGCTGCTCTCAGGGCAGGAGTACTCAATAGATTCAAATCGCTTTTATTTTAGTGTATTACGCGCTGCTCTCAGGGCAGGAGTACTCAATAGATTCAAATAGCAGTTATTTTAGTGTATTACGCGCTTCTCTCAGGACAGGTGTACTCAATAGATTCAAATAGCTGTTATTTTTAGTGTATTATGCGCTGCTCTCAGGGCAGGAGTACTCTAGATTCAAATCGCTTTTATTTTAGTGTATTACACGCTGCTCTCAGGGCAGGAGTACTCACTAGATTCAAATCGCTGTTATTTTAGTGTATTACGCGCTGGTCTCAGGGCAGGAGTACTCAATAGATTCAAATCGTTGTTATTTTTAGTGTATTACACGCTGCTCTCAGGGCAGGAGTACTCAATAGATTCAAATCGCAGTTATTTTTAGTGTATTACGTGCTGCTCTCAGGGCAGGAGTACTCAATAGATTCAAATCGCAGTTATTTTTAGTGTATTACGCGCTGCTCTCGTCAGGAGTACTCAATAGATTCAAATCGCTTTTATTTTAGTGTATTACGTGCTGCTCTCAGGGCAGGAGTACTCAATAGATTCAAATCACTTTTATTTTTAGTGTATTACGCGCTGCTCTCAGGGCAGGAGTGTTCAATAGATTCAAATCGCTGTTATTTTTAGTGTATTACGCGCTGCTCTCAGGGCAGGAGTACTCAATAGATTCAAATCGCTGTTATTTTTAGTGTATTACTTTCAGGGCAGGAGTACTCAACAGATTCAAATCGCAGTTATTTTAGTGTATTACGCGCTGCTCTCAGGACAGGTGTACTCAATAGATTCAAATCGCTTTTATTTTTAGTGTATTACGCGCTGCTCTCAGGGCAGGAGTACTCAATAGATTCAAATCGCTGTTATTTTTAGTGTATTACTTTCAGGGCAGGAGTACTCAATAGATTCAAATCACTTTTATTTTTAGTGTATTACGCGCTGCTCTCAGGGCAGGAGTACTCGATAGATTCAAATCACTTTTATTTTTAGTGTATTACGCGCTGCTCTCAGGGCAGGAGTACTCGATAGATTCAAATCACTTTTATTTTTAGTGTATTACGCGCTGCTCTCAGGGCAGGAGTACTCGATAGATTCAAATCGCTGTTATTTTTAGTGTATTACGCGCTGCTCTCAGGGCAGGAGTACTCAATAGATTCAAATCACTTTTATTTTTAGTGTATTACGCGTTGCTTTCAGGGCAGGAGTGTTCAATAGATTCAAATCGCTGTTATTTTTAGTGTATTACGCGCTGCTCTCAGGGCAGGAGTACTCAATAGATTCAAATCGCTGTTATTTTTAGTGTATTACTTTCAGGGCAGGAGTACTCAATAGATTCAAATCACTTTAATTTTTAGTGTATTATGCGCTGTTCTCAGGACAGGAGTACTCTAGATTCAAATCACTTTTATTTTTAGTGTATTACGCGCTGCTCTCAGGGCAGGAGTACTCAATAGATTCAAATCACAGTTATTTTTAGTGTATTACGCGCTGCTCTCAGGGCAGGAGTACTCAATAGATTCAAATCACTTTTATTTTTAGTGTATTACGTGCTGCTCTCAGGGCAGGAGTACTCAATAGATTCAAATCGCTGTTATTTTAGTGTATTACGAGCTGCTCTCAGGGCAGGAGTACTCAATAGATTCAAATCGCTTTTATTTTAGTGTATTACGCGCTGCTCTCAGGGCAGGAGTACTCAATAGATTCAAATCGCAGTTATTTTAGTGTATTACGCGCTGCTCTCAGGACAGGTGTACTCAATAGATTCAAATCGCTTTTATTTTTATTGTATTACGCGCTGCTCTCAGGGCAGGAGTACTCAATAGATTCAAATCGCTGTTATTTTTAGTGTATTACGCGCTGCTCTCAGGGCAGGAGTACTCTAGATTCAAATCGCTTTTATTTTAGTGTATTACACGCTTCTCTCAGGGCAGGAGTACTCACTAGATTCAAATCGCTGTTATTTTAGTGTATTACGCGCTGCTCTCAGGGCAGGAGTACTCAATAGATTCAAATCGCAGTTATTTTTAGTGTATTACGCGCTGCTCTCAGGGCAGGAGTACTCAGTAGATTCAAATCGCAGTTATTTTTAGTGTATTACGCGCTGCTCTCAGGGCAGGAGTACTCAATAGATTCAAATCGCCGTTATTTTTAGTGTATTACACGCTGCTTTCAGGGCAGGAGTACTCAATAGATTCAAATCGCAGTTATTTTTAGTGTATTACGTGCTGCTCTCAGGGCAGGAGTACTCAATAGATTCAAATCGCAGTTATTTTTAATGTATTACGCGCTGCTCTCGTCAGGAGTACTCAATAGATTCAAATCGCTTTTATTTTAGTGTATTACGCGCTGCTCTCAGGGCAGGAGTACTCAATAGATTCAAATCACTTTTATTTTTAGTGTATTACGTGCTGCTCTCAGGGCAGGAGTACTCAATAGATTCAAATCGCTGTTATTTTTAGTGTATTACTTTCAGGGCAGGAGTACTCAATAGATTCAAATCACTTTTATTTTTAGTGTATTATGCGCTGTTCTCAGGACAGGAGTACTCTAGATTCAAATCACTTTTATTTTTAGTGTATTACGCGCTGCTCTCAGGGCAGGAGTACTCAATAGATTCAAATCGCAGTTATTTTTAGTGTATTACGCGCTGCTCTCAGGGCAGGAGTACTCAATAGATTCAAATCACTTTTATTTTTAGTGTATTACGCGCTGCTCTCAGGGCAGGAGTACTCAATAGATTCAAATCGCTGTTATTTTAGTGTATAACGAGCTGCTCTCAGGGCAGGAGTACTCAATAGATTCAAATCGCTTTTATTTTAGTGTATTACGCGCTGCTCTCAGGGCAGGAGTACTCAATAGATTCAAATAGCAGTTATTTTAGTGTATTACGCGCTGCTCTCAGGACAGGTGTACTCAATAGATTCAAATCGCTGTTATTTTTAGTGTATTATGCGCTGCTCTCAGGGCAGGAGTACTCTAGATTCAAATCGCTTTTATTTTTGTGTATTACACGCTGCTCTCAGGGCAGGAGTACTCACTAGATTCAAATCGCTGTTATTTTAGTGTATTACGCGCTGGTCTCAGGGCAGGAGTACTCAATAGATTCAAATCGCAGTTATTTTTAGTGTATTACGTGCTGCTCTCAGGGCAGGAGTACTCAATAGATTCAAATCGCAGTTATTTTTAGTGTATTACGCGCTGCTCTCGTCAGGAGTACTCAATAGATTCAAATCGCTTTTATTTTAGTGTATTACGTGCTGCTCTCAGGGCAGGAGTACTCAATAGATTCAAATCACTTTTATTTTTAGTGTATTACGCGCTGCTCTCAGGTCAGGAGTGTTCAATAGATTCAAATCGCTGTTATTTTTAGTGTATTACGCGCTGCTCTCAGGGCAGGACTACTCAATAGATTCAAATCGCTGTTATTTTTAGTGTATTACTTTCAGGGCAGGAGTACTCAATAGATTCAAATCACTTTTATTTTTAGTGTATTATGCGCTGTTCTCAGGACAGGAGTACTCTAGATTCAAATCACTTTTATTTTTAGTGTATTACGCGCTGCTCTCAGGGCAGGAGTACTCAATAGATTCAAATCGCAGTTATTTTAGTGTATTACGCGCTGCTCTCAGGACAGGTGTACTCAATAGATTCAAATCGCTTTTATTTTTAGTGTATTACGCGCTGCTCTCAGGGCAGGAGTACTCAATAGATTCAAATCGCTGTTATTTTTAGTGTATTATGCGCTGCTCTCAGGGCAGGAGTACTCTAGATTCAAATCGCTTTTATTTTAGTGTATTACACGCTGCTCTCAGGGCAGGAGTACTCACTAGATTCAAATCGCTGTTATTTTAGTGTATTACGCGCTGGTCTCAGGGCAGGAGTACTCAATAGATTCAAATCGCAGTTATTTTTAGTGTATTACGTGCTGCTCTCAGGGCAGGAGTACTCAATAGATTCAAATCGCAGTTATTTTTAGTGTATTACGCGCTGCTCTCGTCAGGAGTACTCAATAGATTCAAATCGCTTTTATTTTAGTGTATTACGTGCTGCTCTCAGGGCAGGAGTACTCAATAGATTCAAATCACTTTTATTTTTAGTGTATTACGCGCTGCTCTCAGGGCAGGACTACTCAATAGATTCAAATCGCTGTTATTTTTAGTGTATTACTTTCAGGGCAGGAGTACTCAATAGATTCAAATCACTTTTATTTTTAGTGTATTATGCGCTGTTCTCAGGACAGGAGTACTCTAGATTCAAATCACTTTTATTTTTAGTGTATTACGCGCTGCTCTCAGGGCAGGAGTACTCAATAGATTCAAATCGCAGTTATTTTAGTGTATTACGCGCTGCTCTCAGGACAGGTGTACTCAATAGATTCAAATCGCTTTTATTTTTAGTGTATTACGCGCTGCTCTCAGGGCAGGAGTACTCAATAGATTCAAATCGCTGTTATTTTTAGTGTATTATGCGCTGCTCTCAGGGCAGGAGTACTCTAGATTCAAATCGCTTTTATTTTAGTGTATTACACGCTGCTCTCAGGGCAGGAGTACTCACTAGATTCAAATCGCTGTTATTTTAGTGTATTACGTGCTGCTCTCAGGGCAGGAGTACTCAATAGATTCAAATCACTTTTATTTTTAGTGTATTACGCGCTGCTCTCAGGGCAGGAGTGTTCAATAGATTCAAATCGCTGTTATTTTTAGTGTATTACGCGCTGCTCTCAGGGCAGGAGTACTCAATAGATTCAAATCGCTGTTATTTTTAGTGTATTACTTTCAGGGCAGGAGTACTCAATAGATTCAAATCACTTTTATTTTTAGTGTATTATGCGCTGTTCTCAGGACAGGAGTACTCTAGATTCAAATCACTTTTATTTTTAGTGTATTACGCGCTGCTCTCAGGGCAGGAGTACTCAATAGATTCAAATCGCTGTTATTTTAGTGTATTACGAGCTGCTCTCAGGGCAGGAGTACTCAATAGATTCAAATCGCTGTTATTTTAGTGTATTACGAGCTGCTCTCAGGGCAGGATTACTCAATAGATTCAAATCGCTGTTATTTTAGTGTATTACGCGCTGCTCTCAGGGCAGGGGTATAGATTCAAATCGCTGTTATTTTAGTGTATTACGCGCTACTCTCAGGGCAGGGGTATAGATTCAAATCGCTGTTATTTTAGTGTATTTGTCATGATTCTCATAGAAGCAGAGACGGTAGTCGGATCTAAATGCAGCAGTAGACTTTAATTGACTCAGAACAGAATAAACTCAGAACAGGAAACAGGTACACGCACACAGAACCTACATACAATAACTGACCAGGAACAAGAGAGCACACAGGGTTTAAATACACAGAAGGGATCAGGGAACGAGACACAGCTGGGGCAAATGAGAACAACGAGAGGGACCATACAAACTAACAAGACAACACACCTGAAACAAGGAAACTAATGATTAAGCAAGCTAGGGATAATTGAATACAATAAACACCGGCAAAATCAAGGAGACTGAATTAAATAAAACAAAGTCCAAACACAAACAGAAACATGACAAAAACAAAACCTGGTCGTCACAGTATTTCGCGCTGCTCTCAGGGCAGGAGTACTCAATAGATTCAAATCGCAGTTACTTTAGTGTATTACGCGCTGCTCTCAGGACAGGTGTACTCAATAGATTCAAATCGCTTTTATTTTTAGTGTATTACGCGCTGCTCTCAGGGCAGGAGTACTCAATAGATTCAAATCGCTGTTATTTTTAGTGTATTATGCGCTGCTCTCAGGGCAGGAGTACTCTAGATTCAAATCGCTTTTATTTTAGTGTATTACACGCTGCTCTCAGGGCAGGAGTACTCACTAGATTCAAATCGCTGTTATTTTAGTGTATTACGTGCTGCTCTCAGGGCAGGAGTACTCAATAGATTCAAATCACTTTTATTTTTAGTGTATTACGCGCTGCTCTCAGGGCAGGAGTGTTCAATAGATTCAAATCGCTGTTATTTTTAGTGTATTACGCGCTGCTCTCAGGGCAGGAGTACTCAATAGATTCAAATCGCTGTTATTTTTAGTGTATTACTTTCAGGGCAGGAGTACTCAATAGATTCAAATCACTTTTATTTTTTGTGTATTATGCGCTGTTCTCAGGACAGGAGTACTCTAGATTCAAATCACTTTTATTTTTAGTGTATTACGCGCTGCTCTCAGGGCAGGAGTACTCAATAGATTCAAATCACTTTTATTTTTAGTGTATTACGCGCTGCTCTCAGGGCAGGAGTACTCAATAGATTCAAATCGCTGTTATTTTAGTGTATTACGAGCTGCTCTCAGGGCAGGAGTACTCAATAGATTCAAATCGCTGTTATTTTAGTGTATTACGAGCTGCTCTCAGGGCAGGATTACTCAATAGATTCAAATCGCTGTTATTTTAGTGTATTACGCGCTGCTCTCAGGGCAGGGGTATAGATTCAAATCGCTGTTATTTTAGTGTATTACGCGCTGCTCTCAGGGCAGGAGTACTCAATAGATTCAAATCGCTATTATTTTAGTGTATTACGCGCTGCTCTCAGGGCAGGGGTATAGATTCAAATCGCTTTTATTTTAGTGTATTACGCGCTGCTCTCAGGGCAGGGGTATAGATTCAAATTGCTGTTATTTTAGTGTATTACGCGCTGCTCTCAGGGCAGGAGTACTCAATAGATTCAAATCGCAGTTATTTTAGTGTATTACGCGCTGCTCTCAGGACAGAGTAGGAGCCATTTTGAGTTTAATCTAAATTGTTATGCTATTGGAGCACTAGTATATTTTGTTAGATTTAGGGTCTTTTATTTTGTAGGGACTTTTAGTTTGACGGTCGGTGAGAATGTTTGTAGATAAAGATGGCCGCCTCTCACATTTCTAAAATAAAAGAAAGAACAAGGAAGCTGTTGGAATGTATTAAGCATACAGTTCTTTACATCGCTATTGAAACTCTATTGAATCTTTATTGGATCTCTATTGAATATTTGGACATTATTTTTTGATATTAAGTTGTGCCTTTTTTAACCACCATTTTTCAACCACTTACCAATCGTTTGTTGGATTACTGGAGTCCATACTTTGTCTGCTACTACCAACCTACTTACCTGCCTGCTGCCTGCTTTGCTCTACTTACCTGCCCTGTTTACCTATCTGCTGGAATCCCGTCTCATCCACCTCAAAAAGGTACAATTTAAGTTTCACTGTGTTGGATAGCTTGCCAAAGAAGCTAAGCAATACGTCCCAGCTAAGAGTGGTCCGCCACTACATTAAGTAAAGAACTTTGCAACCATTTACACTGCTTCACAATTGAATTGTTTGGAACCCATGGAAGCATTTGTTTGACTGTTACTGAAGCATAAACGTTTTTTGATACTTTGGAGTTGACGAAGTTTTGGATCTTTTGAGAATTTACCTTTTCAAGTTCACTATTGGAGTGCATTATTGTTTGTTACTGGATTTGCTACTGGAGCGGACTATGATTTTTGCTCAGTTGAAGAGTTGAAGATAACTGTGCTGTGTTATAATTTTTTGAAAAGGAAAAAGAAAATAACATATTTTTTGTTGTTCTCAAAAAAGCTCAAATATGGCTGATGACAAACTTAAAGAGCTTTGCGCAATGCGCAGAGGAAAACTTGGCGTGTGTACACGTAAAATGAATGAATTAAAGGAATTATTAAAAGGTGGAGATATTGAAGCCGTCGACACAGGCATTGAACATCTCCATGTGGCATTGGACGAACTTAAAGATGTGCATCAATCTGTGCAAGTGCTGTATGAAGAAGAGGAAAAGAAAAGTGACAATGATGATTGGTACCAACCAAGGATGCAAACCTTTGAAACATTTTTGAATGAGGTAGAAATGTGGAAGAGTGCTCAAAGCTATGAACCTCAAACTGTGGTGTCTCCTCTGGACAGTATATCCATTGTGGCAGCACGTGCCAGTAAAGTAGAACGTTCACGTTCTAGTTCCAGTGTTGCCTCAAAATCTTCGTCAGTGTCTTCCGCACGTTTAAAAGCTGAAGCTGAAAAGGCAGCTCTATTGCAACGTACTGAAGGACTGAAGAAAAAACACGCCTTGGAAATGGAAAGAATTAAAGTGCAAAATGCAATGGAAAGAGTTGAACTTGAAACAGAGTTGGCTGCAGCTAATGCAAAGGTACGAGTGTTACAGAGCATTGATGCTGAATCTATGAACTCTAAACTCATATTGACAGAAGTTTCAGAATTGCAAGGAGATGGCATGAATGCGTATCTGGAGAACAATTATGACAGAATCAAGGAACATGTTCATCCAGAACCCTCACCAGTGGAATATGCCAGAATCTCTACTGTTCCCAAAACACCATTGCAAAAGGTTTTAACACAGGATACAAGACTGCGGAGGTCACAAAGGCCTATTCAGACCTTACAATTGAATCCGACCAGTCAAGCAGCTGCAGGTACTTCCTTTCCACATGCGCCTTTAAGTTCAGATACCAGCAACCTGGGTGCTGTTGCTGATCTTATTGCACAGCAACAGAAAATGACTTTACTTCCAACTAGGCACCTACCCATGTTTAACGGTGAACCTCTGAACTTCAGACCATTTATGCAGGCATTTGAACACTGTATTGAGAAAAACACCAGCAATAGCCAAGACAGACTGTATTACCTTGAACAATACACCTCTGGCCAACCTAAGGAGCTGGTCAGAAGTTGCCTTCATATGGATGCAGATAGAGGGTATGCAGAGGCAAAACGGCTATTGGAACTTCATTTTGGAGATGAATTTAAAATTACTAATGCTTATATGGATAAAGCCTTAAATTGGAATAATATCCCATCAGACAATGGAGAAGCTCTGTACAGTTATGCTCTTTTCCTCCGTGGATGCTGTAATGTAATGCGTACCTTAAGGTACATGGATGAGCTGAACCTTCCATTAAACCTGAGGCTTCTAATCTCCAAGGTGCCTTACAAAGTGAAAGAAAAATGGAGATCACATGCTTTTGACATCAGGGAACGAACAGGAGCAAGAGCCACATTTGACGATCTTGTCCTCTTCCTGGAAAGGCAGGCCAGGATTTTACAAGACCCAGTTTTTGGTAACCTCCAAGACAGCTCCTCAAACAGAAGGTCATCAAAAACAGCCGCTAACAGTAGCAAGCCAATGAGTTCCATGCAGAAGAGCAGAGGGAGCAGTTTCGCCACAACAGTAGCAGTTGCGCCAAAGAACAACACAGAGAGCACAATGCAAGTATCCAATGTGCCCAAAAACAGTTCATCAAAACTCTGTCCTGCCTGTAATGGTGAGCATGAGATTGTGTCATGTCAAGAGCTGATGAAGAAGTCTCACAACGCACGAGTTGAGCTGCTAAAGACTAAAGGTGTCTGCTTTGGTTGTCTTGCTAAAGGACACATGAGTTTGACTTGCAAAAATAGACAAACCTGTTCAATTTGTTCAAAATTACATCCCACTATCTTGCATATACCTCAAAATGTAACTAAAGAGCAGAGTAATGCAGGTCCTTCAGACAAAAAGGCAGTGAGCAGCGGGTTGGTTTCACTGAAAACAGAAGCACTTGATTGCAGTGATAAACATTGTACACTTGCAATAATACCAGTTCAAGTCAAAATGAGTAATTCAAATCATGTAATTCAGACATACGCTTTCCTTGACCCAGGGAGTTCCGCAACCTTTTGCACAGAACAACTTAGGAGGAACTTGAATGCTAATGGGAAACATCAACAAATACTTCTGCGCACTATGGGGCAAAAGAAACAGCCTGGTAGTCAAGGGCCTGGAAGTATGTAGCTTGGAAGGAAAGGAATTCATAAAATTGCCTGAAGTTTACACTCAGCAGGAAATTCCAGTCAACAGGGAACATATCCCCAGACGAGAAGATATTCGAAAATGGCCTTATCTTCAAGATGTTGATATTCCCAACATTAATGCTGGGATTGACCTTCTGATTGGGATTAATGCGCCCAAATTGATGGAACCTTGGAGAATTATCAATAGCCAGGGTAATGGACCCTTTGCTGTTAAAACACTGCTAGGTTGGGTGGTGAATGGACTTCTCCATACTGAGGATGCATGCATCAACAAGCAAGGTCAGAAATATGTTCATGCACATCGGATTTCTGTTGATAACCTGAGTGAACTTTTGATTCAGCAATACAATCATGATTTCCCAGAAAAAAGTTTTGAGGAAAAGAAGCAAATGTCGGTGGAAGACCACAAATTCATGCAGATAATGGACAGCTCTGTTGAAATAATGGATGGACATTATCAATTGCCTTTGCCATTCAAGAAGGATAATCCTATGATGCCAAACAACCGTCACATGGCAGAGCAACGAGCATTGTCTTTAAAAAGAAAGTTTCAAAAGAATAGTGACTTTCATAATGAGTATAAGGCATTTATGGAAAAGGTCCTATCATGCAGACATGCTGAACTTGTACCCCAAGACCAGTTGATGCAGGAAAATGGAAAAGTGTGGTATATTCCACACCATGGTGTGTTTCACCCAAAGAAGGGGAGCTTGCGTGTGGTATTTGACTGCTCTGCAGCTTATCAGGGTGCCTCACTGAACACTGAACTCATTCAAGGACCCAATCTTACAAACAGCTTAATTGGGGTCTTAGTCCGTTTTCGTCTTGACAACATTGCTATCATGGCTGATGTGGAGAAAATGTACTATCAAGTAAAGGTCCCATCTCATCACGTGAACTTCTTGCGCTTCCTTTGGTGGCCAAATGGGGACGTCAGTCAGCCACTGAAAGAGTACAGGATGATCGTTCATCTTTTTGGTGCAACATCATCAGCTAGCTGTGCAAGTTATGCTTTAAGGAGGACAGCTGAGGATAACAAGGGGTACTTCTCAGCTGATGCAACTAGCACAGTCAAGAACAACTTCTATGTAGATGATTTGTTGAAGGCGGTGGACACAGAGGGCCATGCCATTGGACTTTGTAAAGAGCTGAAATTACTCTGTGCAACTGGAGGCTTTAAGTTGACCAAATGGATTAGTAACAACAGAGCTGTATTGGCCTCCATTCCAGAGCCTGAGAGGGCCAAGGACATAAAGAATCTTGACCTTGACATAGAAGATTTGCCAGTTGAAAGAGCTCTCGGTGTGCAATGGTGTGTTAAGGAAGACACTTTCACATTCCAGGTGACCATAAAGGAGCGTCCATGCACCAGACGTGGGATTCTGTCCATGGTCAGTTCTATATATGACCCACTTGGATTCCTTGCACCTCTCACCTTTCCGGCAAAACACATCTTGCAAGAGTTATGCAAGCAGAACATTGGATGGGATGAAGAATTGCCAGAGGTTCACGCTCAAGCTTGGAAGCAATGGTGGCAAGATCTTCCAAGAGTGAGAGAGTTCAAGGTCAACCGATGCCTTGTACCAAACAACTTTGGAGATGTCAAAACGGCACAGATGCACCACTTCTGTGACGCGAGTGACCTGGGGTATGGAACAGTTACCTATCTTAGGCTGACTAGCAGCAACAAGGTCCACGTCACCTTTATAATGGGAAAGGCCCGAGTTGCTCCCTTAAAACTGATGACCACACCACGAATGGAGCTCACTGCTGCAGTTTTGGCCATACGAATGGACAAAATGCTGTCTGAGGAGTTGCATATGGAATTGGAAAAGTCTCTGTTTTGGACAGATAGCATGACTGTTCTAAGGTACATCCGGAATGAAAGCAGAAGATTCCTAACCTTTGTGGCAAACCGTGTTAATGTCATCAGAAGTGAGTCAGATGTCTCCCAATGGAAGTATATAGGCACAAAACTCAATCCCGCTGATTATGCCTCCCGAGGACTACATGTCAACACATTCTTGAAAAGAACAACATGGATCAGTGGCCCAGACTTTCTGAAGGAATCATCTCATTGCTGGCCAGAGCTTCCATCTGAACCTATTCTCTCTCAAGATGACCCTGAATTAAGAAAAGGAGTTGTCACTGTCAATGTTGCTGTGAAGGAAAACTGTGACGCCACTACTTACCTCATGAATTATTTTTCAACTTGGATGAGGCTCAAGAAAGCTGTGGCATGGTTCCTGAGGTTCAAGTCTGTTCTGTTGAAATTATTTAAGAATGGCAAGAAAGATCTAAACAGACATATCATGACCACAAGAAAAGGAAAACATGAAAAGACAGGTCCATATGTTCTGTCAATCAGTGATCTAGAGGATGCTGAGGTTGCAATCTTGCAGTTTTGCCAAAGGCAGGGATTCCCACAAGAAATAGCCTGTTTGCAGAAAGGCATGCAAAATGTAAACAGAAACAGCTCCATCTACAGGTTAGATCCTCTTCTGGCCAATGGCATCTTAAGGGTTGGTGGGCGTCTGAGTAAAATGGCAATGCCCACTGAGCAGAAACACCCTGCTATTCTCCCTAAGGACCATCACGTTTCCAAACTGTTACTTCAGCACATCCATCAAGAAGTTGGACACAGTGGAAGAAATTTCATGCTCTCCAAACTCAGACAAAGATATTGGATTCCTTGCGCCAACACTCTGGCCAGAAAGGTAGTTTTTGAATGCACCAGGTGCAGAAGAGTCAAGTTGAGTGCAGGTGAACAGAAAATGGCAGACTTGCCAGTTGACAGGTTGACCCCTGACCTTCCGCCCTTCACGCATGTAGGGGTTGATTATTTTGGGCCATTAGAGGTAAAACGAGGCCGCAGCATTGTAAAACGGTACGGCGTGATTTTCACATGTCTTACCAGCCGTGCTATACACTTGGAGGTTGCACATTCACTTGATACTGACTCTTGCATTCATGCATTCAGACGTTTCATTGCCAGAAGAGGACCAGTGTCTGAGTTGCGGTCAGATAATGGAACAAACTTTGTTGCAACTGAAAAGGAACTAAAAGAGTCCTTGAAATCTTGGAACATGCAACAAATTGAAAAAAGTCTGCTCCAAAAGGGAGTGAAATGGACATTTAACCCTCCCCATGGTGCCCATTATGGAGGGATATGGGAGAGGTTGATTCGCATGATCAAAACGACGGTACGGTCAGTCACCAGCCAACAGTATCTGGATGATGAAGGCCTTCAGACAGTAATGTGTGAGGTTGAGGCCATTCTCAATAGCCGTCCACTCACGACTGTTTCTGATAACCCAAATGACTTGGAGCCGTTAACACCTAATCATATACTGCAGCTTAAGGTGCAGCCTGTTCTACCTCCAGGTTTGTTCGTGAAAGAAGATCTTTACACCAGACATCGTTGGAGACAGATCCAGTACATTGCCGACTTATTTTGGAAACGCTGGGTCCGAGAATACCTCCCTCTTCTGCAAACACGGCAAAAATGGTCTCGTGTCAGACGCAACTTCTGTCCAGGAGACGTCGTGCTAGTAGCTGATAGCACAGCGCCAAGAGGATCATGGATGCTGGCTAAAGTCACTGAAGCCTTCCCTGACTCTAAAGGCTTGGTCCGCAGTGTACGGCTTCAAACCAAAACAAGCCAGCTTGAAAGACCTATCAGTAAGATCTGTTTGCTAGTAGAAGGCCAGCAATCTAAAGCTGAGTGAGACCTGAATGAACTTGCGCACGAGCACACACTGTCATACAGATACATACACTGAATCTTTGCACTCATTTATTCTTGTAAATAATGCATAATGAGTTTAAGGGAATAATATATGGCTCCTTGGAAAATTACATTTAGTTAGTTATAGCTTGCTTCCTGCAATAGCTATAAGGGGCCGGCTATGTAGGAGCCATTTTGAGTTTAATCTAAATTGTTGTGCTATTGGAGCACTAGTATATTTTGATTTAGGGTCTTTTATTTTGTAGGGACTTTTAGTTTGACGGTCGGTGAGAATGTTTGTAGATAAAGATGGCCGCCTCTCACATTTCTAAAATAAAAGAAAGAACAAGGAAGCTGTTGGAATGTATTAAGCATACAGTTCTTTACATCGCTATTGAAACTCTATTGAATCTTTATTGGATCTCTATTGAATATTTGGACATTATTTTTTGATATTAAGTTGTGCCTTTTTTAACCACCATTTTTCAACCACTTACCAATCGTTTGTTGGATTACTGGAGTCCATACTTTGTCTGCTACTACCAACCTACTTACCTGCCTGCTGCCTGCTTTGCTCTACTTACCTGCCCTGTTTACCTATCTGCTGGAATCCCGTCTCATCCACCTCAAAAAGGTACAATTTAAGTTTCACTGTGTTGGATAGCTTGTCAAAGAAGCTAAGCAATACGTCCCAGCTAAGAGTGGTCCGCCACTACAGGTGTACTCAATAGATTCAAATCGCTTTTATTTTTAGTGTATTACGCGCTGCTCTCAGGGCAGGAGTACTCAATAGATTCAAATCGCTGTTATTTTTAGTGTATTATGCGCTGCTCTCAGGGCAGGAGTACTCTAGATTCAAATCGCTTTTATTTTAGTGTATTACACGCTGCTCTCAGGGCAGGAGTACTCACTAGATTCAAATCGCTGTTATTTTAGTGTATTACGCGCTGGTCTCAGGGCAGGAGTACTCAATAGATTCAAATCGCAGTTATTTTTAGTGTATTACGCGCTGCTCTCAGGGCAGGAGTACTCAGTAGATTCAAATCGCAGTTATTTTTAGTGTATTACGCGCTGCTCTCAGGGCAGGAGTACTCAGTAGATTCAAATCGCAGTTATTTTTAGTGTATTACGCGCTGCTCTCAGGGCAGGAGTACTCAATAGATTCAAATCGTTGTTATTTTTAGTGTATTACACGCTGCTCTCAGGGCAGGAGTACTCAATAGATTCAAATCGCAGTTATTTTTAGTGTATTACGCGCTGCTCTCGTCAGGAGTACTCAATAGATTCAAATCGCTTTTATTTTAGTGTATTACGTGCTGCTCTCAGGGCAGGAGTACTCAATAGATTCAAATCACTTTTATTTTTAGTGTATTACGCGCTGCTCTCAGGGCAGGAGTGTTCAATAGATTCAAATCGCTGTTATTTTTAGTGTATTACGCGCTGCTCTCAGGGCAGGAGTACTCAATAGATTCAAATCGCTGTTATTTTTAGTGTATTACTTTCAGGGCAGGAGTACTCAATAGATTCAAATCACTTTTATTTTTAGTGTATTACGCGCTGCTCTCAGGGCAGGAGTGTTCAATAGATTCAAATCGCTGTTATTTTTAGTGTATTACGCGCTGCTCTCAGGGCAGGAGTACTCAATAGATTCAAATCGCTGTTATTTTTAGTGTATTACTTTCAGGGCAGGAGTACTCAATAGATTCAAATCACTTTTATTTTTAGTGTATTACGCGCTGCTCTCAGGGCAGGAGTACTCAGTAGATTCAAATCGCAGTTATTTTTAGTGTATTACGCGCTGCTCTCAGGGCAGGAGTACTCAATAGATTCAAATCGTTGTTATTTTTAGTGTATTACACGCTGCTCTCAGGGCAGGAGTACTCAATAGATTCAAATCGCAGTTATTTTTAGTGTATTACGCGCTGCTCTCGTCAGGAGTACTCAATAGATTCAAATCGCTTTTATTTTAGTGTATTACGTGCTGCTCTCAGGGCAGGAGTACTCAATAGATTCAAATCACTTTTATTTTTAGTGTATTACGCGCTGCTCTCAGGGCAGGAGTGTTCAATAGATTCAAATCGCTGTTATTTTTAGTGTATTACGCGCTGCTCTCAGGGCAGGAGTACTCAATAGATTCAAATCGCTGTTATTTTTAGTGTATTACTTTCAGGGCAGGAGTACTCAATAGATTCAAATCACTTTTATTTTTAGTGTATTATGCGCTGTTCTCAGGACAGGAGTACTCTAGATTCAAATCACTTTTATTTTTAGTGTATTACGCGCTGCTCTCAGGGCAGGAGTACTCCATAGATTCAAATCACTTTTATTTTTAGTGTATTACGCGCTGCTCTCAGGGCAGGAGTACTCAATAGATTCAAATCGCTGTTATTTTAGTGTATTACGAGCTGCTCTCAGGGCAGGATTACTCAATAGATTCAAATCGCTGTTATTTTAGTGTATTACGCGCTGCGCTCAGGGCAGGGGTATAGATTCAAATCGCTGTTATTTTAGTGTATCACGCGCTACTCTCAGGGCAGGGGTATAGATTCAAATCGCTGTTATTTTAGTGTATTACGCGCTGCTCTCAGGGCAGGAGTACTCAATAGATTAAAATCGCTATTATTTTAGTGTATTACGCGCTGCTCTCAGGGCAGGGGTATAGATTCAAATCGCTTTTATTTTAGTGTATTACGCGCTGCTCTCAGGGCAGGGGTATAGATTCAAATCGCTTTTATTTTAGTGTATTACGCGCTGCTCTCAGGGCAGGGGTATAGATTCAAATCGCTTTTATTTTAGTGTATTACGCGCTGCTCTCAGAGCAGGAGTACTCTAGATTCAAATCGCTTTTATTTTTAGTGTATTACGCGCTGCTCTCAGGGCAGGAGTACTCAATAGATTCAAATCGCTGTTATTTTAGTGTATTATACGCGCTGCTCTCAGGGCAGGAGTACTCAATAGATTCAAATCGCTGTTATTTTAGTGTATTACGCGCTGCTCTCAGGGCAGGGGTATAGATTCAAATCGCTGTTATTTAAGTGTATTACGCGCTGCTCTCAGGGCAGGAGTACTCTAGATTCAAATCGCTTTTATTTTTAGTGTATTACGTGCTGCTCTCAGGGCAGGAGTACTCAATAGATTCAAATTGCTGTTATTTTAGTGTATTACGCGCTGCTCTCAGGGCAGGAGTACTCAATAGATTCAAATCACTTTTATTTTAGTGTATTACGCGCTGCTCTCAGAGCAGGAGTACTCAATAGATTCAAATCACAGTTATTTTTAGTGTATTACGCGCTGCTCTCAGGGCAGGAGTACTCAATAGATTCAAATCGCTGTTATTTTAGTGTATTACGCGCTGCTCTCAGGGCAGGAGTACTCAATAGATTCAAATCGCTGTTATGTTTATACGCGCTGCTCTCAGGGCAGGAGTACTCAATAGATTCAAATCGCTGTTATGTTTAGTGTATTACGCGCTGCTCTCAGGGCAGGAGTACTCAATAGATTCAAATTGCTTTTATTTTTGTGCATTACACGCTGTTCTCAGGGCAGGAGTACTCAATAGATTCAAATCGCTGTTCTTTTAGTGCAATACTCCATGCTGTCAGGGAAGGAGTACTCAAGAGATTCTAATTGCTTTGCATTTACCTAGAAATGAGGTCCTGTAATATTCCTGTATTGCAGAAATATACAGTAGTATTGATACTATGTGCTGCAATAATTTTCGATACACTAAGCTCAGTTCTAGAATAATTATATTTTTCTCTATAACTAATCATTGTTAATTCAAAAAAAAAAAAAAAAACATCACTCATAAAAACATTCAGTAAACATGGCTGTCAGCTCCCAGGGCATTCTTCAGGGCATCACTTTTGTAAAACTAAAGCAAAGTTGTCCCACAATACCAAAATAAACAAACAATACTCTTTTTTTCTGTTTATGTTTTTGCTGGTTTTATAGTCTAGTAAATCTATAGCCCTACACATTTTTAAGGGTAGGCTATATTTGATTCTTTTTAATCGTTTTGTTGTTACATAAGTAGACCATTTCTTTTTGGTCTATTATTAACTTGTTATTTTATCTCATTCTTCAGTTACCTGAATGAGCTGGCAGAAACTGGATGAATAAAAGGAGCCAACACTGAAGATGCCTGATGCTACCCAGTCTATGATTAAGGCCTGGATGCAAAGATGGAGAGCGTTTGGTTCCACCTGATACAAGCACACAATCTCAGTGTTGACTTTGTGATGCATAAATGTGATTGCAAAATGTGGATCTATGTTCAAATAGTTAATTTTCCACTGAGTATTGCGGAGAAACAAAGACTTTTAATTTCAGGGTTCCTAGGCAATTTGGAAAAGTTTGGCATTTGATTAGAGTATGGAAAAAATATTTTATTTTCTATACTTTTCCCACCATTCTGTTTTCTAAAATATAAACTTAAGATTTTCGAAAAATGCATTTATCAAAAGCAGATTGAATTCATGTCAAAAGTTAAGTGATCATTTAGAGATTGTTTGTCTTCATAATAAGCGAGTCTCTTTTGAATATCACTAAATTAATGTGCATTTACCCCTCTACCAGCAACAGATAAAGGAGCAGACTACCATTTAACTTAGAGGTCATGCAACATCAAACCACACAGGTTATAAAGCATTTTAGGTTTCTTCTCATCCTGTTAGTGCTTATCACTTCCAGAAAACTTTTGTACTGATTGTACTGTATGCCAAAAATATAATGTTTTATGAATCATTAATGTTTAATATGGTTAGAAAAATCTAGAGTATTGCAATTTTAAGTCTGTGTGGAAAAGTGTAAGATTGAAAATAATTAAAGATATTTGAAAATGAACAAAAACATTTTCTTTTACTGTTTCAATTCCCCTTTCTTACCCCAGGGTACCATTTGGAATTCCTAAAGGCAGAGGTGCTGATAGTGCTCAAGGCCTGTAGGTCAAAATGTGTGTACTTCGGGGGTCTACGAATTGTCACACCTTTTACAATGGGGGAAATTGTAATTTTCTGATGAGTCGATTTGAACGTCTCACATTTGGGTTACAGACACATGGTCAAGGAAGGCATCAAAGATTATAACAGTTTCTCTGTCCCTTTTATTCTCTGGCTCTCTTTCTTTGTCTCTTTCTACACCCTCTCCCTCTCTTTATATCTCTCAGGTAACACTTTACATATATGGGGGGTACAATTAATGGTATTTTGGGATGGGATAAGTTTTTATCATCACATTTATTTTGTAACTTTAAGTGTAACCATATATAGTGTCATTAAACCCTTTCAATTACATTTAATGTGCTAACTAGTTTTGATTAGGTATTGACTTTGAAGTGCTACCTATTGCAAAACAATATCGTCACTCTATAGCAGCAATCTGCCACATATTTAGCTGTTGTTACAACTTGTAACTGCGCTTATTTCCGTTGTTGATATAAGTAGCAGTGGGTGGTAATAGACAAGAAATCTACAGTTTTCCACCATCTTACTGATAACGTTTCTTTCGGCAGTCTAGCAGCCTGAACCCCTGTAGGAAATACATCCTTAAAAAAGTATGGAATTTTAAAATGGATAATAATAACAACGTTTCTTTAGTCATTCGGCAGTCTTGCAGCCTGAAACTCTGTAGGAAATCCATCCTTACAAAAGTATGGAATTTTGATTTCATTTAATGACTGAACAAAAATTTATTGTAAATAACTAGTAGTTTACTAATTATATTTTTATTGAACTTTCTTTTGGTCCAATTTTGCAACAAAATAATCAATTCAAGCATAATTATGACTTTCCTTTTTTATAGTATTACAAAACATTTCCAGTGAATTAAATGTATAAAACAGAAACAAAAAAATGCATAGCAAAGATGTAGCCTATCATTAAACTGTTGTACTTTTAACTAGCTCATATCATTATTCTTAGAGGTTTTTAATTGCTTTATTATTTTTCTTTTAGACGGGTGTCATTGAACTTGAATGGGCTTCCTGTTAAACCAGGCCCAACGCTACGGGTCGCCTGGTCAAATGTCTGTCAGTTCCTCCTTAAATTCTCCAGAAGTGTAGGTCTTCCTGCAAAAGAATTACATAAAGATGTTGGTTTCAATGTAAGCTGATAGTCATAAAAAAACAAAACGTAAAATATATTTCACCTGAAAGCTTCAGTTGTGGATATTGCACAATGAACATCCTCATTTTAAAATATTTCCTGGACTATTTCTTTTGTGGAGTAAACTTGGTGCGAGGGACATTAATGAAACCTTATTGTAAAGTGGTACCAATGTAAACAAATAAAATTACTTGTAAATCTTAAGATCTTTAAGCTAAAATACATTTATAATGCCCTCAAAACAGCACTAAGGACACAGTTATATTGTCACATGCTTATCACAGTTAGTGCATGTTGAAGTCAATTTGAATCGGAGTACTACTGCCCTGAGAGCAGCGCGTAATACACTAAAATAAAAGCGATATGAATCTATTGAGTACTCCTGCCCTGAGAGCAGCGCGTAGTACACAAAAATAAAAACGATTTGAATCTATTGAGTACTCCTACCCTGATAGCAGCGCGTAATACACTAACATAACAGCGATTTGAATCTATTGAGTACTCCTGCCCTGAGAGCAGCGCGTAATACACTAAAATAACTGCGATTTGAATCTATTGAGTACTCCTGCCCTGAGAGCAGCGCGTAATACACTAAAAATAACTGCGATTTGAATCTATTGAGTACTCCTGCCCTGAGAGCAGCGCGTAATACACTAAAATAACTGCGATTTGAATCTATTGAGTACTCCTGCCCTGAGAGCAGCGCGTAATACACTAAAATAATTGCGATTTGAATCTATTGAGTACTCCTACCCTGAGAGCAGTGCGTAATACACTAAAAATAACTGCGATTTGAATCTATTGAGTACTCCTGCCCTGAGATCAGCACGTAATACACTAAAATAAAAGCGATTTGAATCTATTGAGTACTCCTGCCCTGAGAGCAGCGCGTTGTAACGGTGGTCGCCCAATAATAATAAAAAAATTGAACAGAACAAAAAAAAAAAAATCTAAGGCGAGATTCGAACCCGGGTCTCCTGCATGGTAACACGGAGTCCTAACCGCTAGACCACAGTGTCGATCTTTTTCAATGGTCAGCAACAGCCTTACAACGACTCTCAGTCCCAAAGCCAAGTTGGCAGCACGGGTGGTCAAGAGTGACTCGGGAACATCGGCAGCGTCAGCCCGTCTTGCTCCTATCTTTGTCCCTGCTCCACCAAGCCACCGGTTTAGGAGTACGGTGCAAAACTCCAGTCCGATTCAAAAATTGAGAAAGGCCAAAGGACACATCCGCTAGCAAGAGGCTAACCAAGCAGCACAACCTCCTCTCCACGATACCCGAAAACACACTCTTCTCTCACGAAATCCACCCGCAATGACTGCCTCCAACGGGAAAGTAGCGCACAAACTCTTCAGTTGAACATTACCGCCCTATTCTCTTTAAACCATGCCCCTATATACTCATTTCCGTTAATTTTCCTCTCCTCCAATCCTGCCAGATTATAGTTTTGGGAGGAGGTGTCAGAAAATGAAAGTACTTAAAGGGGCAGTACAAAAAATATCTGTATTGCTACAGCGTAGTACACAAAAATAAAAGCGATTTGAATCTATTGAGTACTCCTGCCCTGAGAGCAGCGCGTAGTACACAAAAATAAAAGCGATTTGAATCTATTGAGTACTCCTGCCCTGAGAGCAGCGCGTAATACACTAAAATAAAAGCGATTTGAATCTAGAGTACTCCTGCCCTGAGAGCAGCGTGTAATACACTAAAATAAAAGCGATTTGAATCTATTGAGTACACCTGTCCTGAGAGCAGCGTGTAATACACTAAAAATAACAGCGATTTGAATCTATTGAGTACTCCTGCCCTGAGAGCAGCGCGTAGTACACAACAAATAAAAGCGATTTGAATCTATTGAGTACTCCTGCCCTGAGAGCAGCGCGTAATACACTAAAAATAAAAGTGATTTGAATCTATTAAGTACTCCTGCCCTGAGAGCAGCTCGTAATACACTAAAAATAAAAGTGATTTGAATCTATTGAGTACTCCTGCCCTGAGAGCAGAGCGTAATACACTAAAAATAAAAATGATTTGAATCTATTGAGTACTCCTGCCCTGAGAGCGGCGCGTAATACACTAAAAATAACTGCGATTTGAATCTATTGAGTACTCCTGCCCTGAGAGCAGCGCGTAATACACTATAATAACAGCGATTTGAATCTATTGAGTACTCTTGCCCTGAGAGCAGCGCGTAATACACTAAAAATAACAGCGATTTGAATCTGAGTACTCCTGCCCTGAGAGCAGCGCGTAATACACTAAAAATAACAGCGATTTGAATCTATTGAGTACTCCTGCCCTGAGAGCAGCGCCTAATACACTTAAAATAACAGCGATTTGAATCTATTGAGTACTCCTGCCCTGAGAGCAGCGCGTAATACACTAAAAATAAAAGTGATTTGAATCTATTGAGTACTCCTTCCCTGAGAGCAGCGCGTAATACACTAAAAATAACTGCGATTTGAATCTATTGAGTACTCCTGCCCTGAGAGTAGCGCGTAATACACTAAAAATAACAGCGATTTGAATCTATTGAGTACTCCTGCCCTAAGATCAGCACGTAATACACTAAAATAAAAGCGATTTGAATCTATTGAGTACTCCTGCCCTGAGAGCAGCGCGTAGTACACAAAAATAAAAGCGATTTGAATCTATTGAGTACTCCTGCCCTGAAAGCAGAGCGTAATACACTAAAATAACAGCGATTTGAATCTATTGAGTACTCCTGCCCTGAGAGCAGCGCGTAATACACTAAAATAAAAGTGATTTGAATCTATTGAGTACTCCTGCCCTGAGAGCAGCGCGTAATACACTAAAAATAAAAGTGATTTGAATCTATTGAGTACTCCTGCCCTGAGAGCAGCGTGTAATACACTAAAAATAAAAGTGATTTGAATCTAGGGTACTCCTGTCCTGAGAACAGCGCATAATACACTAAAAATAAAAGCGATTTGAATCTATTGAGTACTCCTGCCCTGAAAGCAGAGCGTAATACACTAAAAATAACTGCGATTTGAATCTATTGAGTACTCCTGCCCTGAGAGCAGCGCGTAATACACTAAAATAAAAGCAATTTGAATCTATTGAGTACTCCTGCCCTGAGAGCAGCGCGTAATACACTAAAAATAAAAGTGATTTGAATCTATTGAGTACTCCTGCCCTGAGAGCAGCGCGTAATACACTAAAAATAAAAGTGATTTGAATCTAGGGTACTCCTGTCCTGAGAACAGCGCATAATACACTAAAAATAAAAGTGATTTGAATCTATTGAGTACTCCTGCCCTGAAAGCAGAGCGTAATACACTAAAATAACAGCGATTTGAATCTATTGAGTACTCCTGCCCTGAGAGCAGCGCGTAATACACTAAAATAAAAGTGATTTGAATCTATTGAGTACACCTGTCCTGAGAGCAGCGCCTAATACACTAAAATAAAAGCGATTTGAATCTATTGAGTACTCCTGCCCTGAGAGCAGCGTGTAATACACTAAAAATAACAGCGATTTGAATCTATTGAGTACTCCTGCCCTGAGAGCAGCGCGTAATACACTAAAAATAACTGCGATTTGAATCTATTGAGTACTCCTGCCCTGAGAGCAGCGCGTAATACACTAAAAATAAAAGTGATTTGAATCTAGGGTACTCCTGTCCTGAGAACAGCGCATAATACACTAAAAATAAAAGTGATTTGAATCTATTGAGTACTCCTGCCCTGAGAGCAGAGCGTAATACACTAAAAATAAAAGTGATTTGAATCTAGGGTACTCCTGTCCTGAGAACAGCGCATAATACACTAAAAATAAAAGTGATTTGAATCTATTGAGTACTCCTGCCCTGAAAGTAATACACTAAAAATAAAAGTGATTTGAATCTAGTGAGTACTCCTGCCCTGAGAGCAGCGCGTAATGCACAAAAATAAAAGCGATTTGAATCTATGGAGTACTCCTGCCCTGAGAGCAGAGCGTAATACACTAAAAATAAAAGCGATTTGAATCTATTGAGTACTCCTGTCTTGAGAGCAGCGCGTAATACACTAAAAATAAAAGTGATTTGAATCTATTGAGTACTCCTGCCCTGAGAGCAGAGCGTAATACACTAAAAATAAAAGTGATTTGAATCTATTGAGTACTCCTGCCCTGAGAGCAGCGCGTAATACACTAAAAATCAAAGTGATTTGAATCTATTAAGTACTCCTGCCCTGAGAGCAGCTCGTAATACACTAAAAATCAAAGTGATTTGAATCTATTGAGTACTCCTGCCCTGAGAGCAGAGCGTAATACACTAAAAATAAAAGTGATATGAATCTATTGAGTACTCTTGCCCTGAGAGCAGCGCGTAATACACTAAAAATAACTGCGATTTGAATCTATTGAGTACTCCTGCCCTGAGAGCAGCGCGTAATACACTATAATAACAGCGATTTGAATCTATTGAGTACTCTTGCCCTGAGAGCAGCGCGTAATACACTAAAAATAACAGCGATTTGAATCTATTGAGTACTCCTGCCCTGAGAGCAGCGCGTAATACACTAAAAATAACAGCAATTTGAATCTGAGTACTCCTGCCCTGAGAGCAGCACGTAATACACTAAAAATAACAGCGATTTGAATCTATTGAGTACTCCTGCCCTGAGAGCAGCGCCTAATACACTTAAAATAACAGCGATTTGAATCTATTGAGTACTCCTGCCCTGAGAGCAGCGCGTAATACACTAAAAATAAAAGTGATTTGAATCTATTGAGTACTCCTTCCCTGAGAGCAGCGCGTAATACACTAAAAATAACTGCGATTTGAATCTATTGAGTACTCCTGCCCTGAGAGTAGCGCGTAATACACTAAAAATAACAGCGATTTGAATCTATTGAGTACTCCTGCCCTAAGGTCAGCACGTAATACACTAAAATAAAAGCGATTTGAATCTATTGAGTACTCCTGCCCTGAGAGCAGCGCGTAGTACACAAAAATAAAAGCGATTTGAATCTATTGAGTACTCCTGCCCTGAAAGCAGAGCGTAATACACTAAAATAACAGCGATTTGAATCTATTGAGTACTCCTGCCCTGAGAGCAGCGCGTAATACACTAAAATAAAAGAGATTTGAATCTATTGAGTACACCTGTCCTGAGAGCAGCGCGTAATACACTAAAATAAAAGCGATTTGAATCTATTGAGTACTCCTGCCCTGAGAGCAGCGTGTAATACACTAAAAATAACAGCGATTTGAATCTATTGAGTACTCCTGCCCTGAGAGCAGCGCGTAATACACTAAAAATAACTGTGATTTGAATCTATTGAGTACTCCTTCCCTGAGAGCAGCGCGTAATACACTAAAAATAACTGCGATTTGAATCTATTGAGTACTCCTGCCCTGAGAGTTGCGCGTAATACACTAAAAATAACAGCGATTTGAATCTATTGAGTACTCCTGCCCTAAGATCAGCACGTAATACACTAAAATAAAAGCGATTTGAATCTATTGAGTACTCCTGCCCTGAGAGCAGCGCGTAGTACACAAAAATAAAAGCCATTTGAATCTATTGAGTACTCCTGCCCTGAAAGCAGAGCGTAATACACTAAAATAACAGCGATTTGAATCTATTGAGTACTCCTGCCCTGAGAGCAGCGCGTAATACACTAAAATAAAAGCGATTTGAATCTATTGAGTACTCCTGCCCTGAGAGCAGCGTGTAATACACTAAAAATAACAGCGATTTGAATCTATTGAGTACTCCTGCCCTGAGAGCAGCGCGTAATACACTAAAAATAACTGCGATTTGAATCTATTGAGTACTCCTGCCCTGAGAGCAGCGCGTAATACACTAAAATAAAAGCAATTTGAATCTATTGAGTACTCCTGCCCTGAGAGCAGCGCGTAATACACTAAAAATAAAAGTGATTTGAATCTATTGAGTACTCCTGCCCTGAGAGCAGCGCGTAATACACTAAAAATAAAAGTGATTTGAATCTAGGGTACTCCTGTCCTGAGAACCGCGCATAATACACTAAAAATAAAAGTGATTTGAATCTATTGAGTACTCCTGCCCTGAAAGTAATACACTAAAAATAAAAGTGATTTGAATCTAGTGAGTACTCCTGCCCTGAGAGCAGCGCGTAATGCACAAAAATAAAAGCGATTTGAATCTATGGAGTACTCCTGCCCTGAGAGCAGCGCGTAATCTACTAAAAATAAAAGCGATTTGAATCTATTGAGTACTCCTGTCTTGAGAGCAGCGCGTAATACACTAAAAATAAAAGTGATTTGAATCTATTGAGTACTCTTGCCCTGAGAGCAGCGCGTAATACACTAAAAATAACTGCGATTTGAATCTATTGAGTACTCCTGCCCTGAGAGCAGCGCGTAATACACAAAAATAAAAGCGATTTGAATCTATTGAGTACTCCTCCCCTGATAGCAGCGCGTAATACACTAAAATAACAGCGATTTGAATCTATTGAGTACTCCTGCCCTGAGAGCAGCGCGTAATACACTAAAAATAAGTGATTTGAATCGATTGAGTACTCCTGCCCTGAGAGCAGCGCGTAATACACTAAAAATAACAGCGATTTGAATCTATTGAGTACTCCTGCCCTGAGAGCAGCGCGTAATACACTAAAAATAAAAGTGATTTGAATCTATTGAGTACTCCTGCCCTGAGAGCAGCGCGTAATACACTAAAAATAAAAGTGATTTGAATCTAGGGTACTCCTGTCCTGAGAACAGCGCATAATACACAAAAAATAAAAGTTATTTGAATCTATTGAGTACTCCTGCCCTGAAAGTAATACACTAAAAATAAAAGTGATTTGAATCTAGTGAGTACTCCTGCCCTGAGAGCAGCGCGTAATGCACAAAAATAAAAGCGATTTGAATCTATGGAGTACTCCTGCCCTGAGAGCAGCGCGTAATCTACTAAAAATAAAAGCGATTTGAATCTATTGAGTACTCCTGTCTTGAGAGCAGCGCGTAATACACTAAAAATAAAAGTGATTTGAATCTACTGAGTACTCCTGCCCTGAGAGCAGAGCGTAATACACTAAAAATAAAAGTGATTTGAATCTATTGAGTACTCCTGCCCTGAGAGCAGCGCGTAATACACTAAAAATCAAAGTGATTTGAATCTATTAAGTACTCCTGCCCTGAGAGCAGCTCGTAATACACTAAAAATAAAAGTGATTTGAATCTATTGAGTACTCCTGCCCTGAGAGCAGAGCGTAATACACTAAAAATAAAAGTGATATGAATCTATTGAGTACTCTTGCCCTGAGAGCAGCGCGTAATACACTAAAAATAACTGCGATTTGAATCTATTGAGTACTCCTGCCCTGAGAGCAGCGCGTAATACACAAAAATAAAAGCGATTTGAATCTATTGAGTACTCCTCCCCTGATAGCAGCGCGTAATACACTAAAATAACAGCGATTTGAATCTATTGAGTACTCCTGCCCTGAGAGCAGCGCGTAATACACTAAAAATAACAGCGATTTGAATCTATTGAGTTCTCCTGCCCTGAGAGCAGCGCGTAATACACTAAAAATAAGTGATTTGAATCTATTGAGTACTCCTGCCCTGAGAGCAGCGCGTAATACACTAAAAATAACTGCGATTTGAATCTATTGAGTACTCCTTCCCTGAGAGCAGCGCGTAATACACTGAAAATAAAAGTGATTTGAATCTATTGAGTACTCTTGCCCTGAGAGCAGCGCGTAATACACTAAAATAACAGCAATTTCAATCTATCTACTCATGCCCTGAGAGCAGCGCGTAATACACTAAAAATAACAGCGATTTGAATCTATCGAGTACTCCTGCCCTGAGACTGAGAGCAGCGCGTATTACACTAAAAATAAAAGTGATTTGAATCTATTGAGTACTCCTGCCCTGAAAGTAATACACTAAAAATAAAAGTGATTTGAATCTAGTGAGTACTCCTGCCCTGAGAGCAGCGCGTAATGCACAAAAATAAAAGCGATTTGAATCTATGGAGTACTCCTGCCCTGAGAGCAGAGCGTAATACACTAAAAATAAAAGCGATTTGAATCTATTGAGTACTCCTGTCTTGAGAGCAGCGCGTAATACACTAAAAATAAAAGTGATTTGAATCTATTGAGTACTCCTGCCCTGAGAGCAGAGCGTAATACACTAAAAATAAAAGTGATTTGAATCTATTGAGTACTCCTGCCCTGAGAGCAGCGCGTAATACACTAAAAATCAAAGTGATTTGAATCTATTAAGTACTCCTGCCCTGAGAGCAGCTCGTAATACACTAAAAATCAAAGTGATTTGAATCTATTGAGTACTCCTGCCCTGAGAGCAGAGCGTAATACACTAAAAATAAAAGTGATATGAATCTATTGAGTACTCTTGCCCTGAGAGCAGCGCGTAATACACTAAAAATAACTGCGATTTGAATCTATTGAGTACTCCTGCCCTGAGAGCAGCGCGTAATACACTATAATAACAGCGATTTGAATCTATTGAGTACTCTTGCCCTGAGAGCAGCGCGTAATACACTAAAAATAACAGCGATTTGAATCTATTGAGTACTCCTGCCCTGAGAGCAGCGCGTAATACACTAAAAATAACAGCAATTTGAATCTGAGTACTCCTGCCCTGAGAGCAGCGCGTAATACACTAAAAATAACAGCGATTTGAATCTATTGAGTACTCCTGCCCTGAGAGCAGCGCCTAATACACTTAAAATAACAGCGATTTGAATCTATTGAGTACTCCTGCCCTGAGAGCAGCGCGTAATACACTAAAAATAAAAGTGATTTGAATCTATTGAGTACTCCTTCCCTGAGAGCAGCGCGTAATACACTAAAAATAACTGCGATTTGAATCTATTGAGTACTCCTGCCCTGAGAGCAGCGCGTAATACACTTAAAATAACAGCGATTTGAATCTATTGAGTACTCCTGCCCTGAGAGCAGCGCGTAATACACTAAAAATAACTGCGATTTGAATCTATTGAGTACTCCTTCCCTGAGAGCAGCGCGTAATACACTGAAAATAAAAGTGATTTGAATCTATTGAGTACTCTTGCCCTGAGAGCAGCGCGTAATACACTAAAATAACAGCAATTTCAATCTATCTACTCATGCCCTGAGAGCAGCGCGTAATACACTAAAAATAACAGCGATTTGAATCTATCGAGTACTCCTGCCCTGAGACTGAGAGCAGCGCGTATTACACTAAAAATAAAAGTGATTTGAATCTATTGAGTACTCCTGCCCTGAAAGTAATACACTAAAAATAAAAGTGATTTGAATCTAGTGAGTACTCCTGCCCTGAGAGCAGCGCGTAATGCACAAAAATAAAAGCGATTTGAATCTATGGAGTACTCCTGCCCTGAGAGCAGAGCGTAATACACTAAAAATAAAAGCGATTTGAATCTATTGAGTACTCCTGTCTTGAGAGCAGCGCGTAATACACTAAAAATAAAAGTGATTTGAATCTATTGAGTACTCCTGCCCTGAGAGCAGAGCGTAATACACTAAAAATAAAAGTGATTTGAATCTATTGAGTACTCCAGCCCTGAGAGCAGCGCGTAATACACTAAAAATCAAAGTGATTTGAATCTATTAAGTACTCCTGCCCTGAGAGCAGCTCGTAATACACTAAAAATCAAAGTGATTTGAATCTATTGAGTACTCCTGCCCTGAGAGCAGAGCGTAATACACTAAAAATAAAAGTGATATGAATCTATTGAGTACTCTTGCCCTGAGAGCAGCGCGTAATACACTAAAAATAACTGCGATTTGAATCTATTGAGTACTCCTGCCCTGAGAGCAGCGCGTAATACACTATAATAACAGCGATTTGAATCTATTGAGTACTCTTGCCCTGAGAGCAGCGCGTAATACACTAAAAATAACAGCGATTTGAATCTATTGAGTACTCCTGCCCTGAGAGCAGCGCGTAATACACTAAAAATAACAGCAATTTGAATCTGAGTACTCCTGCCCTGAGAGCAGCGCGTAATACACTAAAAATAACAGCGATTTGAATCTATTGAGTACTCCTGCCCTGAGAGCAGCGCCTAATACACTTAAAATAACAGCGATTTGAATCTATTGAGTACTCCTGCCCTGAGAGCAGCGCGTAATACACTAAAAATAAAAGTGATTTGAATCTATTGAGTACTCCTTCCCTGAGAGCAGCGCGTAATACACTAAAAATAACTGCGATTTGAATCTATTGAGTACTCCTGCCCTGAGAGTAGCGCGTAATACACTAAAAATAACAGCGATTTGAATCTATTGAGTACTCCTGCCCTAAGGTCAGCACGTAATACACTAAAATAAAAGCGATTTGAATCTATTGAGTACTCCTGCCCTGAGAGCAGCGCGTAGTACACAAAAATAAAAGCGATTTGAATCTATTGAGTACTCCTGCCCTGAAAGCAGAGCGTAATACACTAAAATAACAGTGATTTGAATCTATTGAGTACTCCTGCCCTGAGAGCAGCGCGTAATACACTAAAATAAAAGAGATTTGAATCTATTGAGTACACCTGTCCTGAGAGCAGCGCGTAATACACTAAAATAAAAGCGATTTGAATCTATTGAGTACTCCTGCCCTGAGAGCAGCGTGTAATACACTAAAAATAACAGCGATTTGAATCTATTGAGTACTCCTGCCCTGAGAGCAGCGCGTAATACACTAAAAATAACTGCGATTTGAATCTATTGAGTACTCCTTCCCTGAGAGCAGCGCGTAATACACTAAAAATAACTGCGATTTGAATCTATTGAGTACTCCTGCCCTGAGAGTAGCGCGTAATACACTAAAAATAACAGCGATTTGAATCTATTGAGTACTCCTGCCCTAAGATCAGCACGTAATACACTAAAATAAAAGCGATTTGAATCTATTGAGTACTCCTGCCCTGAGAGCAGCGCGTAGTACACAAAAATAAAAGCGATTTGAATTTATTGAGTACTCCTGCCCTGAAAGCAGAGCGTAATACACTAAAATAACAGCGATTTGAATCTATTGAGTACTCCTGCCCTGAGAGCAGCGCGTAATACACTAAAATAAAAGTGATTTGAATCTATTGAGTACACCTGTCCTGAGAGCAGCGCGTAATACACTAAAATAAAAGCGATTTGAATCTATTGAGTACTCCTGCCCTGAGAGCAGCGTGTAATACACTAAAAATAACAGCGATTTGAATCTATTGAGTACTCCTGCCCTGAGAGCAGCGCGTAATACACTAAAAATAACTGCGATTTGAATCTATTGAGTACTCCTGCCCTGAGAGCAGCGCGTAATACACTAAAATAAAAGCAATTTGAATCTATTGAGTACTCCTGCCCTGAGAGCAGCGCGTAATACACTAAAAATAAAAGTGATTTGAATCTATTGAGTACTCCTGCCCTGAGAGCAGCGCGTAATACACTAAAAATAAAAGTGATTTGAATCTAGGGTACTCCTGTCCTGAGAACAGCGCATAATACACTAAAAATAAAAGTGATTTGAATCTATTGAGTACTCCTGCCCTGAAAGTAATACACTAAAAATAAAAGTGATTTGAATCTAGTGAGTACTCCTGCCCTGAGAGCAGCGCGTAATGCACAAAAATAAAAGCGATTTGAATCTATGGAGTACTCCTGCCCTGAGAGCAGCGCGTAATTGTCATGACAGAATACTGGAAACAATTGCAGGTGAACAATATTTATTGGAACTCAAACACAGAATAAGACAATTCAGGAATGAAAGTTCCTCTCAGGGTGCGGTCGCGATCTCGCGAACAGGAAACAGCTCCGGACGGTCCACACAGGGGGAAACGCTCAGACTCGGACACACAGGGACTTCGATGGTCTAGTGCTCGGTGCTGAGTGCTGGTGCTCGGTGATCTGTGCTCGGGTGCGGTGAACAACAGGGATCCACTGAAGACACGACAACCCGGAAGACGACACGAACATTCACGCAGGAACAGCAAACAACGGATGGACACTGGAATGGAGAGATGAGTGAGTATAAATAGGGAACGGTAATGTGAATCAGCTGAGGTGGGGAATGAGATGATTGCGAACAGCTGGAGCACTGAACAAACACGTGAGCGGGACAACGCCCACTCCCGCAAACTCACAGACATGTAAACAACAATGACACGAGACACAGAGGAAACAATGAATTCACAACCGTGACAGTACCCCCTCTCCTAGGAATGCCTCACGGCATTCCCAGAACTCCTTACCTGTCGATTGTAATCATCGATAAGGGAGTGATCCAGGATGTCACGAGCAGGAACCCAACTTCTCTCCTCCGGACCGTAACCTTCCCAATCCACCAAGTACTGAAATCCGCGTCCCCTCCGCCTGGAATCCAGGATACGACGAACCGAATAGGATGGTTCCCCATCTACGAGTCGCGGCGGGGGGGGAACCGGGGCTGGCGGATTAATGCGTGCAAAAAAGACGGGCTTAATTTTAGACACATGGAAAACGGGATGAATCCTCCTGTACACTGGAGGAAGATTGAGGCGGACTGTCACTGGACTAATGATCTTAGTGACAGAAAACGGGCCAATGAATTTGGGTGCCAGTTTATTGGAAACGGAGCGGAGCGGAATGTCCTTAGTAGAAAGCCACACTTTGGAACCGACGACGTATACGGGAGGCCTTGACCGGTGGCGATCGGCCTTGGCCTTGGTGCGTTCCCGCACTTGGAGGAGAGTCTCTCGGGCCCTCGTCCAAGTACGGTGACACCTCTGGATGAAGGCGTGGGCGGAGGAGACCGCGACTTCGGACTCAGTACTAGGAAAAACAGGTGGTTGGTACCCTACACTACACTTAAACGGAGATAGGCCCGTGGATGACACTGGTAACGTATTGTGGGCGTACTCCACCATGGAAAGTTGTTGGCTCCAGGAGGAGGGATTCTTGGAGACCAAACATCGTAACGATCTTTCCAAATCTTGGTTGGCTCTCTCAGTTTGGCCATTGCTCTGGGGATGAAACCCAGAGGACAGACTGACCGTCGCCCCCAGTAATTTACAAAACTCTCGCCAAAATCTGGACACAAACTGGGGTCCCCTGTCAGAAACCACGTCTGTCGGGAGGCCATGTAACCGAAAGACGTGGTCAACGACTGCCACCGCTGTCTCCTTGGCTGAAGGTAATTTGGGCAAGGGAATAAAGTGGGCTGCCTTCGAGAATCGGTCCACCACGGTCAAAACTACCGTGTTACCCTGGGAGGGTGGGAGGGCGGTGATAAAATCTAGAGCGATGTGGGACCAAGGTCTCGAAGGCACCGACAGCGGTTGAAGTAACCCAGCTGGGGGTCGATTGGACGACTTACCAGTGGCACAACTAGAGCAAGCCAAAACAAAATTGTGAACATCACGAGCCATCAGGGGCCACCAGAATCGCTGCTTAACTAGAAATATGGTACGACTCACCCCTGGATGGCAAGCTAGACTGGAACTATGACCCCACTGGACGACGTCTGATCGTAATTCCTCCGGCACAAATAAGCGGTTAGGTGGGCACCGGATCGGAGGCGTTACCCCTTCTAAGGCCCTCTTGACCTTCGATTCGACCTCCCATGTGAGCGAAGAGATAATCAGGGTCTCAGGAAAAATGCGCTCAGGAGTAGCTTCGTGTTCGGGACGATCAAAAATACGCGACAAAGAATCGGGTTTGACGTTTTTGGAACCCGGACGATAGGAAAGTGTAAAATCGAAACGACCGAAAAAAAGTGCCCACCGAGCCTGCCTGGAGTTCAATCTCTTAGCGGTTCTAATGTACTCCAAATTCTTGTGATCAGTCCAGACTGTAAAGGGTACCCCTGAACCCTCTAACCAGTGACGCCATTCCTCCAAAGCTAACTTGACTGCCAACAACTCCCGGTTACCAATGTCATAATTACGTTCGGCAGGAGATAATCGATGTGACAAAAACGCGCAGGGATGCATTCTGTCGTCTGAAGGTGAACGTTGTGAAAGCACTGCACCTACCCCCACCTCCGACGCATCGACCTCTACCACAAACTGACGTGAAGCATCAGGGGCTATGAGAATAGGAGCTGAAACAAAGCGGCTCTTGAGTTTGGTAAACGCAGCCTCAGCTGCGTCTGACCACCTGAACGCAGTTTTGGGAGAGGTCAAGGCAGTCAGAGGTGCGGCTAGTTGGCTGAAATTGCGAATAAAACGCCGATAGAAGTTGGCGAATCCCAGAAACCGCTGCAGGGCCTTGCGGGAATCTGGGATTGGCCACTCTACCACAGCCTTAACTTTGTCAGGGTCCATAAGCATACCTTCAGACGACACGATGTGTCCCAGGAAAGGAACTGACTGTGCATGGAAAACGCATTTCTCCGCCTTGACAAAAAGCCCATTCTCTAGTAACCTTTGAAGCACTAGTCGTACGTGTTGCACATGTTCCTGGAGAGACGAAGAAAAAATCAATATGTCATCCAGGTAAACATATATGAATTGATCGATCATGTCTCGCAACACATCATTGACTAGTGCCTGGAAGACTGCGGGACTATTGGAAAGCCCAAAAGGCATAACCAAATATTCAAAATGCCCCCTAGGGGTGTTAAAAGCAGTCTTCCATTCGTCCCCCTCCCTGATGCGGACCAAATGATAAGCATTACGCAAGTCCAGTTTAGTGAAGAGAGACGCTCCCTGCAACCTCTCGAAGGCTGAAGACATCAACGGCAAAGGATAAGTATTCTTTACCGTGATGTTATTCAGTCCTCGGTAATCAATGCAAGGTCGCAGAGAACCATCCTTCTTCCCCACGAAAAAGAACCCCGCCCCCGCTGGAGAAGAGGAAGGGCGGATGAACCCGGTTGCTAGAGAATCAGAAATATATTTCTCCATAACCTCTCTCTCAGGAACTGAAAGTGAATAAATCTTGCCCTTAGGCGGAGACTTACCTGGCAATAAATCTATAGCACAGTCATAGGGACGATGCGGAGGGAGAGAAGCAGCTCTAGACTTACTGAACACTTCACTCAGGTCACGGTACTCCTCGGGCACGTTTGATAAATCCATTACTTCCTCCTGTAACACAGGGACAGAAACAACAGAACAAGCAGACACAAGACACGAATTGTGACACTCAGTGCTCCAAGCTGAGATGGTCCGTCTTTTCCAGTCGATACGTGGGTTGTGTAAACTGAGCCAGGGGTGTCCTAAAACTATGGGTGTGAGTTGAGAGTCCGTAATGTAAAATGATATAGTTTCAGCATGATTTCCAGAAGTGATGAGTGTAAGTTTCTCGGTGACCAAGGAGATGGTGGGTAAAGTCTGTCCATTCAGTGCGTTGACTGTGATCTTCTGGGAAAGTGTTCGAAGAGGAATCTGTAATTGTAGTGCAAACTGATGATCCAAAAAGTTACCTTCTGCCCCCGAGTCAATGAGTGCAGTGCAGTGGTGATCCAGAGTAGACCATCTCAGTCTTACCGGGAGGATGGTGGAAGTGGATGAGGTCTTTCCTGCGGAGATCCCACCCGATAGTAGCCTCAAACTTACTATCGGGCTGGGCCTTTTACTGGACAGCTATAGGCATAATGTCCGTTGCCACCACAATAGAGACAGAGGCCCTGGGATCTCCGCCTTTCTTTCTCCTCCCGGGAAAGCCGAGCTCGCCCCACCTGCATGGGCTCGGGATCGTGGGAGCCGAACGTGTCCAGGCCGCTGGACCGCTGGTTCTCATTCCGACTCTGAACTGGGTTGGTGGGTGTTCTCTGCCCAATCCTGGACAGACGGGCGTCCACTCTCAGGGCCAGGTCGATGAGTCCATTAAGAGTTGAAGGAAGGTCCAGGGCGTAGATCTCCCTCTGGACACGTTCGGCCAGCCCATGCAGGAAATGGTCCCACTGCGCCTCCTCGTTCCAGCGACACCCCGGCCGCCAGGGTCTTAAACTCGATGGAGTAGTCAGATACCGATCGGTCCCCCTGGCGTAGGTCAGTCAAGACCCTGGCAGCCTCCTTCCCCTCGACGGCTCGGTCGAAGACACGTCTCATCTCCGCCGAGAGGGCTTGGAACGAGGAGCAGCACTGGTCTCGATTCTCCCACACTGCAGTTCCCCAAAGCGCCGCTCTCAAAGTCAGTAGCGTCAGAACGAAGGCTACTTTCGCCTCCTCTTTTTCAAAAGTTCTGGGCTGTAATGAGAAATGCATACTGCAACGTGTCAGAAAAGGACGGCAGAAATTCGGCTCACCAGAGTATAATTCAGGCGTGGGCAGTCTGGGTTCCGACTGGGAGAGAGGCACAGGTGGTGTGGGGGGAACTGCAAGTGCTGCTGGAGGTGCTGGCGCAGTGGGGGGTTGTAGCTGGTGAAAACGCTGGGTGAGCTCGGACACCTGTGTGACCAGAGTCTGGATAGCGCGTCCTGTCTCCCCCTGGCTGCGCTCCTGTGCATCCATCCGGCCGATGCATACTCGAATGAAATCCTCCAGTGAAGCAGATGAATCACCTGCTGCTTCCATCGTTTGGTCCATCCGTTCTGTCATGACAGAATACTGGAAACAATTGCAGGTGAACAATATTTATTGGAACTCAAACACAGAATAAGACAATTCAGGAATGAAAGTTCCTCTCAGGGTGCGGTCGCGATCTCGCGAACAGGAAACAGCTCCGGACGGTCCACACAGGGGGAAACGCTCAGACTCGGACACACAGGGACTTCGATGGTCTAGTGCTCGGTGCTGAGTGCTGGTGCTCGGTGATCTGTGCTCGGGTGCGGTGAACAACAGGGATCCACTGAAGACACGACAACCCGGAAGACGACACGAACATTCACGCAGGAACAGCAAACAACGGATGGACACTGGAATGGAGAGATGAGTGAGTATAAATAGGGAACGGTAATGTGAATCAGCTGAGGTGGGGAATGAGATGATTGCGAACAGCTGGAGCACTGAACAAACACGTGAGCGGGACAACGCCCACTCCCGCAAACTCACAGACATGTAAACAACAATGACACGAGACACAGAGGAAACAATGAATTCACAACCGTGACAGTAATACACTAAAAATAAAAGCGATTTGAATCTATTGAGTACTCCTGTCTTGAGAGCAGCGCGTAATACACTAAAAATAAAAGTGATTTGAATCTATTGAGTACTCCTGCCCTGAGAGCAGAGCGTAATACACTAAAAATAAAAGTGATTTGAATCTATTGAGTACTCCTGCCCTGAGAGCAGCGCGTAATACACTAAAAATCAAAGTGATTTGAATCTATTAAGTACTCCTGCCCTGAGAGCAGCTCGTAATACGCTAAAAATAAAAGTGATTTGAATCTATTGAGTACTCCTGCCCTGAGAGCAGAGCGTAATACACTAAAAATAAAAGTGATATGAATCTATTGAGTACTCTTGCCCTGAGAGCAGCGCGTAATACACTAAAAATAACTGCGATTTGAATCAATTGAGTACTCCTGCCCTGAGAGCAGCGCGTAATACACAAAAATAAAAGCGATTTGAATCTATTGAGTACTCCTCCCCTGATAGCAGTGCGTAATACACTAAAATAACAGCGATTTGAATCTATCGAGTACTCCTGCCCTGAGAGCAGCGCGTAATACACTAAAAATAACAGCGATTTGAATCTATTGAGTACTCCTGCCCTGAGAGCAGCGCGTAATACACTAAAAATAAGTGATTTGAATCGATTGAGTACTCCTGCCCTGAGAGCAGCGCGTAATACACTAAAAATAACAGCGATTTGAATCTATTGAGTACTCCTGCCCTGAGAGCAGCGCGTAATACACTAAAAATAAAAGTGATTTGAATCTATTGAGTACTCCTGCCCTGAGAGCAGCGCGTAATACACTAAAAATAAAAGTGATTTGAATCTAGGGTACTCCTGTCCTGAGAACAGCGCATAATACACTAAAAATAAAAGTGATTTGAATCTATTGAGTACTCCTGCCCTGAAAGTAATACACTAAAAATAAAAGTGATTTGAATCTAGTGAGTACTCCTGCCCTGAGAGCAGCGCGTAATGCACAAAAATAAAAGCGATTTGAATCTATGGAGTACTCCTGCCCTGAGAGCAGCGCGTAATCTACTAAAAATAAAAGCGATTTGAATCTATTGAGTACTCCTGTCTTGAGAGCAGCGCGTAATACACTAAAAATAAAAGTGATTTGAATCTATTGAGTACTCCTGCCCTGAGAGCAGAGCGTAATACACTAAAAATAAAAGTGATTTGAATCTATTGAGTACTCCTGCCCTGAGAGCAGCGCGTAATACACTAAAAATCAAAGCGATTTGAATCTATTGAGTACTCCTGCCCTGAGAGCAGCGTGTAATACACTAAAAATAAAAGTGATTTGAATCTAGGGTACTCCTGTCCTGAGAACAGCGCATAATACACTAAAAATAAAAGCGATTTGAATCTATTGAGTACTCCTGCCCTGAAAGCAGAGCGTAATACACTAAAAATAACTGCGATTTGAATCTATTGAGTACTCCTGCCCTGAGAGCAGCGCGTAATACACTAAAATAAAAGCAATTTGAATCTATTGAGTACTCCTGCCCTGAGAGCAGCGCGTAATACACTAAAAATAAAAGTGATTTGAATCTATTGAGTACTCCTGCCCTGAGAGCAGCGCGTAATACACTAAAAATAAAAGTGATTTGAATCTAGGGTACTCCTGTCCTGAGAACAGCGCATAATACACTAAAAATAAAAGTGATTTGAATCTATTGAGTACTCCTGCCCTGAAAGCAGAGCGTAATACACTAAAATAACAGCGATTTGAATCTATTGAGTACTCCTGCCCTGAGAGCAGCGCGTAATACACTAAAATAAAAGTGATTTGAATCTATTGAGTACACCTGTCCTGAGAGCAGCGCCTAATACACTAAAATAAAAGCGATTTGAATCTATTGAGTACTCCTGCCCTGAGAGCAGCGTGTAATACACTAAAAATAACAGCGATTTGAATCTATTGAGTACTCCTGCCCTGAGAGCAGCGCGTAATACACTAAAAATAACTGCGATTTGAATCTATTGAGTACTCCTGCCCTGAGAGCAGCGCGTAATACACTAAAAATAAAAGTGATTTGAATCTATTGAGTACTCCTGCCCAGAGAGCAGCGCGTAATACACTAAAAATAAAAGTGATTTGAATCTAGGGTACTCCTGTCCTGAGAACAGCGCATAATACACTAAAAATAAAAGTGATTTGAATCTATTGAGTACTCCTGCCCTGAGAGCAGAGCGTAATACACTAAAAATAAAAGTGATTTGAATCTAGGGTACTCCTGTCCTGAGAACAGCGCATAATACACTAAAAATAAAAGTGATTTGAATCTATTGAGTACTCCTGCCCTGAAAGTAATACACTAAAAATAAAAGTGATTTGAATCTAGTGAGTACTCCTGCCCTGAGAGCAGCGCGTAATGCACAAAAATAAAAGCGATTTGAATCTATGGAGTACTCCTGCCCTGAGAGCAGAGCGTAATACACTAAAAATAAAAGCGATTTGAATCTATTGAGTACTCCTGTCTTGAGAGCAGCGCGTAATACACTAAAAATAAAAGTGATTTGAATCTATTGAGTACTCCTGCCCTGAGAGCAGAGCGTAATACACTAAAAATAAAAGTGATTTGAATCTATTGAGTACTCCTGCCCTGAGAGCAGCGCGTAATACACTAAAAATCAAAGTGATTTGAATCTATTAAGTACTCCTGCCCTGAGAGCAGCTCGTAATACACTAAAAATCAAAGTGATTTGAATCTATTGAGTACTCCTGCCCTGAGAGCAGAGCGTAATACACTAAAAATAAAAGTGATTTGAATCTATTGAGTACTCCTGCCCTGAGAGCAGCGCGTAATACACTAAAAATCAAAGCGATTTGAATCTATTGAGTACTCCTGCCCTGAGAGCAGCGTGTAATACACTAAAAATAAAAGTGATTTGAATCTAGGGTACTCCTGTCCTGAGAACAGCGCATAATACACTAAAAATAAAAGCGATTTGAATCTATTGAGTACTCCTGCCCTGAAAGCAGAGCGTAATACACTAAAAATAACTGCGATTTGAATCTATTGAGTACTCCTGCCCTGAGAGCAGCGCGTAATACACTAAAATAAAAGCAATTTGAATCTATTGAGTACTCCTGCCCTGAGAGCAGCGCGTAATACACTAAAAATAAAAGTGATTTGAATCTATTGAGTACTCCTGCCCTGAGAGCAGCGCGTAATACACTAAAAATAAAAGTGATTTGAATCTAGGGTACTCCTGTCCTGAGAACAGCGCATAATACACTAAAAATAAAAGTGATTTGAATCTATTGAGTACTCCTGCCCTGAAAGCAGAGCGTAATACACTAAAATAACAGCGATTTGAATCTATTGAGTACTCCTGCCCTGAGAGCAGCGCGTAATACACTAAAATAAAAGTGATTTGAATCTATTGAGTACACCTGTCCTGAGAGCAGCGCCTAATACACTAAAATAAAAGCGATTTGAATCTATTGAGTACTCCTGCCCTGAGAGCAGCGTGTAATACACTAAAAATAACAGCGATTTGAATCTATTGAGTACTCCTGCCCTGAGAGCAGCGCGTAATACACTAAAAATAACTGCGATTTGAATCTATTGAGTACTCCTGCCCTGAGAGCAGCGCGTAATACACTAAAAATAAAAGTGATTTGAATCTATTGAGTACTCCTGCCCAGAGAGCAGCGCGTAATACACTAAAAATAAAAGTGATTTGAATCTAGGGTACTCCTGTCCTGAGAACAGCGCATAATACACTAAAAATAAAAGTGATTTGAATCTATTGAGTACTCCTGCCCTGAGAGCAGAGCGTAATACACTAAAAATAAAAGTGATTTGAATCTAGGGTACTCCTGTCCTGAGAACAGCGCATAATACACTAAAAATAAAAGTGATTTGAATCTATTGAGTACTCCTGCCCTGAAAGTAATACACTAAAAATAAAAGTGATTTGAATCTAGTGAGTACTCCTGCCCTGAGAGCAGCGCGTAATGCACAAAAATAAAAGCGATTTGAATCTATGGAGTACTCCTGCCCTGAGAGCAGAGCGTAATACACTAAAAATAAAAGCGATTTGAATCTATTGAGTACTCCTGTCTTGAGAGCAGCGCGTAATACACTAAAAATAAAAGTGATTTGAATCTATTGAGTACTCCTGCCCTGAGAGCAGAGCGTAATACACTAAAAATAAAAGTGATTTGAATCTATTGAGTACTCCTGCCCTGAGAGCAGCGCGTAATACACTAAAAATCAAAGTGATTTGAATCTATTAAGTACTCCTGCCCTGAGAGCAGCTCGTAATACACTAAAAATCAAAGTGATTTGAATCTATTGAGTACTCCTGCCCTGAGAGCAGAGCGTAATACACTAAAAATAAAAGTGATATGAATCTATTGAGTACTCTTGCCCTGAGAGCAGCGCGTAATACACTAAAAATAACTGCGATTTGAATCTATTGAGTACTCCTGCCCTGAGAGCAGCGCGTAATACACTATAATAACAGCGATTTGAATCTATTGAGTACTCTTGCCCTGAGAGCAGCGCGTAATACACTAAAAATAACAGCGATTTGAATCTATTGAGTACTCCTGCCCTGAGAGCAGCGCGTAATACACTAAAAATAACAGCAATTTGAATCTGAGTACTCCTGCCCTGAGAGCAGCACGTAATACACTAAAAATAACAGCGATTTGAATCTATTGAGTACTCCTGCCCTGAGAGCAGCGCCTAATACACTTAAAATAACAGCGATTTGAATCTATTGAGTACTCCTGCCCTGAGAGCAGCGCGTAATACACTAAAAATAAAAGTGATTTGAATCTATTGAGTACTCCTTCCCTGAGAGCAGCGCGTAATACACTAAAAATAACTGCGATTTGAATCTATTGAGTACTCCTGCCCTGAGAGTAGCGCGTAATACACTAAAAATAACAGCGATTTGAATCTATTGAGTACTCCTGCCCTAAGGTCAGCACGTAATACACTAAAATAAAAGCGATTTGAATCTATTGAGTACTCCTGTCCTGAGAGCAGCGCGTAGTACACAAAAATAAAAGCGATTTGAATCTATTGAGTACTCCTGCCCTGAAAGCAGAGCGTAATACACTAAAATAACAGCGATTTGAATCTATTGAGTACACCTGTCCTGAGAGCAGCGCGTAATACACTAAAATAAAAGCGATTTGAATCTATTGAGTACTCCTGCCCTGAGAGCAGCGTGTAATACACTAAAAATAACAGCGATTTGAATCTATTGAGTACTCCTGCCCTGAGAGCAGCGCGTAATACACTAAAAATAACTGCGATTTGAATCTATTGAGTACTCCTTCCCTGAGAGCAGCGCGTAATACACTAAAAATAACTGCGATTTGAATCTATTGAGTACTCCTGCCCTGAGAGTAGCGCGTAATACACTAAAAATAACAGCGATTTGAATCTATTGAGTACTCCTGCCCTAAGATCAGCACGTAATACACTAAAATAAAAGCGATTTGAATCTATTGAGTACTCCTGCCCTGAGAGCAGCGCGTAGTACACAAAAATAAAAGCGATTTGAATCTATTGAGTACTCCTGCCCTGAAAGCAGAGCGTAATACACTAAAATAACAGCGATTTGAATCTATTGAGTACTCCTGCCCTGAAAGTAATACACTAAAAATAAAAGTGATTTGAATCTAGTGAGTACTCCTGCCCTGAGAGCAGCGCGTAATGCACAAAAATAAAAGCGATTTGAATCTATGGAGTACTCCTGCCCTGAGAGCAGCGCGTAATCTACTAAAAATAAAAGCGATTTGAATCTATTGAGTACTCCTGTCTTGAGAGCAGCGCGTAATACACTAAAAATAAAAGTGATTTGAATCTATTGAGTACTCCTGCCCTGAGAGCAGAGCGTAATACACTAAAAATAAAAGTGATTTGAATCTATTGAGTACTCCTGCCCTGAGAGCAGCGCGTAATACACTAAAAATCAAAGCGATTTGAATCTATTGAGTACTCCTGCCCTGAGAGCAGCTCGTAATACACTAAAAATCAAAGTGATTTGAATCTATTGAGTACTCCTGCCCTGAGAGTAGAGCGTAATACACTAAAAATAAAAGTGATATGAATCTATTGAGTACTCTTGCCCTGAGAGCAGCGCGTAATACACTAAAAATAACTGCGATTTGAATCTATTGAGTACTCCTGCCCTGAGAGCAGCGCGTAATACACTATAATAACAGCGATTTGAATCTATTGAGTACTCTTGCCCTGAGAGCAGCGCGTAATACACTAAAAATAACAGCGATTTGAATCTATTGAGTACTCCTGCCCTGAGAGCAGCGCGTAATACACTAAAAATAACAGCAATTTGAATCTGAGTACTCCTGCCCTGAGAGCAGCACGTAATACACTAAAAATAACAGCGATTTGAATCTATTGAGTACTCCTGCCCTGAGAGCAGCGCCTAATACACTTAAAATAACAGCGATTTGAATCTATTGAGTACTCCTGCCCTGAGAGCAGCGCGTAATACACTAAAAATAAAAGTGATTTGAATCTATTGAGTACTCCTTCCCTGAGAGCAGCGCGTAATACACTAAAAATAACTGCGATTTGAATCTATTGAGTACTCCTGCCCTGAGAGTAGCGCGTAATACACTAAAAATAACAGCGATTTGAATCTATTGAGTACTCCTGCCCTAAGGTCAGCACGTAATACACTAAAATAAAAGCGATTTGAATCTATTGAGTACTCCTGTCCTGAGAGCAGCGCGTAGTACACAAAAATAAAAGCGATTTGAATCTATTGAGTACTCCTGCCCTGAAAGCAGAGCGTAATACACTAAAATAACAGCGATTTGAATCTATTGAGTACACCTGTCCTGAGAGCAGCGCGTAATACACTAAAATAAAAGCGATTTGAATCTATTGAGTACTCCTGCCCTGAGAGCAGCGTGTAATACACTAAAAATAACAGCGATTTGAATCTATTGAGTACTCCTGCCCTGAGAGCAGCGCGTAATACACTAAAAATAACTGCGATTTGAATCTATTGAGTACTCCTTCCCTGAGAGCAGCGCGTAATACACTAAAAATAACTGCGATTTGAATCTATTGAGTACTCCTGCCCTGAGAGTAGCGCGTAATACACTAAAAATAACAGCGATTTGAATCTATTGAGTACTCCTGCCCTAAGATCAGCACGTAATACACTAAAATAAAAGCGATTTGAATCTATTGAGTACTCCTGCCCTGAGAGCAGCGCGTAGTACACAAAAATAAAAGCGATTTGAATCTATTGAGTACTCCTGCCCTGAAAGCAGAGCGTAATACACTAAAATAACAGCGATTTGAATCTATTGAGTACTCCTGCCCTGAGAGCAGCGCGTAATACACTAAAATAAAAGTGATTTGAATCTATTGAGTACACCTGTCCTGAGAGCAGCGCGTAATACACTAAAATAAAAGCGATTTGAATCTATTGAGTACTCCTGCCCTGAGAGCAGCGTGTAATACACTAAAAATAACAGCGATTTGAATCTATTGAGTACTCCTGCCCTGAGAGCAGCGCGTAATACACTAAAAATAACTGCGATTTGAATCTATTGAGTACTCCTGCCCTGAGAGCAGCGCGTAATACACTAAAATAAAAGCAATTTGAATCTATTGAGTACTCCTGCCCTGAGAGCAGCGCGTAATACACTAAAAATAAAAGTGATTTGAATCTATTGAGTACTCCTGCCCTGAGAGCAGCGCGTAATACACTAAAAATAAAAGTGATTTGAATCTAGGGTACTCCTGTCCTGAGAACAGCGCATAATACACTAAAAATAAAAGTGATTTGAATCTATTGAGTACTCCTGCCCTGAAAGTAATACACTAAAAATAAAAGTGATTTGAATCTAGTGAGTACTCCTGCCCTGAGAGCAGCGCGTAATGCACAAAAATAAAAGCGATTTGAATCTATGGAGTACTCCTGCCCTGAGAGCAGCGCGTAATACACTAAAAATAAAAGCGATTTGAATCTATTGAGTACTCCTGTCTTGAGAGCAGCGCGTAATACACTAAAAATAAAAGTGATTTGAATCTATTGAGTACTCCTGCCCTGAGAGCAGAGCGTAATACACTAAAAATAAAAGTGATTTGAATCTATTGAGTACTCCTGCCCTGAGAGCAGCGCGTAATACACTAAAATAAAAGTGATTTGAATCTATTGAGTACACCTGTCCTGAGAGCAGCGCGTAATACACTAAAATAAAAGCGATTTGAATCTATTGAGTACTCCTGCCCTGAGAGCAGCGTGTAATACACTAAAAATAACAGCGATTTGAATCTATTGAGTACTCCTGCCCTGAGAGCAGCGCGTAATACACTAAAAATAACTGCGATTTGAATCTATTGAGTACTCCTGCCCTGAGAGCAGCGCGTAATACACTAAAATAAAAGCAATTTGAATCTATTGAGTACTCCTGCCCTGAGAGCAGCGCGTAATACACTAAAAATAAAAGTGATTTGAATCTATTGAGTACTCCTGCCCTGAGAGCAGCGCGTAATACACTAAAAATAAAAGTGATTTGAATCTAGGGTACTCCTGTCCTGAGAACAGCGCATAATACACTAAAAATAAAAGTGATTTGAATCTATTGAGTACTCCTGCCCTGAAAGTAATACACTAAAAATAAAAGTGATTTGAATCTAGTGAGTACTCCTGCCCTGAGAGCAGCGCGTAATGCACAAAAATAAAAGCGATTTGAATCTATGGAGTACTCCTGCCCTGAGAGCAGCGCGTAATACACTAAAAATAAAAGCGATTTGAATCTATTGAGTACTCCTGTCTTGAGAGCAGCGCGTAATACACTAAAAATAAAAGTGATTTGAATCTATTGAGTACTCCTGCCCTGAGAGCAGAGCGTAATACACTAAAAATAAAAGTGATTTGAATCTATTGAGTACTCCTGCCCTGAGAGCAGCGCGTAATACACTAAAAATCAAAGTGATTTGAATCTATTAAGTACTCCTGCCCTGAGAGCAGCTCGTAATACGCTAAAAATAAAAGTGATTTGAATCTATTGAGTACTCCTGCCCTGAGAGCAGAGCGTAATACACTAAAAATAAAAGTGATATGAATCTATTGAGTACTCTTGCCCTGAGAGCAGCGCGTAATACACTAAAAATAACTGCGATTTGAATCTATTGAGTACTCCTGCCCTGAGAGCAGCGCGTAATACACAAAAATAAAAGCGATTTGAATCTATTGAGTACTCCTCCCCTGATAGCAGCGCGTAATACACTAAAATAACAGCGATTTGAATCTATTGAGTACTCCTGCCCTGAGAGCAGCGCGTAATACACTAAAAATAAGTGATTTGAATCGATTGAGTACTCCTGCCCTGAGAGCAGCGCGTAATACACTAAAAATAACAGCGATTTGAATCTATTGAGTACTCCTGCCCTGAGAGCAGCGCGTAATACACTAAAAATAAAAGTGATTTGAATCTATTGAGTACTCCTGCCCTGAGAGCAGCGCGTAATACACTAAAAATAAAAGTGATTTGAATCTAGGGTACTCCTGTCCTGAGAACAGCGCATAATACACTAAAAATAAAAGTTATTTGAATCTATTGAGTACTCCTGCCCTGAAAGTAATACACTAAAAATAAAAGTGATTTGAATCTAGTGAGTACTCCTGCCCTGAGAGCAGCACGTAATGCACAAAAATAAAAGCGATTTGAATCTATGGAGTACTCCTGCCCTGAGAGCAGCGCGTAATCTACTAAAAATAAAAGTGATTTGAATCTATTGAGTACTCCTGCCCTGAGAGCAGAGCGTAATACACTAAAAATAAAAGTGATATGAATCTATTGAGTACTCTTGCCCTGAGAGCAGCGCGTAATACACTAAAAATAACTGCGATTTGAATCTATTGAGTACTCCTGCCCTGAGAGCAGCGCGTAATACACAAAAATAAAAGCGATTTGAATCTATTGAGTACTCCTCCCCTGATAGCAGCGCGTAATACACTAAAATAACAGCGATTTGAATCTATTGAGTACTCCTGCCCTGAGAGCAGCGCGTAATACACTAAAAATAACAGCGATTTGAATCTATTGAGTACTCCTGCCCTGAGAGCAGCGCGTAATACACAAAAAATAAGTGATTTGAATCGATTGAGTACTCCTGCCCTGAGAGCAGCGCGTAATACACTAAAAATAACAGCGATTTGAATCTATTGAGTACTCCTGCCCTGAGAGCAGCGCGTAATACACTTAAAATAACAGCGATTTGAATCTATTGAGTACTCCTGCCCTGAGAGCAGCGCGTAATACACTAAAAATAACTGCGATTTGAATCTATTGAGTACTCCTTCCCTGAGAGCAGCGCGTAATACACTGAAAATAAAAGTGATTTGAATCTATTGAGTACTCTTGCCCTGAGAGCAGCGCGTAATACACTAAAATAACAGCAATTTCAATCTATCTACTCATGCCCTGAGAGCAGCGCGTAATACACTAAAAATAACAGCGATTTGAATCTATCGAGTACTCCTGCCCTGAGACTGAGAGCAGCGCGTATTACACTAAAAATAAAAGTGATTTGAATCTATTGAGTACTCTTGCCCTGAGAGCAGCGCGTAATACACTAAAAATAACTGCGATTTGAATCTATTGAGTACTCCTGCCCTGAGAGCAGCGCGTAATACACAAAAATAAAAGCGATTTGAATCTATTGAGTACTCCTCCCCTGATAGCAGCGCGTAATACACTAAAATAACAGCGATTTGAATCTATTGAGTACTCCTGCCCTGAGAGCAGCGCGTAATACACTAAAAATAACAGCGATTTGAATCTATTGAGTACTCCTGCCCTGAGAGCAGCGCGTAATACACAAAAAATAAGTGATTTGAATCGATTGAGTACTCCTGCCCTGAGAGCAGCGCGTAATACACTAAAAATAACAGCGATTTGAATCTATTGAGTACTCCTGCCCTGAGAGCAGCGCGTAATACACTTAAAATAACAGCGATTTGAATCTATTGAGTACTCCTGCCCTGAGAGCAGCGCGTAATACACTAAAAATAACTGCGATTTGAATCTATTGAGTACTCCTTCCCTGAGAGCAGCGCGTAATACACTGAAAATAAAAGTGATTTGAATCTATTGAGTACTCTTGCCCTGAGAGCAGCGCGTAATACACTAAAATAACAGCAATTTCAATCTATCTACTCATGCCCTGAGAGCAGCGCGTAATACACTAAAAATAACAGCGATTTGAATCTATCGAGTACTCCTGCCCTGAGACTGAGAGCAGCGCGTATTACACTAAAAATAAAAGTGATTTGAATCTATTGAGTACTCCTGCCCTGAGAGCAGCGCGTAATACACTAAAAATAAAAGTGATTTGAATCTATCGAGTACTCCTGCCCTGAGAGCAGCGCATAATACACTAAAAATAACAGCGATTTGAATCTATCGAGTACTCCTGCCCTGAGAGCAGCGCTAAGGCGGGAGATGTATCTTTTTGACCGTTGAAATATCGCGGAAAATTTGAACGAGTTCTGTTCTCGCATATCAATTTAACAGACAGCGAGGTAGCATTGGAAAAGCATGTTTTACACCAGTTACCCCATAAGCAGCTTTGTTTTGGTCGACTGATGAAACAGTCAAATCAAAATGCATACAGTACGATATTTAGACGATGATTATTAGTTCTGTGCATTTTTAAATGTTCACTTATTATCTTAGTAAACGTTAGAGGATGTTGAATTGTAACAAAATATAGTAGTAAATTCACTTACCTTGCAATAAATGCGTTCTCCCACGAACATCTGTCTTTTATTCCGACTATTCCTTAAGAATCCCTACGCACCGCAACGCACCTCAAAATCAAACGTCTAAACCCCGCCCTTGCTTCAGTTTCATTGGTTGAAGCTGTAAACCAATCATTTTCCTTTCTGCCCTCAGAACATGTTTGAGTAAGTAAAACTCCCATCTGCCATTGGCTTTTGATCCAGAAACTAATTTCAGACCATGTATGTTACATGTATGTTTCAGCGGCTGTGAGGCATAACTGCCTGACGTCTGTGGCCACAGAAAAGGAAATCGATTCCACCATTAAAGGGTTAGTTCACCCAAAAATGAAAATTATTTCATTAATGACTCACTCTCATGTCGTTCCAAGCCCGTAAGACCTCCGTTCATCTTCAGAACACAGTTTAAGATATTTTAGATTTAGTCCGAGAGCTTTCTGTCCCTCCATTGAAAATGTATGTACGGTATACTGTCCATGTCCAGAAAGGTAATACAGACATCATCAAAGTAGTCCATGTGACATCAGTGGGTTAGTTAGAATTTTTTGAAGCATCGAAAATACATTTTGGTCCAAAAATAACAAAAACTACGACTTTATTCAGCATTGTATTCTCTTCCGGGTCTGTTGTCAATCCGCGTTCACGACTCCGCAGTGACGCTGCTGATGTAAGACGCTGCTGACGTAAGATGCTGCTTAGTTCTTCGTCCGTGTATTCGGGTTCAAATAAATATGGCTGGGCAAAAAAATGCAAGTCTTCCTCTGTGTCGAAATCCTTAGACATGTTTGCGAAGATTGTTTTGTTTACAGCGTGCGTCTCCCTCAGACTGTAAACGAAGCTCAAGCGCACCAGATAACACGTCAGCAGCGTCTTACGTCAGCAGACAGTAACAGACCCGGAAGAGAATACAATGCTGAATAAAGTCGTAGTTTTTGTTATTTTTGGACCAAAATGTATTTTTCGATGCTTCAAAAAATTCTAACTAACCCACTGATGTCACATGGACTACTTTGATGATGTCTGTATTACCTTTCTGGACATGGACAGTATACCGTACATACATTTTCAATGGAGGGACAGAAAGCTCTCGGACTAAATCTAAAATATCTTAAACTGTGTTCCGAAGATGAACGGAGGTCTTAAGGGCTTGGAACGACATGAGGGTGAGTCATTAATGACATAATTTTCATTTTTGGGTGAACTTACCCTTTAAGATATGGCTATATCTGGCCCCGGATAGGGATGGTGGCAGAAGAGAAAGGATGAAGAGAAAAGAGCGTCAGGAGAGTACAACAGGTTAACGGACTTGCGACTTGTGTGCACAGTGCCTCTTGTTCATGAACAGAATCAGATGTTGAAGAGTTGTGTGCACAGTGGCTCTTGTTCATGAACTGAATCAGATGATGAAGAGTTGTGTGCACAGTGGCTCTTGTTCATGAACTGAATCAGATCATGCCATGTCTAAGTTTCTGAACCCTGGTCGACACGACAACAACGCCACCTGGCTTTCATATCCGAGTTCACGACAGATATCAAGCACATCGAAGGAAAAAACAACGTGGTGGCAGATTGTCTTTCCAGGGCCACAGTGCAAGCAGTGCACTTAGGTATGGACTTTGCTAATTTAGCAGCTAACCAGCACTCTGATTCAGAGGTACAGAACAGCTGTTGCAAGTTTGAAAATAGCAGATGTCCGCTTTACAGAGGCAGGAGTTACACTGATGTGTGATGTCTCCAGTGTGTTTCCCTCTGTGTGTTATTCACACTGCGGCTACCCCTGCGTGCCTCAACACTAAGAGAGTTTTTCAAACCTTTTTTGTTTTCACTAAAAGAGCAACACAAGCGTGACCCTGCGTCTTTTTCAAGATGTCATTCCGCTTGTGTGTTTCTGGATGCCGTCATTCCCTGGCGCCAGCAGATGGCCACAGTAGTTGCCTCTCGTGTTTGGGCATTCAACACGCTGAGGCAGCTTTTGTGGATAGTTCATGTTCCCACTGCGGGAATATGACTATCTCAGCGCTTAGATCGAGACTCACTTACCTCAAGGGAGGTGCAGTCCCCTCGCCTATGCCCCGATCTTGTGTTTATTATGCCCCGCAGAATAGACCTACATCGGCGCATGACTAGGGTGACCTGAGGATTACTGTGAGGGCTTCCCCGTCGAGACAACCTCCGCGCACCTCCACACACTCACTCTGCCCTTCGACGGAAGCAGGTATGTGTCGCACCACACACATTTAGACCCCACTTCGGGCTGCTATGCCGTCCGAGTCGGGTCCCTGCATTCCGTCACGCTGCCCCACCCCGGGTACGTCTGTAGTGCCGTTGGTCCCGCTTGCTCGGTGTCTGGGAGCCTGGCTAGCGCTTCCCAGCCCGTCTCGCTGGCTCATCCGTACTATCAGACTCGGCTATGCGATTCAGTTCGCCCGGCGCACCCCTGTTTTCAAGGGCATTCTGTTCACCCGTGTTCTGGCGGACAATGCCGCTGTGCTCAGGGCAGAGATCGCAGTCCTACTGGCGAAGGACGCGATCGAGCCGGTCCCTCCAGCCGATATGAAGACCGGCTTCTACAGCCCGTACTTCATTGTACCCAAGAAAGGTGGTGGGTTACGACCAATCTTGGACCTGCGCGTCCTGAACCGGTCCCTTCACAGGCTACCGTTCAAGATGCTTACGCAGAAATGCATTTTCAAGTGCATTCGTCCCCAAGATTGGTTTGCAGCGATCGACCTGAAGGACGCGTACTTTCATGTCTCGATTCTCCCTCGACACAGACCGTTTCTTCACTTTGCGTCCGAGGGACGGGCATATCAGTACAAGGTCTTACCCTTCGGGCTGGCCCTGTCGCCCCGTGTCTTCACGAAAGTCGTTGCTCCCATGTGCAAGCGTGGTGTTCGCATTCTCAACTACCTCGACGACTGGCTTATTCTGGCCCAGTCGAGAGAGCAGTTGTGCGAACACAGGGACATGGTGCTCAGTCACCTCTGCCACCTAGGGCTTCGGGTCAACTGGGCAAAGAGCAAACTCACCCCCGGGCAGAGGATCTCTTTTCTCTGTATGGAGTTGGACTCGATCAACATGACAGCGCGCCTCACCGAGGCCGTGTCCAGTCAGTGCTGAACTGCGTGAGCACGCTCAGACGCAGAACAGCGGCACCACTGAAACTTTTTCAGAGGCTCCTGGGGCATATGGCATCTGCAGGCACGGTTACGCCGCTCGGATTGCTTCATATGAGGCCGCTCCAACACTGGCTCCACGATCGAGTCCCGAGATGGGCGTGGCAGAGCGGCTCGTGCCGGGTCCAAGTGACTCTGCACTGTCGCCAAACTCTCAGCTTGTGGTCGGACCCTTCGTTCCTGCGGGCAGGTGTTCCCCTGGAACAAGTGTCCAGGCACTCTGTGGTCTCCACAGATGCCTCTGCCACCGGCTGGGGGGCCATGTACAACGAGCATGCAGCTTCAGGTCTGTGGACGGGGCCTCAACTGCATTGGCACATCAACTGCCTCGAGTTGTTAGCGGTACGTCTTGCGCTGAGCCGCTTCAAAACGCTGCTACTAAGCAAGCACGTACTGGTCCGTATCGTTGCGTACATCAACCGCCAAGGTGGTCTACGCTCCCGCCGCATGTCACAACTCGCCCGCCATCTCCTCCTCTGGAGTCAGAAGCATCTGAGGTCGCTTCGTGCCGTTTACATTCCGGGCCTACTCAACCGTGCAGCCGACGAGCTCTCATGGCAGCAGGTGCTACCGGGAGAATGGCGACTCCATTCCCAGGTGGTCCAGCTGATTTTCAGGCGCTTCGGGTACCACACAGGTAGATCTGTTTGCCGCCCCGGACACGTCTCACTGCCAGTTGTTCTATTCCCTGACCGAAGGGACCCTCGGCACGGATGCTCTGGCACACAGCTGGCCCCGGGGCCTACGCAAGTATGCGTTTCCCCCAGTGAGCCTTCTTGCACAGACCTTGTGCAAAGTCAGGGAGAACGAGGAGCAGGTCTTGCTAGTTGCGCAGTATTGGCCCAACCGGACCTGGTTCCCGGAACTAGTGCTCCTCGCGACAGCCCCTCCCTGGCCCATCCCTCTGAGAGAGGACCTGCTCTCTCAGAGATGGGGCACCCTATGGCACCCTCGTCCAGACCTCTGGAAACTCCATGTCTGGTCCCTGGACAGGACGCGGAGGTTCTAGGTGACCTACCCCCTGTGGTAGTTGACACCATCACTTCCGCTAGAGCCCCCTCTACGAGGCACCTCGTTGAATACGTTGAAGTGGAACCTGTTCGTTGACTGGTGCTCCTCTCACGAGGAGAACCCCCGATCTTGCTCGATCAGAGCCGTGCTTTCCTTCCTGCAAGAAGGGCTGGAGCGAAGGCTGTCTCCCTCCACCCTTAAAGTGTATGTTGCCGCTATTGCCGCACATCACGATGCAGTTGATGGTAAGTCTTTGGGAAAGCACGACCTGATCGTCAGGTTCCTCAGGCGAGCGAGGAGACTGAATCCTCCTCGCCCACTCTCTATACCTTCTTGGGATTTGTCTCTGGTCCTTTCGGCACTTCAGAGACCACCCTTTGAGCCTCTGCAATCAGCTGAGTTAAAAATCCTGTCCTGTAAGACAGTACTCCTGGTTGTATTGGCCTCTATCAAGAGGGTAGGGGACCTGCATGCATTTTCGGTCGACGAATCGTGCCTAGAATTTGGCCCAGATAACTCTCACATGATCCTGAGACCCCGGCCCGGATACTTGCCCAAGGTTCCTACCACTCCCTTCCGGGACCAGGTAGTGAACCTGCAAGTGCTGCCTTCGGAGGAGCCAGCCCTGGCTTTTCTTTGTCCCGTTCGCGCTCTGCGTCTGTACGTGGACAGAACGCAAAGCCTCAGGACCTCTGATCAGCTCTTCGTCTGTTACGGAGGCCAAGCAGAGGATGGCCCACTGGATAGTGGATGCCATCGCCTTGGCTTACGAAGCCCAAGGCGTGTCCTGCCCGCCCGGGTTGAAAGCCCACTCCATTAGGGGTGACGCTTCTTCCTGGGCGCTGGCACACAGCGCCTCGCTGACAGACATCTGTAGAGCTGCGGGCTGGGCGACACCTAACACGTTCGCTAGGTTTTATAGCCTACGTGTTGAGCCGGTTTCTTCCTGTGTGCTCACTTCAACTAGCCAGTAACACCGAAGTTCCCGCTCTAGTGTCGGCTTGCTGCACCACTCCCTTCCTCAGAACGGATACGTGCGCTTTTTGCTCCAGTCGAGTTCCCCACTAGGCGAACCCTGTGAGTTCCTCCGCACCCCTTCGGCAGTTGGACATTGCGGACCCTCCGACGCCAGGCCTAGTGCTCGTGTGCTTGTGTAACTTGTGCTAGGCTGGGTTCCATATGTGTGATCCCTGCGGCGATCCCATATGTGTATTCTTCCACGACCAGCTCCCTGCGGTGAGCCCGTGTCTTTCCCTTGGCAGAGTCTGCTCTGCTGTCACTGTCCGGTGTAGCCTCCCCCTTTTGGCTGGAGCCACCCCAGTGACATTCCATATGTTGCACTGCCCCTTCGGCCAGTCCATATGTGTATTCTCCACATGTGTATTCTCCACGTTACCTCCCTTCGGGCAGGATGTGGCTCCGCAGCATCCTTTCCCCGGAAAGGCACGCTTTCCCAGTGTTATCCAAAGAGTTCCTCTGTGTGGGGTATAATGGAAAAGCAGTTGAACTACCTCTACGCAGATCTTCTGCCCCAGCCAATTGGGGGTCTTGCGTAAGACGCTGGATGTGGCAGCAACCGTGGCGTTTTCCAAGGGATCCCAATTACGTCGTCACGTCGACGTTACGTCGAACGTGAGCGACTGAAAGGGAACGTTTCGGTTACTAATGTAACCCTCGTTCCCTGAAGGAGGGAACGGGAGACGTAACGTCTCGTCACCACCGTTGCTGACCATCGCTCCATGGCCGTCACAATCTCGGCTCCTCAGCGAAAAACAATGTGTGTGTGCGCCCGCTTCCTGTTTATACATGCGCTGCGGGGCAGGGGCGCGTGACGCGATTCACGCACGCCAACGTTCATTGGCTCGTTCTGTAGACACTCGAAGTTGATAGGGCTCCCTGAAGTGATCCAAATTACGTCGTCACGTCAACGTTTTTCAATTTCAAACTGAGTGTATTAATATACTATGCTGATAATAGAATAATAAAAGTAAAGCCTATCCACAAATATCAGTATTAATGGGGAAATTCCATGTAAAATGAAATGGTGTTATTCCAGACCTTTTTCCACACTGTTAAATCTAATTAGTTAGACTTTAAAAAAAAGCATGCAAACTGATTGCTTTAAAAAACAAAAAAACAAGTAAAGTGAAATAGGAATAGTATGTGGTACTGACAAATAAGTTAATATAGTTCACTTACACAAGAGTTCTAGTAACTAAAAAAGAACTGTACAGAGTACTTGATAATTTACTTTAAATAAAATATAATTGTTACTATTGTTGTGTTTTGCAGGCTGAATGTTGAAGTGTGTGTGACTCAAGCATGATCAATTGCAAAATGGACCACAAATATAGAGGGATTATATAAACCCAATTAAACGTTTCACTAGGTGTTTAGGACATAAGTGTTAGAAACAAATTTATAAAAGATCATTAATTGACCTACTGATTGATATAATTGATATACATATACATGTATGCATATTATGAATATTACTTCTCTTCCTTTGAAACCAAATAAATGATTTCTTGTTGCATTGCTGCATCAATGGGAAGAGAATTACAAAAATATAAATTAACTTCTAAGTGCCCAACCAAGGGGAATGCTAATCGCCGTAATAGTGACTTAAAACATTTTAGGAAAATCAAATTTTTCAGTTGTATTGACAATTCAACATTCAAGATGACTTTGGGAAATCAGTGAATGCAAACAGAGAAAAATAACTGCAGATGTGGAGGAAATTAGTGAAAAGTCCATTAAGAATTTCCCCGCCTCAAAAACCAAACTCAAACCAATCAATTAATATTTGCTTGGGTTTTCTAAGTAAACAAAGCATAGTATGTGAATAGTACAGATTAGATTTTTTTTTACAATTAAGTTAAGACACAAAGTAAAGTTAACTAAAAAGTGTTAGTTAGAATCACTGTTTGATTTTACAGTGCACTTAATGCTTTTAAACAACCTACATTTTTAACCTATTAAGTGTGATATTAATAAATAAAAGGCAACTTTTAAAAGAAAATTCTTCATTTTGACTTTATTTGTCTTATCTTATTGTCTGTATAATTAACCTGAAGCTGTAATTTAGCTGCCTATTGTACAAAATAGTAGGCTACTCCCAGTATTGTATCATTACAAAATAATGAAAACATTTATTTATTTGTTTGTTTGTTTGTTTGTTTGTTTGTTTGTTTGTTTAACTAACGCCTTATACGCTTTAGCCACATTGGTACATTGAAAAAAAAATTATATAGATGATATATAAGGAAAATAACGATATTTTATTGCGTATTTCTTGGAAAGCGAAAGTGTTGTTCTGAATCGCAAACTGCTGTTTGTCCGGTCAGCTGATAAAATGATGGAAGGAAACCGGGATGAAGCTGAAAAATGTTTAAACATCGCTGTTAAAATCCTCGAAGATGGCAATAAAGACAAAGCTTTGAAATTCCTCTACAAAGCAGAAAAACTGTATCCAACCAAGAAAGCAAAAGGTAAATGATTAATGTATTATTTACAAACGGCACACGAGCTAGTTTAGCAGAAGCTAGCTGAAGATCTGTTTATGTTTTAAATGTTATTTTCAAAGGCAATAAATATACGTAAACGCGAATAATACACAACATATGGAGAACTTAAACATATAATAATAGATTATCAATTAACGCTTTATAAAATGTAATAAACACGTAATTAACACAGGCTAGCAGAGTGAATACAGACTAAAATGACTGAATACAGAACACATGACACGAACATGTAGGGTTGCCAACTTCAGCAAAGGAAATTAAGGGACAATCTTGGTTCTTTGTAGGAAATTAAGGGACAGTATAAGGAGCACTCAAGTACAAAGTGTAGTTTCTGCAGTTGAGTACGAGTATAACAAGTTTTTTTTTGTTGTTGTTGTTGTTGTTGCCTGAATTAAATACTAAAATGATTTTAGGACATAAACACATTTGTTTTGCTTAACCTATTTATGTGCAATTTAATTTATAAAATAATTATATATAATGTATATATAATTAATGAAATAATAGAGAATTTTAAAATTATTATTTTCAGACCAAGAAACATGGAAATAGATAAATGATTGTAATATGAAGCTTTACTTGGAAGTATGAAGATACATTTCTATAACTTGGACTGTCTGGCTTATTTTAAATTTTAATTCTGGCTGTTGCTGAATTTAATTAAAGGTGCTCTAAGCGATGCCGGGAGTCATAACTTCTTGTTGACATTCGAATTGTTGTCAAACAAAACGGAGGCTAGCTAGACCCTCCCTCCTCCTCATCCCGTCTCCTCCCTCCTCCCCTCCCTTCCGGCATAAAGGAAAGTCAAAGTAGTCACCAAAAACAAAGTTAAGTTATACTGACACTTCATTCAATGTGTAATGTCACCAAGTTAGATAAATGCTTTTATATATTGCAGAACAGAATGCAGAAAAAGAGAAACATTATCTTAATCGTTTCGCCACCTGAGGTTATAACTATAACTATAGCTCCCATACAAGGACGCAATAATAGCAAGATAACGTTAGCTTCGCGTTTCCCAGTGAGCATAAACAACGGCGGCGGCGTAAACAAATTTAGTCAAAGTTGTCAATAGCCTATAAATGAACATTCAAATTCATAACAAACCGTGGGTGAAAACAGTCATTCACACAAATTGTCTTGAATTTGCTTGATCATTTACAATAGAGATTGATCGCTAGCTGCTAGAAACATATATGTTGTATTCACCAAAGTTAACGCTGACTGCATAGTTCTAGCTAATTACATCCTTGTGCTGGTTTGGCGAACATGAATGTCAGTTTAGAAATAAAGATGGATTTACCTGTTCTGCAAAAACAGAGCAACTATGTCGGATCGGAAGCCCTTGTGCCGGTGGAGTTCTCCCACCTTTCAAAGGCTTTTCCGATGTAAATTCGGGACTTCGCGCGTTCCTTATCCTTGTCCCTTATCCTTGTCCCTCTTCTTTGCAATTTGTTCATCGGAACGTCGTCTCTTTGGTCGTGTGTCGGCCATAATTCAAACTTCCCTCTTCATGCTTCTCTCTCCTCCACACCCCCTTCATGTGCACGCGCACTAACCCCCAAACCACACCCCTCAAATACTTCTTGCCAGTGATTGGCTGGAGCACTGTTTGTTGTGTTTCGTGGTGCGGGTGAGCCCAGTTTGTTTTTGTTGCCGTTTGTGGAGCCTGTGGTGTCTAGAGAGACCGCGTTTTTTTACAGTGTGTTCAGGGGACAGGCAGCTAGCGGATAGTGAGGAGATGTTTGCTGTATGTGACAAAAAATGTTTTGGCCTAAAAAACGCGTGGCATCGCTTAGAGCACCTTTAAGTTATACCATGGACTTTACTTGAGTAGTTAAATTAAAACTGCTTATTCAAGGACACACATTTGTTGCATGGTCAGTATTAAAATATTTATTTTATTTAAAGCTGCAGTCTGTAACTTTTTTGGGTTAAAAATTATCCAAAATAATTTTTTGAGCAAGTACATAACCAGCCAGTGTTCAAAACTATTTGCTTGCCTTAGCTCGATTCAAAACTGTAAGCTTGTAATTAGGGATGTCCCGATCAGGTTTTTTTGCCCTCGAGTCCGAGTCTGAGTCATTTGATTTTGAGTATCTACCGATACCGAGTCCCGATCCGATACTTCTATAATAGGCCTACATAAAAAAAAAATAAAGAAGAGCGAAAAAACAGATCCATGATGTTCTTTATTTTTTATTTAATTCACCTTATTTTAACATTCAACAACTCTGTTAACAAACAGAGCACTTCTGTGAGGTAGCTTGAACAATCAAGTAATAAATAACATAAATTCTTCACTTTTGCAGGGCTTGAATTTCGGTGCGGGAATGTGGGGATTGCGCATAATTTAAACCATTCCCGCAAGGTTAGCTTTTATAGTTCGAGAAATTATATTTTATATATTTTATAATTATATTTCCCGCACAAATATATTTGCTTCATCTCAGAGCAAATGATTAAAAAAAATTCACAAATGCGAGAAAAAATAATGTCAAACTGTCTTTTATTTTCGAATTTAATTCCTCAATCAGCGCTGGACCGGCATTTTCTGTCTTCCGCTGAGTCCTGGCCGTAGACAGATCATATGTTTCACGCTGTCAATGCAGTGGTCTGCGTTGCGCTGATCTTATTCACACTATCGAGTGTAGGTGCAGCATTCTAACATTTTGAGTCATAATGAGCTGTTTGTAAATAAATTATCCGCTTCCAAATTATGTCATTTTATGTCGCTTTCACTTGTTTTTACACTTGTTTTTCACTTGGTCTAACTCTGTGCCACCGCTTAATTATAGTTGTGTTAAAAAAATAATGAGAATATATAAGTTATACATATATTATATATCCGAGTCCTGATCGGGAGGTAACGTCCGATTCCGATCGAGTCTGAAACCACGTGATCCGGCCCGATTTCCGATCACGTGATCGGATCTGGACATCCCTACTTGTAATAATGTTTTTAATTCCTGTGGTACTGGTGGATTTCTGCGGGAAATTCGAGCATGTCTTTGCGTCATTACGTCACATCTGTACACATAAAGAAGGTGTCTCAGCTAGCAATATTGTGTGTGAGTAGGGGTGTGCCGGTTTCAGAATTGGTGATGACGGTTATGACGTGAGTCAAATGTGACGGTTCGTAACATAACTAATAATACAATTTATCCTTGAACATAGGGCTGGGCGATAAAACGATAACGATAATTATCGCGATATAATTTTTCTCGATAAAACGATATCAAGAGTTCGATAAATGTTCGATAATGTTTATGCGCCAAAAGCGGAACGAAACTCATTTGAAACGCGCGCCACACGGACCATTTATCCGCTCGGCTCAAGCAGTCCAAACCGCAGCGCAGCGCGAGCTCACTAGAGCAGATGCGTTTACTCTGACCGGTCTCGGTCACGAGATCCAGTGAGAAGCGCTTGAATTCAGCGAAGAACACAAATGTCTCAGTGATTTAAACCAGTTTAAAGGCAGATGAAACAGCGCTGACAAACAGGAGAAACACTGTGCGCAACGATACAGTCTGAAGGCTTTTCCGTCTACAAATTCCCATCATTTACCATGGATTTACTGTAACGTTAGCCTAGTAATATTAACTGCACCATGAAATGTGGGATATACATATTGAATTGTATTATATTATTAATGTAGACAATGTATTAAAGGACTAATGGAATATAATTGCAGTATTTAATAATGTATTTAGGCTACTGTTTTTCATACAAATACCATAGAAACCATAAAGTTAGATTTTGCCATGATAGTGAGGTGCTATAGGCTATGCCTGGTTTTATCTGTTGTTATGATCTAAATGCATGATACTGGATGACCAATGGTTCATTTTAATAAAACTCAAACAGTCAGAATATTACATTTTACCAAATAAAGATTAGCACATGCAGAAACTAAGAAATTATTTTTTCTATTAAGATATTTATTTTGTTAAGGAAGAATGACAAATGTTTGAATGTTCTACCTCAGATTTGTGAGATGTTCACCTGTTTGGCAAGTGTTTGTCATGATATGTTCTGACAATAAAGAGTAGTTTAAAACCACAATTAACGCTCTGGTTTCTACAACTTTCACTTAAGAGCAAAAATTTGCCTTTAAACTTGAAATAAATAAATATTTTACATTTATCGTGATAATTATCGATATCGACTGAAATAAAAAAATGATCGTGATAATTTTTTTGGGCCATATCGCCCAGCCCTACATGCATAGGTTGTTTATCCAAATTCGACCAATCAAATGGGGCCTTACTATCTTTATACCCACCTCCCCAGTAGGTGCTATTATGCTATTGGCTAAGATCGGGCCCAAAGGGGAACCTAGTGGCTCAGAGCAGAAAGTGGAAAATAAAAACTAATGGCGGGAGTAGAGACAAGCGAGGAAAATGACAACAGCGAATAACCTGTGCCTAAAAAGAACTGTACGTCTGAAATATGGCAATATTTTGGCTTCAGTAGAGAAGACGTGTCATAAATGCAGGTACTGTGTAAGGAGGCGTTCACATATCGCGTCTAAAAATGCATGGAAAGCGTGGCCGCGCCGCTATCTCCTTCTTTCCACAGGCGCTTGCGTCTGTCGTTGCTATGCAACCAAGACCTGCTTGAGCTTGCGGAATTCTGAAAAATTTTGATGTTCTCATCTCGTCACGGCGGGCCTGGAAAAATGTGCTTCCATTTTGAGCGTGCTTGCCTCACGCCTGCATTTGAAATAATGAATTTGCACGCGCAAAAACGCGATATGTGAACATAAGTGACGTTGTCACTAAGTCGTACCGAAAAATGTTGGCCACGTCGAGAGGAAACTAATCTCCACAGTCATCTGGAACGCAACCTCAGGGAGCTATATGAAGACTTCAAAAAGTATAAGCCCAAATCTACCAAAACTGCTAATGAAATGCCAAGTAACAATAACATAGTCTCACAGACAACCATTAATCAAAGTGTTGCTTGTGTAACGTTAACTCCTTATGAAAAAACTGAGATATTCTTCTGAACATCAGAAGAATATCTATTAAGGCGGGCATACACTGTGCGATGTCTGTGCGATTTCAGCAAGGTACCTACTCACACTGAGCGAGTAGATCACATGTGATGTAAAGCCAAAGCTCAGGATTTATGTGCTCACACTATACGGTCCGAACGTCGAGCTGTGACTTCACTGCTCACAATATATATGTGAAATATGCGCGAATCAGCACGATAAACCCTCGTGCCGGGTTGCGCCTATAGACGATATCATGTATCCAGAGATATTGTCAAAACAAGCATCAGCTATCAATATCAAGATGATTTAGCATTTCCAATTTATGTATTAAATTATTATTAGTATTATTGTATTATTATTATTATTATTATTATTATTAGGGAAGGCCAAGGCTATACTTTATTATTAAATTGATAGGCTATTAAAATTTAATTGCCACGCAATAATTTCATAGCGCATCACGGCATAACCAACGCGCTGTGAGCATAATAAAATATTACATAGAAGCTTACTCCTCCTCATTGAAAATTGTCTAAAATATTTAGGTCGATTACAATAAATTATAGGCATATCATTAATTATTAACAGTCTATAATATGTCTCTGGCTTGGAAGAGGTGGGTAATCGTTAATCCATTTTGCAACACGAACTGGAGGTAAGCAACAGTAATTTGTAGTTAGCTTGAACTACAGAACTTAAAGATCTCCCTTTTTTTTTTGCTGCAGATGAAACTTATGTTTTCGCACAGGCGCAGTGAGGGAAAAAACACTGAGTTTAGGGCAATCGGTTCGTAGCTCTGCTTCAACTGTGCGATATAGTCATGAGGAGCGGCCAAAATTTCTAACATGCCAGAAATTCATCCGACCATCCGATTGCCGGTCGGAAGAGGTTTATCGCCTCTCGTTTCCCCCTGTGCGCTGCACGAACACTGCACGACAAACGACGCACAACAAAGCTGAAAATCGTCCCGACCCGAAAAAGAGTCCCACGAGTCAGAATTTGGCTCAAAATCGGACGAAAATCGCACAGTGTATGCCCGCCTTTAGTCTACCCGTTTATTTTAGTATGAAAAAAAAACTTAATAGAAATAACATTTCTCTAGGGAATATCGCAAGAAATATCGTTATCGCAATACTCAACAACAATATTGCATATCGCATATTTTCCCAGTATCGTGCAGCCCTACTGCGCATACATTATCACAAATCTTATCACACTGGTGAACGTGTGCACAGTACGTGTTTCAAAACATGAATACCCATGCCCATCCTCTCATGATACCTGGAATCAGTGTTACAAGTACCCCAGGCACATCGTTTTACCATTTTTGTAACATAAACTTCATAAAACCGATGAGAGCTTCGGATCTTCCAATGTTTCTCTATTGTGCTGAAACCTAAAGTTGCCAGAGTTCTGGTCCCCGTGCAACTGATACTCAACTGCCATTGGCTCATCTGTGTTCGAGGGGAGGGGCTTTTGTCCGTGACTTTTTTTTTTGGTGTTAACTAAAAATAAATAAATCCAAAATTAATTAATTTTTAAGAGCAAACATGTTGAAGATTAGCCGATAGGCTGTCGATTCATTAAATGATTTACTATTTCCTCAAAAGCGGTTTATTCAGCATAGTGAAGCTTCTCCTACATTGACATCCATTAAAAAAAAAAAAAAAAGAAACAGCCTCTTGTCTCCTTACCTGCTTACCACAGTATTCGTTTTTTTCGGCTAAGGTTGCAGGTAGAGCTATGTATCGCCAAGATTCTGCCGATAACGATATGCATCACAATAAAGTGGCTACGATATGATATATTGCAATACTGTAGGAAAAGCGATGTTTTGCGATATTTCTTGTTTTTTTAGGAAGAGGATCTAATTTTAGAAAAAACTGGTACCGTTTTGGAGAGAAATTGGGTATTTTTTAATCTCTCTATTTAACCCATCTCACGGTGTGTGATGCTGAACTATCATATGAGTTTCTAAAGGTTTTTTAATTATTTGCACAGTTATGAATATTGATATTTTATGTGCAACAATAACATGCTCAGGCTCAGTGGCCTTTCGCCTAATTTTAAATGCTTTTTTTTCAAAAACTGTAATATGATTTAAATGGTGATGAGTGTACTGATTTGATGCATTTTAAAAAGATGGATGATAGATATTCTTCAATCTTTCTGACAAAGAACAAAATATAATGTGAATTACAGTAAGTGCAATTTTTTTTAATTTATAAATTGTAGTGCACAGTGTTTATTATAAGGGGGTAGAATCCGCAGCTCAGTACTCACTACTCATGAGCACTTTTTACTCTACTCACACTACATTTTTTGGAATGTAATAGTACTTTTACTTGGGTATGTTTCTTCAGTACTCTTTCCACCACTGCTGATTTTGTTCGAGATGATGTGCATCTCCTTCAAATGTGCGCTTAAAGCCCAGACACACCGTGCCGATTTCAGCCGTCAGGTGTCGTCGGCGGTAGCTTTGGCACCGATTGCACATGTTAAGCATGTTTTGTTGACTTGTGGTTAGGCCTACTGATGTTCAGTGATTTTAAAAGTAGCCTCAATTATGCCTGCATGAAGTTGGAAGTTATTTGCTGTTGCAAAGAATCGTTTATGAATGCACTTTTAAGAAAGTTGTGGAAATAAAATAATATTTACATTTTATCAGTTGTTATTGAAACTCATCATTGCCTAGAACACAAAAAAGATGGCATTTACTGCAGAGGCGTGTGTGGGTTAGGGCAGGCAGATGGGATTTTGGGGAAGGGGGGGCTCGGCTGTCCTTACCTACTCTAAGGGGAGGCTCACATTCACCCAATTTGAAAACCCCTGGTCTAGAGAGTCCAGAGAATTGTACTGCACTAGTTTGGTTTCAATCTGGCGAAAAACCTAGGACTAGTTCGCAAAAGTAGGTTTTTAACATACTTGCGAATATTTAATGAACGATTTGATTGACAGCAGTGGTTCTTCGGGCAAAGTTGTTCAGTATGAGGAGATCTATCAAATGATATGCATATTGTGTGGATGTGTGTAACACCACGTGATTACAGAGGGCATAAATCTTGTTAGCACCAACTAGTGGCTGATTTCTTTTAAAATTCTTACGGACCTCTAAGGCCATGAGTCGAACATGCCCATTGAGTTGCGTTCTGATTGGCCTTTGTGAACCTTGTCTAATAGGAGCTCAAACTTCATTGGGCGATGGCGGCCATATTTTTCGAGACACGCCAATGTCCTCATAGACATATTTTCAAGTCAACCCATATGAAAAAAACCTGCATGGTTCATATACAGCAACCATATATCTTCCTTACTTAAATCGGCCAGAATTACCTTCTGTGTTTCATATAAGGCCAATACATGTCCTATAAAAAATCAGACCGATTATGGCCCATTTCATACTAAATAGCACACATACAACTTGTAGGGGATTTTTGCGTTATATATGAATTCTGTTAAAAGACTTATATGAGTTTTACATGACAAAAGTATGCAAATGTGTACGGTATTAGTAGAAATATATAAAACTCATATACAATTCATATATAAATCATTTAAAGTTCTTATATTGAATCATATGCTAGTCAGATTAAAGTCATATAGAATTTATACACATTTTGTGTCATTTGTTTATGTGTTTCATACAGATTTCATGTTTTGATGACCAACATCTGATTCACTTATATGCAGTTGGCACATTTTTAAAGGGATACTCCACTTTAAAATTAAAATTCTGTCATCATATACTCACCCTCATTTTGTTTCAAACCTGTATGAATTTCTTTCTTCTGCTGAACAGAAAGGAAGATATTTAGAAGAATGTCAGTAACCAGACAGTTTCTGGTCTCATTGACTTCCATAGTATATATTTTTTCCTACTATGGAAGTCAATGGGACCAGAAACTGTCTGGTTACTGATATTCCTCTAAATATCTTCCTTTCTGTTCAGCAGAAGAAAGAAATTCATACAGGTTTGAAACAACATGAGGGTGAGTATATGATGACAGACCTTTATGAAGACTGTTAATTTTCCTACAGGATTTGAAAGAGCAGTTATAAAGCAATGACATTGTAAGACCGTGTATTTACATTAATTGTGAACTGTCTGGGCCTGTTGTTTGTGAACAAATCATAACAAATTATTGAAAATGAACAAAGTTGAGTCAAATATGTTTCTAGAACAGTGATTAAAATGTTGAAAATTGGCTGGAATATGTTTTTGTATATGAACTCTGGTGGTGATGCACTCTAAAAACTTTTAATATTATTTACTCAATTTTTTTGGTGAAACATTTTTACACTTAGAATATTGATTAGATTTTTAAGCAGTGAAATAAATTACATACACTGTATTAACTGAGTAAATGTAAGTACAACTAATTAAATAGATCTGAGTAACTGCATTTGGTACATTAACAAATAAAACTGAGTAGAAATAATTGGGGGGGAAACATTTAAAAACAAATATTTATGAGTAATATTAACTGTGTTTATATGCCAGTAATATTAACTTTTTTATTTTCTCTAAACCTTTGTAAAAAATATTCCATACAACCACCGGTATAACTACATGACATTGGCCTTTATTGTCGATGAGTAGCCTACAGCAATACAGCATATGTTATACTATTTTTAACACGTATACAATATTGCCTACATTTAAACTCATGTAAGAAACATTTTCGAAGTAAAAATTAAACATTTAGGCCTAAACATTCAAGTAATTCAAGTGTAATCAACCGGTCTGTTATCCAATATCCACTGGATCAGCACTGGTTCCCATGCCGGAGATGGACTCGCCTCTGCGGGGGAACATCTAACTTTACACCGCCGTCCTGCGTCACTCACAGCCCAGAGATGCTGCGATGCGACTGACTCAATCACCTGCCAATAAACACACAGTGCACAGTTCTGAGGACATTTTATCATCCAAATTATTTATATTAATTATCTTTAGGAATATAGTCGTGTGTTTTTTATGCAAGGCATTACAATCACGCGAAAAGGCAGGCGCGAGTCGACACTCGTTTTACTCGTTTGCGTCTCGAGAATTGCGTCTCTGTATGTTCTTTCGCATTAAATAAAATGATTTAAAGCACATTAATGATTATACAGATAAAATAAAACATACACACACCTGAATTTCACAGAGGAAATGCACCAATTCTGCGCCGCTGAGAAGAGAAGACGAGAACTGTTCTGGACTGGAGAGAGTTCAAACAGCGCGCGCTCACTCAACCGTTGAGCTGTGGTCACGTCAGAGTGGAGGAGGGGAGAGGAGGGGAGGGGAGGGGAGGGGAGGGGAGGGGAGGGGAGGGGAGGGGAGGGGAGGGGAGGGGAGGGGGGTGGTGCGCATTGTTTTAATTGAGTAAACTTAATCAATTTATTATGCGTGTTAAATATTAATAATATTGATTTTATTTAAGTAATATTTGTGGTTCTTGAAACAGATCAGTTTAATTATCCATTCTCAAATATGGTGATGGAAATTTCACAAATATATTAGCTCAGTGTATTTTAAATAAATAATTGGTTAGTCAAATACTAAATTATTTTAGTGAAAAACTTCAAACTTTTTATTAACTGTAAATTTCAGACAAAGTTAATTGTTGGAGTTTTAGTCAATTATTTCGGTATGTTCAACTCAAACTATCAAGTAAATGATATTCAGAGATTTTATTAAGTGAATAAAGTTAATTATTGCTGTGATATTTACTAAGCTACTGAATTATTTTTTTTAGAATTTTTAGAATTAATTTTTTATTTTACCCATAAGAATCACTTCGACATTTAGGAAAGTTTTATGTTTGTAGGTTAAGAATAGAACTGCATGTTGTATACCATAGTAGGTAGTACTGTGATAAAGTTTAGAGAAATTGTCACAAATGAAAATGAAAACAGGTGATGCAGGATTTAAAATGAAAACTATTTATATGTGAAATATGCAACTGTATCTTGTAGAACACACTCTAATAAATGTGTGCTTGTGTGTGTAGTTTAAATGTTGTGTTTCATCTAAGGCTGATTATACAGTATACAGTAACCATGATTGACTACAGGCATAGGGCTCGACTTAGGACAAGACTTTGTTTAAAACTGCACTGTGTTTTATACACATCCATGCTGGACATTCATATTAAATTAGCATTATTTTCCTATGTTTTTACATCATGAAAATCTATATGGCTTCAGTTGTATGTAGGACATATATGACATAATGGGTCTCATTCATGAAACACGAGCAGAACGAATTTTTGTGTAAATCGTGTGTAAAGTGGTTCTGGCGTAAATTTTCGGATTCATTAAAATGTTCGTATTTTCCAAATGTTAGTTGGTACGAAAGAAATCTACACCTGCTCCCAGCCACGAGTAAATAGTGCGTTTAACATCCGAACGTTTTGCTCATTAATAAGGCTGCATTTTAATTCACCTTAATCGGGTACATATTTACACAGCATTTTGAAAAAAATATTATATATAGTAATTACATACGGGTTTTCTTTTTACTTTTATTACGAGAGCCAGTAATAGCATCTGCAAACGGAACACAAGTCCGCAAGTCTTTTTTTATTTTTTTATATTCAAGCTGTTTATTCATTTTTAAGTCCGCAAGTCACAAGTGTTGCAGTCAAGCTTCATGTCGAACCATTTTCTTTTCACTTCTGGGACTGTTCGATTAACAGATGAAACTCCATTAACTGCATCTGCCAAGCATTTTTACCTAAAGCATTTAGGTAAAAGCATTATTACCTAAAAAATCATTTTTTTAGGACCTGATATGCCACTATGTACGCTTGAAAATAAAATGTGGCGTTTTGAATGAACTTCTGATAATAAAACTTCAATTTCTGCATCTGAGAAATGTATCTTCTTCATTCGCTTTTGAGAAGACATATGAAATCCTTCGTTTCGTGTCATAATATAATGCCCATATATAGTTGTCAGTCGGTTTTAATGGGCGGGATTTATGGTAATTGGGAGAATGAACGTGCACGCACGTCCCATTTACGACTGATTGGAATTCATTAACCCACACACACATTTCACTATCAAATCTGACGTTTACGAAGTATTTGTGAATCAGGAGAAGAATTTTCGGGAATGTCTCTTTACGCGCAAATCACTCACATATTTACTCGTATATTTACGAATGTTTCATGAATGAGACCCAATATGATTAAAAATATACTAATATTATACAATTTATATATGTGGTTTTTGCAGCATAAATGTCCCTTACAATATTCTGTTGGAACATATAAGAATCACAGGAGTTTTTAGCAAACCTTTTCCATATGGGAATCGGACTAACGGTCAGGTGGTTATAGGCTTCTTCATGTTTTTTTTCATGTTGTAGCGCCACCATGAGGCCAATTGCCGTGATTTTTTTAAGGTCACCAAAGTTTGAGCCCATACACATATGTACCGAGTTTGGTGAAAATATCAAATTTTGTTCACGAGCTATAACCATTTTAGTAAAACTGGCTCCGCCCACTTCAAACGTTTTGGCGCCTCTTAGCAACCGTGAATCGAAATTTCAACTTTTTATTCAATAATTATTGATAGTCAGACTCCAGAGAACATTTCTGCACTGGTTTGGTTCTGTTCGAGCGAAAAACCTAGGACTAGTTAGCAAAAGTAGGTTTTTGACAAAATTCAAAATGGCGGAACAATTTGCATATGTTTAGTTATGCGTTTGGTTCTTCAGGAGTCCAGCTTTCCAATGATATAAGACACTTGAGTCTACGACAAACGGTCTAGGAGTTATGAGCGGTTTCGCGCTTTTGGCCAATATGGGTCATAATCTCTCAACCTCTCCTCCTTTTTTATACTACCATTTAGCCAAGTTTGAAGTCTCTATGGTTTGGTCTGCACGATTCATTTTACGGCGGAAGAAAAATAATACAAATCAGGACAATTACAATAGGTTTTCAGCACTTCGTGCTTGGCCCCTAATAAGTCAAGTCAAGTCAAGTCAAGTCAAGTCAAGTTTATTTGTATAGCGCTTTTCACAATACAGATTGTATCAAAGCAGCTTCACAGTATTAAATTAAAATAATACAACAAAGTTTGTTTCAAGAGGAATTTATTGATTGATAAAATTAAATTAAATATCCCCAAAATATCCCCAACTGAGCAAGCCAAAGGCAACAGTGGCAAGGAACCGAAAAACTCCATCAAGTGACCTAATGGTGTCCTAAAACTCCATCAGGTGACCTAATGGAGAAAAAAAAAACCTTGGGAGAACCCAGGCTCAGTCGGGGGCCAGTTCTCCTCTGGCATTTATGAGCTAGAGGCCGGATTGTAGTTTGAACTGTAGGATTATATGAATGCCTGGCTGAAGAGATGCGACTTTAATCTAGTTTTAAACTGGGAGAGCGAGTCTGAGCAACGAACAGTATCAGGAAGACTATTCCAGAGTTTTGGAGCCAAATGTGAAAATGCTCTCCCTCCTTTGGTGGTTCTGGATATCCTAGGTATGACCAAAAGTCTTGAATTTAGTGATCTTAAAGAGCGCGATGGAATAACACCTGAACTTCACTTGAACACTTGTTTTGAGTCTGAACTCTACTTATCATTTTAAGTAAAACAAAGTGCTCAAGTAATCAACAAATAAAGTCCATAAAATCTTAGTTCACTGAGCAGCACTTATCAAGTTTCTGAGAACAGAAATGTGTAAACTCACACTGGTTTACCGGGTCATACCGAATACCGGTGTTTATTTTTGTTATGATATACATTTTTAATATACCGCAATACCGGTGTCTTTCGACTAAACAACGTTGGGAATGCGGCGCGGCACGACACTGTTTGAGAGGGGTCCCTTTTCACTGTTGCACTGTGGTGAGGGCACCGCTGTGTGTTACTAAGCGTGACGGTGAAGATGGATAGGTTAAACTATAATTGATAGCTGTTAAATTATATTACAGTGTTTCCCATACATTGGTTCACAATATCAACACTGCCCGCCACAAATAGATTTTTCAAAAGGCTTTGACATCGTTGAATAAACATGAGCACTTTATGTTTCAAAGTCAAAACACGGCGTGGGTGTTTTTATATGAATGTATCTTTGAAGGGAACTGACTGTCTTTAGAAAAGTTTCGATGTTATTTTCAATTAAACTTTCTTTATCTTTCCTGATAAAGCAGCGTTTATGAGCGCTGCGCTGCTTTGTGTACAGCTGTTACCGGATTTTTGCCGCTCCTAAAGCGCCTCATGCTGGCACCTCTTTGTTAACAGCATCATTTTGTGGTGCCTTGCAAACCTGTATTAATACTAGTGTGGAATCTGTCTACAATATTCACTCATGACAGTAAAATAGGGCATTCTAAGTCAATCACCTGCAGTATTTCCTCTCTCAATCAGTAGAAAATGTGGTTAACACCCAGTCATGCTTAAAAAAAAAACCCCATCATATATCGTGAAACGGTACAATTTTGAAAAATACTGTGATATAAATTTTGGTCATACCCAGCACTAACTCACAAAAACAATAGTAATGCTAGACACAGTATCACCCAGTAGCATTTCTTTGTTTTTGATTTGAAGGTACAGTATGTAAGATTTTTGTAATAAAGTATTTAAAAAACGCTTTCACCGCTTTCACAGTTGTGTACTTACAGTATCCCAAAAGTTCCCAAGGATTTGTAAATCCAGAGAAATTCCACTTTTAAATAATGGCTCATCCCTTGTCATTGTCGCATATCAATGACGTAATATCCGCTCTATCCTCGGTTTTCGCTTGTAGAAACCATAGATATAATACATAGATACCTCATTAGTGGCCATTTCAATGGGCAGCTATAGTTAAGCCGCTAATGAGGAATCTATTCTATGTTTGATCTGTCCACAAAGACTCCACTCTCACATGTGTTTTAATAGACAGGTAAGCAAATATATATTATTTATTGTACACTTACAGTTATATTGATTAATTGCATAAGTCTATGGCAGTGAAATGAAATAGTTGCACACAAATATTTAGCCATTACTTGCAAATACTGTGGGTTTGTTTAACTGTAATTTTAGTATGATTCTTTTAAATGTGTAAAACTGTGCAGCATTAACCCACAAAGTCATTTGACAAATAGTCACATAGTAACAGGCCTATAGCATTACATTTCACGTTCCTTGCAGATAATTCATTACGATGACATAAAATAGTGTGATCAACTTACAGGTAATACAAAAACTAATATATTAGCTGATATATAATTTTTCTGATTCGTGAATTCCATACATCTCTGGACAGTGTTAAATACATCTCTATTTAACACCTGAACTTCACTTGAACCCTTGTTCTATGTATACACATAGATAATGGCCATTACTGAGGGAAGAAGGCCATTACTGAGGGAAGTTTGTAAACAATACAAAAAGTGCAGTCACTGTCCCTGAGTCTCTTTTTCACCCCACCCATCCATTGCTTAAAGTTCTTAGTACTCGCAGACGGTGGCACAGACGGGATGCATTCTGTTTCCACGATTCCAGTGGCACACCAGTCCGTCTGTCAATCAATGGCTCAAGGAGGTACTGGTCCAACTGCTCAGAGATGTTACACTCATCACTGATCCCCCTTGTGGTGGAACCCACTGCCTGAAGCACCATCTTCAGCACAGCAATGCATGGGATGATGCAGGAGATAGAGGCCTCTGCCTTGCTCATCTCAAAAGTAACTTCCTCAATAGGGCCTAGTGTATCAATCAAATTTGAGATGATATCCCATTGTTCTGCAGTTAGTGTGGTAAACTTGCCATGTTCTGCTGCATAAAGGTTCAGGGCACGCTTTTGCTCCAGCATCCTCTGCAACATATGTAATGTGGAGTTCTAGTGGGTGGGTACATCCTGAATGATGCTGTGCTGGGGGAGGCCAAGATATTATTGAATGGCTCTCAAGACGCTGTTTTGCAAGCACAGAGTGGTTGTTCAACGTTTTTGTACTGTCAGCATGTCTGTGCTATGCTGTGTCTAATTTGCAGCACAATCAGCCGATGCCGATTCAAGGACTGACTGAGCTTTGCTGTGAGGGTGACAGTAAGCTTGACAGAATCAATGACGGTATTTCACAGTCCATAAAGGTCGAAGATACAGTTTCAATGCTGTCTTGAAAAAGCGATGATGAAGAACAAACAGTTCAGGGTGGGATAGGGTGGGAGGCAGTACCTCAGTGTCCAAATCAATCAGCCAGTCCTCGATGTCCAAAACCACCAGTATTCCCATTGCCACAGATGTCGCTGACTCTCACCCCTGGTCAGACTCACTCTGGGGCTCTGGTTCCGGGGCGATGGTCGGCGTTGTCCCTTCCTCATAGAGCTTTGGCCTACTCTACGGTGGGTGGTCGCTTTCTGTCTGCGGGGGGCTCGAGCGAGGTCTCCATGGTCGAAGGTGGTGGTGGGCTGGGCTCTCCAGACACCTGATGATGGCCTCCCTCCAGTCAAGTCCTAAGGTGTCTGGGAGGTCTACTGGATGGCAGTAGTTCGCCCCGATCCAGAACAGTGATTTGATGGTCTTGTCATCATAAGTGCAGTTGACGACGAGACGGCAGAAACTCTCAGCATAATCCAAAAAACCGAAGCCCTTTTGGGATATTGCAGCAAATTGTGCCGCATAATCCATCTTGGTCTGGTCTTCTGTTAGCAACGTGTAGTACAGACAGACGATGAAGAGGAAGGTGAAATTTGAACTGTATTGTTTTATGTTTCCTGTGGTGCATTTATAATGTTAGTATGATTTTTAAATAAACAATTGTCATAATTTAGAAATGAAAGGCATTTTATACCTAAAATCTCTACCCTGATTTTAGCCCTCTGATTTGAAGGGGCGTGTCTGCTGTGAGACTTCAGTGTAAACACCCACTGCTGTGATTGGATAACATCTTTGCATATGAAATAAGCATTACAAGTGGAACTCTCTCAATCTTTTAGCATGCTTTTACTATTATAGCTCTCAAGGTTAAATAATTGTTTAAAGTGTTTATTTTAGTATTATATTTAGATCTATGGCTTTATATTTATTTCGTGGCATGAAAGGTTGCATTGATGAGCATTGTAGCCGATCACAGACATGTTGAGCGCATGAATGTGATCTCAAGATTGCAACTCGATTTCTACACACTAACGAATACTTTCATCATAACTAACAGTGCAAACACATTGTAAATAAGAGATTCGTTGATTATTACGGGAGTTTTGGCACGAGTCCAGAACTCAGTCACTGATAAACACACAGTGTTTGATTGACAGCTCCAGCCATTGCAAAGGGTGTGTTCTTTGATAGCGTTCTATATCCAATTTAATCACAGTTTAAGTAACAGATTATTTTCATCCTACTAAGAGAAACAATGTGAAGTAGACTGTGAAGTCACTCACTGGTTTGATTTACTGGCACATAGACAAAGATCACCTGACTGTACGTGTACATGAATCATTACATATCATAAATCACTGGTCACAGATCAGGCATTAGAATTAACAGTTACTTACATGTTGTTGTGGCATTACTGTGACGTCCATATAGTAAAAGTCTGTTTGCAAAGCCTGTGCCAAAATTATGACTGTTTTACCAAAGAATCCACAGTGAAATTTACCGCATACAAACAAATAATACATAACAAATAATCAACTGAGACATTCACATTGTTGAAAATAAATAAAAATATAGCTGCGAGCAGCGATTGCGGGCCCAAGCCGATGGCACCGCAACCCCGGTGCCTTTAGTTACCTAAAGGCACTGGGGTGGCGGTGCCGCCGGCTTTGGCCCTTCATCGCTGCTCGCAGCTATATTTATATATATATATATATATATATATATGTGTGTGTGTGTGTGTATATATATATATATATGTATATAAAAGACAGAAAATATTACTTGTCTTACCTTATTCTGATTTTATGATACACTCAAAATATTCCACAACAAATCCTTTAAATTTAATGTAAAAATAAAAACGAAAGTAAGTGTTGGGCTCACGTAACCCTATCATTAGAATCAAAACGTTTCAACAGTTGTGAAGTATTTGGATGCTAAACTATTCTTTATTATAGGCTTTGTACTTCACTCGGTTTCCAATATCGACGGAAAAAATCATCCTCTTCACACGCGCAAAAATGTGCTTGGAAAAATCACAGTGGAGCAGTGCTTACTGTTAATGTACGAATTGTACTACTGACTATTTAAACAGAGCAGTGTGTATATGTTAGGTTTACTATTTTATTATATTTTATTAAGGCTATAATGAACAGGCTGCGATGTCAAGTTTGCAATGCTGGAATGTGTGTGTGATTTAACAGTAGACACATAAAAACATAATTGGCACATCATTTTGTTCATACAGGATATCATTCAAACTGCAAAGTGTTTACTTATATTTATGTACACTCGCAAGGAAACACAACATGGTGCTTTTGTAAAATAAATTCAAGCAATCCACCCCCCGAAATGGCGTTCATTTTAAAATTAAACTAAAAGCTCTTGGCTAAACAGGCATTCATAACTGTGAGCGCCCACGGCGAGGAACGAGCAGAACAGAGTGAACGTTTTTTAGTTAATTCCTACTTCCATAGGAATTCATTGAAAATGCTCGCTCTACTCAGCACCATTATTAAAGTCTGTGCAGACATCTGTATTTTACTTTAAGTTAGCGATTTAAAAGCCCCCAGCGGTGTCACACGTCGATTAACCGACATCCCTAATATATTTATATATATACAATAGGCCTACCTGAAAGAGAATTTAGCTTGCCCGACCAGAGTAGCCTGATTAGAACTTCAATGACAAAAAATAACTTGGGAATCACAAAAAAACGAGAGATTATTCTAATTTTATTACATTCATTTTAAGTTGCAATCAACAGTTGATAATAAATGTATTACTGATCAATGGTAACAAGGTTGCGCTGCTGAGGCTCGTGCAGCTTCTCCAGGAGAAACGTAAACAAATGAGCGCAGCACACAAAAAAGAAACCCAGTTAACAACATACTGACTATAAAAATTACAAATATGGAGTTTTTATATATTTTATAACCTATGATAGAGTTAAGCAACCTCACTTGACGAGTAGGCTACTGTTTCCTGAATACAATCACGATTGAAACTGTGACATTGATTTCATACAACAGGTTAATAAACAGTTATAATTAAGTCACTTACATTTTAGATGCAATATTGACTGTTTTTGTTCTGTTTCAGTAGCGAAAATAGTTAAACAAAGATCACAGCAGAACCGTCGCTCATCTCACGGCAACTTGTTTTCTCATTACTGAATGATTCAGCATTTTGAACGAATCGGTTGACTCAAAGATTGAATGATCAATCCATAAACATCTGTCTCAATCATGAATGACTCAGTCATTTGAACGAATCGTTTGAACGAATGAATCAATGACTCGCTCATTAAGACGGTCGCCTGGCGACACCTAATGGCGGTTTAGTGTTATGTTTAAAAGTATCATTCTTTCCAACGTGCACCATTATCAATGTCCGTGCGGACGTCCGTTTTTTACTTTCACTTTTATATTAGCGATTTAAAAGCACCCGCTCGTGTCACACGTCGATTAACCGTTGGGAAAATATCCTCACAGTCATATCCCTAATACATTTATATTTAAATACAATATAGGCCTACCTATTAAAAAGTTTTATATACTATATTTATATCCTTTTGGACACAAGAGGGCAGTATAGCCCTATATTTGCTTTTTTTGTTGAACCAAATAGCACTAAATAGCCTGTTTTTAACTTTTTTTATACTTCTTGAATTGCAAAAACAGAATAAAATGGGTTTAGTTCTAATATTTGTATAATTTTATATAAAAATAAACAGTGTATAATTACATTTGTAGAAGATATGAGATGTTTTCTGATTCCTTTTTGGACATTATTTTAATCCCTCGCCATAGCAAAACCGTTTGAGATATTTATTATCCGTTCACAATTTAGCATATTTAATGTATTTTCATCATGTTGAAAAAGTTTGGTGGGAATAAAATAAATAGTTTAAGAGGAGTGGCTAAAAATTCAGAGGCTGATTTTGCAAAGAAATCCACATTCAGACCAAAATATCTGACTTCCTGATGGCCGGAGCTAATGAATGTAAATTAGAAAGTTGTCCGGCTTGATGAGTACAATATACAAACTATTTTTTTTTTACTGTAGTTAAAACTAACCCGCCCACTTTTGTCAAAAGCATGTTGAAAGTGACACACTTCCTGCTGCCAGTTGGTGGCGCTATAACTTTGACTCACAATAGTTACATCCATCTGATCGGCCTCTTACCACGAACACACTGCTGAAGTTTCATCAAGATCAGTTAATGTATGCAGAAGTTATTCCACTTCGTGTTTCTCTTTTCTCGCCATAAATTCGTTTCTTCGCCACGGCCAAACTGTTCGAGATATCAAAAATCCGTCCGCAATTTAGAATCCTCAATGTCTTGACTTCATGCACACCGAGTTTGGTGGGGATTGGATGAATTCTCTAGGAGGAGTACTTCGCATTCCACAGCAAGTGTTTTCCAAACAACCCATAATAGCCGACTTCCTGTTCGGCTGGCGTAAAACTTGACCGGGGGAAAGTTGTTCGGCCCGATGAGATCTATATGTGTACCGAGTTTCAAATTAATTCATGCAAGCGTGTTTGATCTATGGACCAAGTTTTGGGACCCCGTTCAAGGGGGCGCTGTTGAGCCCCCCTGCCAAGCCCAGGTACCAGCTTCAACCCGTCCCTGATGGCAGGGGGTTCCGACTTGTATGTAAAGTTTCAAGAGTTTTTGAGCACGTTAAGGACCCCAAAAGCCCCTGAAACCTTGATTAACAATATAAAAGCAATAGTCAAATCCCCCCTCCCCTCACACACACAGAGACACAGAGAGAGGGAGAGAAAATTCTTCAGAAAATCCACATTCAAACCAAAATATCTCTCTTCCTGTTGGTCGGAGATCGTTAATGTAAATTAGAAAGTTGTCCGTCTTGATGAGAACAATACACATTCCAAGTTTTGTTGCTGTTGATAAAACTAACACCCCCACTTATGACTAAAGGTGGCGCTACTGAGCCCCTCACCACGCCCGTTTCTGAAACTTTGCACATGTCTACGGGCTAATAAATGTGATGTGCCTGTCGAGTTTCATCCAATTTCAAGTATGTTAAGAGTCTCAAAAGCATCAAAAAAGAATATTAAAGTTTGAAGCGTTGCCATGGCAACAGTATTAAAGATATCAAAAATCCTTTCACAGGTCTACATCTGCCGTGTGTTTACATTATACACATAAACTTTGAAGCAAATCGGGTAAAAATAAGAGGGGGATTTCAAAGCATTTTGAAAGGGACACACTTCCTGCTGCCAGTTGGTGGCGCTATAACTTTGACTCACAATAGTCACATCCATGTGATCGGCCTCTTACAACGAACACACTGCTGAAGTTTAATCAAGATCAGTTAATGTATGCAGAAGTTATAACACACTTCCTGTTTCCATTATTCGCCATCAATTCGTGTCCTCGCCACGGCCAAACCGTTCGAGATATCAAAAATCTGTCCGCAATTTAGCATCCTCAATGTCTTGACTTCATGCTGACTGAGTTTGGAGGCGAATGGATGAATTCCCTAGGAGGAGTACATTAAATTCCACAGCATGCGTTTCCAAACAACCCATAATAGCCGACTTCCTGTTGGGCTGGCGTAAAAAGTAAAAGTACGAAAGTTGTTTGGCCCGATGAGATCTATATGTGTATTGAGTTTCATATTATTACATGCAAGCGTGTCTGATTTATGGACCAAACTTTCGGACCCCGTTCAAGGGGGCGCTGTTGAGCCCCCCTGCCACGCCCGGGTACCAGCTTCAGCCCGGCCCTGATGGCCGCAGGTTCTGACCTGTGTGCAAAATTTAAAGAGTTTTCGAGCATGTTAAAGGCCCCAAAAATGCCCGAAAGGTTGACAGAAAAATAAGAATAATAATAAATATATATATATATATATATATATATATATAAATATAGCTGCGAGCAGCGATTGCGGGCCCAAGCCGGTGGCACCGCCACCCTGGTGCCTTTAGTTACACTAAAGGCACCGGGGTGGCGGTTTCACCGGCTTGGGCCCTCCATCGCTGCTCGCAGCTATATTTATATATATATATATATATATATATATATATATATATATATATATATATATATATATATATATATATAACAAAAAAAACAAAAACAATATATATATATATATTTTTTTTTTTAAGTGTGTTTATATATATATATATATATATATATATATATATATATATATTACATTTTTTGGATGCTAAACATTTGTTTATTATAGGCTTTGTACTTCACTCACGTTCCACTATTGAAGGGAAAAATGATCCTCTTCACATGCGCAAATATGTGCTTGGAAACATCACAGTTTAGCGGTGATTACTGTGTTTAAATAGTCAGTACAATTCATACTATTCAGAGCAGTGTAATTTTTATATGTTAGGTTGACTATTTTATTATTATATTTTATAAAGGCTATAATGAACAGACTGCGATATCAAGATTGCAATGCGCTCGCTCTGCACCATTATCAATGACCGTGCGGACGAACATATTTTACTTTCGTTTTTAAGTTACCGATTCAAAAGCCCCCAGCGATGTCACACATCGATTAACCGGTGGGAAAATGTTCCCACAGTCACATCCCTAATATATTTATATATAAATACAATAGGCCAACCTGAAAGAGAATTTTACTTGCCCGACCAGAGTAGCCTGATTAGAACGTCAATGACAAAAAAATAACTTGGGAATCACTAAAACGAGAGATTATTCTAATTTTATTACATTCATTTTAGGTTGCAATCAACAGTTGTTAATAAATGGATTACCAGTAATCAGTTGATCAATGGTAACAAGGTTGCGCTGCTGAGGCTCATGCAGCTTCTCCAGGAGAAATGTAAACAAATGAGATCAGCACACAAAAAACAAACTCAGTTAACAACTTACTGACTATAAAAATGATAAATATGGAGTTTTGATATATTTTATAACAGTTAAGCAACCTCACTTGACGAGAAGGCTGTTTCCTGAATACAATCACGATTGAAACTGTGACATTGATTTCATACAACAGGTTAAAAAACAGTTACAATCAAGTCACTTACATTTTAGATGCAATATTGACTGTTTTTGTTCTGTTTCAGCAGCGAAAATAGTTAAACAAAAAGATCACAGCAGAATCATCACGTGCATCTCTCAGCAATGTGTTTTCTCATTTCTGAATGATTCAGCATTTTGAACGAATCGGTTGACTCAAAGATTGAATGATCAATCCATAAACATATGTCTTAATCATGAATGACTCAGTCATTCAAATGAATCGTTTGAACGAATGAATCAATGACTCACTCATTAAGACGGTCGCCTGGCGACACTTAATGGCGGTTTAGTGTTATGTTTAAAAGTATCATTCTTTCCAACGTGTGTGTGATTTGTGTGTGCAACATTATCAATGTCCGTGCGGACGTCCGTATTTTTCTTTCACATTTATATTATCAATTTAAAAGCACCCGCTCGTGTCACACGTCGATTAACCGGTGGGAAAATATCCTCAGACACATACCTAATAAATGTATATTTAAATACAATATTGGCCTACCTGGTAAAAAGTTTTATATACTATTTTGATGTCCTTTTGGACACAAGAGGGCAGAATAGCCCTATATTTGCTTTTTTTGTTGAACCAAATAGCACTAAATAGCCTGTTTTTAACTTTTTTATACTTCTTGAATTGCAAAAACAGAATAAAATGGGTTTAGTTCTAATATTTGTATAATTTTATATAAAAATAAACGGTGTATAATTACATTTGTAGAAGATATGAGATGTTTTCTGATTCCTTTTTTGACATTACTTTAATCCCTCGCCATATCAAAACCATTTAAAAGCACCCGCTCGTGTCACACGTCGATTAACCGGTGGTAAACTATCCTCAGACACATACCTAATAAATGTATATTTAAATACAATATTGGCCTACCTAGTAAAAAGTTGTATAACTATTTTGATGTCCTTTTGGACACAAGAGGGCAGAATAGCCCTATGCATGACTTTTTTTTTTTTTTTACTTTACTGTTTTTAATTTTAGAATAAAATTAGAATAAAATTCTTTTTAAAAACAGAAAAAAATGGGTTTAGTTGTAATATTTGTATACTTTTATATAGAAATAAATGGTATATAATTACATTTTTAGAAGATTTGAGGCTTTTTAGTGTTTCCTTTTTGGACATTAATCCCTCGCCATAGCAAAACCGTTTGAGATATTTATTATCCGTTCACAATTTAGCATGTTTAATGTATTTTCATCATGTTGAAAAAGTTTGGTGGGAATAAAATAAATAGTTTAAGAGGAGTGGCTAAAAATTCAGAGGCTGATTTAGCAAAAAAATCCACATTCAGACCAAAATATCTGACTTCCTGATGGCCGGAGCTAATGAATGTAAATTAGAAAGTTGTCCGGCTTGATGAGTACAATATACAAACTATTTTTTTTTTACTGTAGTTAAAACTAACCCCCCCACTTTTGTCAAAAGCATGTTGAAAGTGACACACTTCCTGCTGCCAGTTGGTGGCGCTATAACTTTGACTCACAATAGTTACATCCATCTGATCGGCCTCTTACCACGAACACACTGCTGAAGTTTCATCAAGATCAGTTAATGTATGCAGAAGTTATTCCACTTCGTGTTTCTCTTTTCTCGCCATAAATTCGTTTCCTCGCCACGGCCAAACCGTTCGAGATATCAAAAATCCGTCCGCAATTTAGAATCCTCAATGTCTTGACTTCATGCACACCGAGGTTGGTGGGGATTGGATGAATTCTCTAGGAGGAGTACTTCGCATTCCACAGCAAGCGTTTTCCAAACAACCCATAATAGCCGACTTCCTGTTGGGCTGGCGTAAAACTTGACCGGGGGAAAGTTGTTCGGCCCGATGATATCTATATGTGTACCGAGTTTCAAATTAATTCATGCAAGCGTGTTTGATCTATGGACCAAGTTTTGGGACCCCGTTCAAGGGGGCGCTGTTGAGCCCCCCTGCCACGCCCGGGTACCAGCTTCAACCCGTCCCTGATGGCAGGGGGTTCCGACTTGTATGTAAAGTTTCAAGAGTTTTTGAGCACGTTAAGGACCCCAAAAGCCCCTGAAACCTTGATTAACAATATAAAAGCAATAGTCAAATCCCCCCTCCCCTCACACACACAGAGACACAGAGAGAGGGAGAGAAAATTCTTCAGAAAATCCACATTCAAACCAAAATATCTCTCTTCCTGTTGGTCGGAGATCGTTAATGTAAATTAGAAAGTTGTCCGTCTTGATGAGAACAATACACATACCAAGTTTTGTTGTTGTTGATAAAACTAACCCCCCCACTTATGACTAAAGGTGGCGCTACTGAGCCCCTCACCACGCCCGTTTCTGAAACTTTGCACATGTCTACGGGCTAATAAATGTGATGTGTCTGTCGAGTTTCATCCAATTTCAAGTATGTTAAGAGTCTCAAAAGCATCAAAAAAGAATATTAAAGTTTGAAGCGTTGCCATGGCAACAGTATTAAAGATATCAAAAATCCTTTCACAGGTCTACATCTGCCGTGTGTTTACATTATACACATAAACTTTGAAGCAAATCGGGTAAAAATAAGAGGGTGATTTCAAAGCATTTTGAAAGGGACACACTTCCTGCTGCCAGTTGGTGGCGCTATAACTTTGACTCACAATAGTCACATCCATGTGATCGGCCTCTTACAACGAACACACTGCTGAAGTTTCATCAAGATCAGTTAATGTATGCAGAAGTTATAACACACTTCCTGTTTCCATTATTCGCCATCAATTCGTGTCCTCGCCACGGCCAAACCTTTCGAGATATCAAAAATCTGTCCGCAATTTAGCATCCTCAATGTCTTGACTTCATGCTGACTGAGTTTGGAGGCGAATGGATGAATTCCCTAGGAGGAGTACATTAAATTCCACAGCATGCGTTTCCAAACAACCCATAATAGCCGACTTCCTGTTGGGCTGGCGTAAAAAGTAAAAGTAGGAAAGTTGTTCGGCCCGATGAGATCTATATGTGTACCGAGTTTCATATTATTACATGCAAGCGTGTCTGATTTATGGACCAAGTTTTCGGACCCCGTTCAAGGGGGCGCTGTCGAGCCCCCCTGCCACGCCCCGGTACCAGCTTCAGCCCGGCCCTGATGGCCGCGGGTTCTGACCCGTGTGCAAAGTTTCAAGAGTTTTCGAGCACGTTAAGGGTCTCAAAAGTGCCCGAAAGGTTGACAGAAAAATAAGAATAAGAAGAATAATAATAAAATATAGCTGCGAGCAGCGATTGCGGGCCCAAGCCGGTGGCACCGCCACCCTGGTGCCTTTAGTTACACTAAAGGCACCGGGGTGGCGGTTCCACCGGCGTGGGCCCTCCATCGCTGCTCGCAGCTATATTTACACATATATATATATATACACATATATATATATATATATATATATATATATATATATATATATATATATATATTGCAGTGTGTATATGTTAAAAATTCTCACGTAACCCTCTCATTAGAATCAAAATGTTTCAATATTTGCGATGTATTTGGATGCTAAACTATTCTTTATTATAGGCTTTGTACTTCACTCGTGTTCCAATATCGATGGAAAAAATCATCCTCTTCACACGCGCAAAAATGTGCTTGGAAACATCACAGTGGAGCTCTGCTTACTGTGAATGGTACAAATTGTACTACTGACTATTTAAACAGAGCAGTGTAATTCGTATATGTTATGTTGACTATTTTTATTATTATATTGTATTAGGGCTATAATGAACAGGCTGCGATGTCAAGATTGCAATTCTGGAATGTGTGTGTGTGTGTGTGTGTGTGTGTGTGTGTGTGTGTGTGTGTGACGCGGTTGCGGTTGAACAGTGGACACCTAAAAACATAAATAAAATGTATTAGTTTATTCCTACTTCCATAGGAATACATTGAAAATGCTCGCTCTACTCCGCACCATTATCAATGTCTGTGCGGACATCTGTATTTTATTTTCGCTTTTAAGTTAGCGATTTAAAAGCCCTCAGCGGTGTCACACGTCGATTAACCGGTGGGAAAATGTTATCACAGTCACATCCCTAATATATAAATACAATAGGCCTACCTGAAAGAGAATTTTACTTGCCCGACCAGAGTATAGCCTGATTAGAACGTCAATAACAAAACAAATTACTTGGGAATCACTAAAATGAGAGATTATTCTAATTTCATTACATTCATTTTAAGTTGCAATCAGCAGTTAATAATAAATGTCTTACTGATCAATGGTAACAAGGTTGCCCTGCTGAGGCTCATGCAGCTTCTCCAGGAGAATTGTAAACAAATGAGCGCAGCACACAAAAAAGCAACCCAGTTAACAACATACTGACTATAAAAATGACAAATATGGAGTTTTTATATATTTTATAACATATAAGCAACCTCACTTGACGAGTAGGCTACTATTTCCTGAATACAATCACGATTGAAACTGTGACATTGATTTCATACAACAGGTTAATAAACAGTTACAATTAAGTCACTTACATTTTAGATGCAATATTGACTGTTTTTGTTCTGTTTCAGCAGCAAAAATAGTTAAACAAAGATCACAGCAGAACCATCGCGCATCTCACAGCAACTTGTTTTCTCATTACTGAATGATTCAGCATTTTGAAACGAATCGGTTGACTCAAAGATTCAATGGTCAATCCATAAACATCTGTCTCAATCATGAATGACTCAGTCATTCGAACGAATCGTTTGAACGAATGAATCAATGACTCGCTCATTAAGATGGTCGCCTGGCGACACCTAATGGCGGTTTAGTGTTTAAAAGTATCATTCTTTCCAACGTGCACCATTATCAATGTCAGTGCGGACGTCCGTTTTTTACTTTCACTTTTATATTAGCGATTTAAAAGCACCCGCTCGTGTCACACGTCGATTAACCGATGGGAAAATATCCTCACAGTCATACCTAATACATTTATATTTAAATACAATAGGCCTACCTAGTAAAACGTTTTATATACTATTTTGATTTCCTTTTGGACACAAGAGGGCAGTATAGCCCTATGTTTGCTTTTTTGTTGAACCAAATAGCACTAAATAGCCTGTTTTTAACTTTTTCATACTCCTTGAATAGCAAAAACAGAATAAAATGGGTTTAGTTCTAATATTTGTATAATTTTATATAAAAATAAATGGTGTATAATTACATTTTTAGAAGTTATGAGATGTTTCCTGCTTCCTTTTTGACATTAATTTAATCCCTCGCCATAGCAAAACCGTTTGAGATATTCAATATCCGTTTACAATTTAGCATCATTAATATATTTGTATCATGTTGAAAAAGTTTGGTGGGAATAAAATAAATAGTTTAAGAGGAGTGGCTAAAAATTCAGAGGCTGATTTTGCAAAAAAAATCCACATTCAGACCAAAATATCTGACTTCCTGATGGCCGGAGCTAATGAATGTAAATTAGAAAGTTGTCCGGCTTGATGAGTACAATATACAAACTATTTTTTTTTTACTGTAGTTAAAACTAACCCGCCCACTTTTGTCAAAAGCATGTTGAAAGTGACACACTTCCTGCTGCCAGTTGGTGGCGCTATAACTTTGACTCACAATAGTTACATCCATCTGATCAGCCTCTTACCACGAACACACTGCTGAAGTTTCATCAAGATCAGTTAATGTATGCAGAAGTTATTCCACTTCGTGTTTCTCTTTTCTCGCCATAAATTCGTTTCCTCGCCACGGCCAAACCGTTCGAGATATCAAAAATCCGTCCGCAATTTAGAATCCTCAATGTCTTGACTTCATGCACACCGAGTTTGGTGGGGATTGGATGAATTCTCTAGGAGGAGTACTTCGCATTCCACAGCAAGCGTTTTCCAAACAACCCATAATAGCCGACTTCCTGTTGGGCTGGCGTAAAACTTAGAGCATGAAAGTTGTTCGGCCCGATGATATCTATATGTGTACTGAGTTTCAAATTAATTCATGCAAGCGTGTTTGATCTATGGACCAAGTTTTGGGACCCCGTTCAAGGGGGCGCTGTTGAGCCCCCCTGCCACGCCCGGGTACCAGCTTCAACCCGTCCCTGATGGCAGGGGGTTCCGACTTGTATGTAAAGTTTCAAGAGTTTTTGAGCACGTTAAGGACCCCAAAAGCCCCTGAAACCTTGATTAACAATATAAAAGCAATAGTCAAATCCCCCCTCCCCCCACACACACAGAGACACAGAGAGAGGGAGAGAAAATTCTTCAGAAAATCCACATTCAAACCAAAATATCTCTCTTCCTGTTGGTCGGAGATCGTTAATGTAAATTAGAAAGTTGTCCGTCTTGATGAGAACAATACACATACCAAGTTTTGTTGTTGTTGATAAAACTAACCCCCCCACTTATGACTAAAGGTGGCGCTACTGAGCCCCTCACCACGCCCGTTTCTGAAACTTTGCACATGTCTACGGGCTAATAAATGTGATGTGTCTGTCGAGTTTCATCCAATTTCAAGTATGTTAAGAGTCTCAAAAGCATCAAAAAAGAATATTAAAGTTTGAAGCATTGCCATGGCAACAGTATTAAAGATATCAAAAATCCTTTCACAGGTCTACATCTGCCGTGTGTTTACATTATACACATAAACTTTGAAGAAAATCGGGTAAAAATAAGAGGGTGATTTCAAAGCATTTTAAAAGGGACACACTTCCTGCTGCCAGTTGGTGGCGCTATAACTTTGACTCACAATAGTCACATCCATGTGATCGGCCTCTTACAACGAACACACTGCTGAAGTTTAATCAAGATCAGTTAATGTATGCAGAAGTTATAACACACTTCCTGTTTCCATTATTCGCCATCAATTCGTGTCCTCGCCACGGCCAAACCGTTCGAGATATCAAAAATCTGTCCGCAATTTAGCATCCTCAATGTCTTGACTTCATGCTGACTGAGTTTGGAGGCGAATGGATGAATTCCCTAGGAGGAGTACATTAAATTCCACAGCATGCGTTTCCAAACAACCCATAATAGCCGACTTCCTGTTGGGCTGGCGTAAAAAGTAAAAGTACGAAAGTTGTTCGGCCCGATGAGATCTATATGTGTACCGAGTTTCATATTATTACATGCAAGCGTGTCTGATTTATGGACCAAGTTTTCGGACCCCGTTCAAGGGGGCGCTGTCGAGCCCCCCTGCCACGCCCGGGTACCAGCTTCAGCCCGGCCCTGATGGCCGCGGGTTCTGACCCGTGTGCAAAGTTTCAAGAGTTTTCGAGCACGTTAAGGGTCTCAAAAGTGCCCGAAAGGTTGACAGAAAAATAAGAATAAGAAGAATAATAATAAAATATAGCTGCGAGCAGCGATTGCGGGCCCAAGCCGGTGGCACCGCCACCCTGGTGCCTTTAGTTACACTAAAGGCACCGGGGGTGGCGGTGTCACCGGCTTGGGCCCTCCATCGCTGCTCGCAGCTATATTTATATATATATATATATATATATATACACATATATATATATATATATATATATATATATATATATATAATAAAGACGGGAAATTTTACTTGTCTTACCTTATTCTGATTTTATGATACATCAAAATATTCCACAACAAATCCTTTAAATTTAATGTAAAAATAAAAACGAAAGTAAACCGTGTTGGTCTCACGTAACCCTCTCATTAGAATCAAAATGTTTCAATATTTGCGATGTATTTGGATGCTAAACTATTCTTCATTATAGGCTTTGTACTTCACTCGTGTTCCAATATCGATGGAAAAAATCATCCTCTTCACACGCGCAAAAATGTGCTTGGAAACATCACAGTGGAGCTCTGCTTACTGTGAATGGTACAAATTGTACTACTGACTATTTAAACAGAGCAGTGTAATTCGTATATGTTATGTTGACTATTTTTATTATTATATTGTATTAGGGCTATAATGAACAGGCTGCGATGTCAAGATTGCAATTCTGGAATGTGTGTGTGTGTGTGTGTGTGTGTGTGTGTGTGTGTGTGTGTGTGTGTGTGTGTGTGACGCGGTTGCGGTTGAACAGTGGACACATAAAAACATAAATAAAATGTATTAGTTTATTCCTACTTCCATAGGAATACATTGAAAATGCTCGCTCTACTCCGCACCATTATCAATGTCTGTGCGGACATCTGTATTTTATTTTCGCTTTTAAGTTAGCGATTTAAAAGCCCTCAGCGGTGTCACACGTCGATTAACCGGTGGGAAAATGTTATCACAGTCACATCCCTAATATATAAATACAATAGGCCTACCTGAAAGAGAATTTTACTTGCCCGACCAGAGTATAGCCTGATTAGAACGTCAATAACAAAACAAATTACTTGGGAATCACTAAAATGAGAGATTATTCTAATTTCATTACATTCATTTTAAGTTGCAATCAGCAGTTAATAATAAATGTCTTACTGATCAATGGTAACAAGGTTGCCCTGCTGAGGCTCATGCAGCTTCTCCAGGAGAATTGTAAACAAATGAGCGCAGCACACAAAAAAGCAACCCAGTTAACAACATACTGACTATAAAAATGACAAATATGGAGTTTTTATATATTTTATAACATATAAGCAACCTCACTTGACGAGTAGGCTACTATTTCCTGAATACAATCACGATTGAAACTGTGACATTGATTTCATACAACAGGTTAATAAACAGTTACAATTAAGTCACTTACATTTTAGATGCAATATTGACTGTTTTTGTTCTGTTTCAGCAGCAAAAATAGTTAAACAAAGATCACAGCAGAACCATCGCGCATCTCACAGCAACTTGTTTTCTCATTACTGAATGATTCAGCATTTTGAAACGAATCGGTTGACTCAAAGATTCAATGGTCAATCCATAAACATCTGTCTCAATCATGAATGACTCAGTCATTCGAACGAATCGTTTGAACGAATGAATCAATGACTCGCTCATTAAGATGGTCGCCTGGCGACACCTAATGGCGGTTTAGTGTTTAAAAGTATCATTCTTTCCAACGTGCACCATTATCAATGTCAGTGCGGACGTCCGTTTTTTACTTTCACTTTTATATTAGCGATTTAAAAGCACCCGCTCGTGTCACACGTCGATTAACCGATGGGAAAATATCCTCACAGTCATACCTAATACATTTATATTTAAATACAATAGGCCTACCTAGTAAAATGTTTTATATACTATTTTGATTTCCTTTTGGACACAAGAGGGCAGTATAGCCCTATGTTTGCTTTTTTGTTGAACCAAATAGCACTAAATAGCCTGTTTTTAACTTTTTCATACTCCTTGAATAGCAAAAACAGAATAAAATGGGTTTAGTTCTAATATTTGTATAATTTTATATAAAAATAAATGGTGTATAATTACATTTTTAGAAGTTATGAGATGTTTCCTGCTTCCTTTTTGACATTAATTTAATCCCTCGCCATAGCAAAACCGTTTGAGATATTCAATATCCGATTACAATTTAGCATCATTAATATATTTGTATCATGTTGAAAAAGTTTGGTGGGAATAAAATAAATAGTTTAAGAGGAGTGCCTAAAAATTCAGAGGCTGATTTTGCAAAAAAAATCCACATTCAGACCAAAATATCTGACTTCCTGATGGCCGGAGCTAATGAATGTAAATTAGAAAGTTGTCCGGCTTGATGAGTACAATATACAAACTATTTTTTTTTTACTGTAGTTAAAACTAACCCGCCCACTTTTGTCAAAAGCATGTTGAAAGTGACACACTTCCTGCTGCCAGTTGGTGGCGCTATAACTTTGACTCACAATAGTTACATCCATCTGATCGGCCTCTTACCACGAACACACTGCTGAAGTTTCATCAAGATCAGTTAATGTATGCAGAAGTTATAACACTTCGTTTTTCTCTTTTCTCGCCATAAATTCGTTTCCTCGCCACGGCCAAACCGTTCGAGATATCAAAAATCCGTCCGCAATTTAGAATCCTCAATGTCTTGACTTCATGCACACCGAGGTTGGTGGGGATTGGATGAATTCTCTAGGAGGAGTACTTCGCATTCCACAGCAAGCGTTTTCCAAACAACCCATAATAGCCGACTTCCTGTTGGGCTGGCGTAAAACTTAGAGCACGAAAGTTGTTCGGCCCGATGATATCTATATGTGTACTGAGTTTCAAATTAATTCATGCAAGCGTGTTTGATCTATGGACCAAGTTTTGGGACCCCGTTCAAGGGGGCGCTGTTGAGCCCCCCTGCCACGCCCGGGTACCAGCTTCAACCCGTCCCTGATGGCAGGGGGTTCCGACTTGTATGTAAAGTTTCAAGAGTTTTTGAGCACGTTAAGGACCCCAAAAGCCCCTGAAACCTTGATTAACAATATAAAAGCAATAGTCAAATCCCCCCTCCCCTCACACACACAGAGACACAGAGAGAGGGAGAGAAAATTCTTCAGAAAATCCACATTCAAACCAAAATATCTCTCTTCCTGTTGGTCGGAGATCGTTAATGTAAATTAGAAAGTTGTCCGTCTTGATGAGAACAATACACATACCAAGTTTTGTTGTTGTTGATAAAACTAACCCCCCCACTTATGACTAAAGGTGGCGCTACTGAGCCCCTCACCACGCCCGTTTCTGAAACTTTGCACATGTCTACGGGCTAATAAATGTGATGTGTCTGTCGAGTTTCATCCAATTTCAAGTATGTTAAGAGTCTCAAAAGCATCAAAAAAGAATATTAAAGTTTGAAGCGTTGCCATGGCAACAGTATTAAAGATATCAAAAATCCTTTCACAGGTCTACATCTGCCGTGTGTTTACATTATACACATAAACTTTGAAGCAAATCGGGTAAAAATAAGAGGGTGATTTCAAAGCATTTTGAAAGGGACACACTTCCTGCTGCCAGTTGGTGGCGCTATAACTTTGACTCACAATAGTCACATCCATGTGATCGGCCTCTTACAACGAACACACTGCTGAAGTTTAATCAAGATCAGTTAATGTATGCAGAAGTTATAACACACTTCCTGTTTCCATTATTCACCGGCTTGGGCCCTCCATCGCTGCTCGCAGCTATATTTATATATATATATATAAATAAAAAAATATATATACATATATACATATATATACATATATATATATCAGACCATGTATTCTCTGTCTTGTCACAAAAAAAAAAAAAAAAAAAAAAAATTATATATATATATATATAGATATATAGATATATATATATAGATATAGATATGTAAATTAATGAACATATATATATATATATAATATATATATATATATATATTTATTTATTTTTTTTTTTTAAGTGTGTGTATATATATATATATATATGTATGTATATGTATATTCTTTTTTCCCCTATTTTTTATATATATTATTATTATACATATAATAATAATATATATATATATATATTATTAAATTTTTTGGATGCTAAACTATTGTTTATTATAGGCTTTGTACTTCACTCACGTTCCAATATTGAAGGGAAAAATTATCCTCTTCACATGCGCAAAAATGTGCTTGGAAACATCACAGTTGAGCGGTGATTACTGTGAATAGTATGAATTGTACTACTGAATATTTAAACAGAGCAGTGTTTTTATATGTTAGGTTGACTATTTTATTATTAAGGCTATAATGAACAGGCTGTGATGTCAAGATTGCAATGCTGGAATGCACAATATGTTGTTGTTGTTGTTGGTGTGTGTGTGTGTGTGTGTGTGTGTGTGTGTGTGTGTGTGTGTGTGTGTGTGTCTGTGTGTGAGGCTCAATCGAACAATGGAGACATAAAAACATACTCTGTCATATAGGATATCATTCAAACTGCAAAGTGTTTCCTTATATTTGTGTACACTCGCAATAAAACACAACATTGTGCTTTTGTCAAACACGGCCAAACCGTTCGAAATATCAAAAATCCGTCCGCAATTTAGCATCCTCAATGTCTTGACTTCATGCTGACCGAGTTTGGAGGCGATTGGATCAATTCTCTAGGATGAATACATCAAATTCCACGGCATGCGTTTTCCAAACAACCCATAATAGCCGACTTCCTGTTGGGCAGAGCTAATAACTTAGAGTGCGGAAGTTGTTCGGCCCGAAGAGATCTATATGTGTACCGAGTTTCATATTAATTAATGCAAGCGTGTTTGATATATGGACCAAGTTTTCAGACCGTGTTCAAGGGGGCGCTGTTGAGCCCCCCTGCCACGCCCGGGTACCAGCTTCAGCCCGGCCCTGATGACCGTGGGTTCTGACCTGTGTGAAAAGTTTCAAGAGTTTTTGAGCACGTTAAGGGCCCCAAAAGCCCCTGAAACCTTGAAAAACAAAGATTAAGTGGAATAGACAACCCCCTCTCCCCCCACACACACACACACACACAGACACACAGAGAGAGAGAGAAAATTCTCCAGAAAGTCCACATTCAAACCAAAATATCTGACTTCCTGCTGGTCTGAGCTAATGACTGTAAATTAGAAAGTTGTCCGGCTTGATGAGAACAATATACGTACCAAGTTTTGTGATTCTAGGAAAAACTAAGCCCCCATTTTTGACTAAAGGTGGCGCTACTGAGCCATTCCACCACGCCCGTTTCTGAAACTTTGCACATGTCTACTGGATAATAAATGTGATGTGTCTGTCGAGTTTCATGCATTTTCAAGCATGTGAAGAGTCTCAAAAGCATCCGAAAAGAATATTAAAGTTTGATGCGTTGCCACGGCAACAGTATCTAAGATATCAATAATCCTTTCACAGGTCTACATCTGCCATGTGTCTACATTAAACACATAAAGTTTTAAGCAAATCGGGTAAAAATAAGAGGGTGATTTCAAAGCATTTTGAAAGTGACACACTTCCTGTTGCCAGTTGGTGGCGCTATAATTTTGACTCACAATAGTCACATCCATGTGATCGGCCTCTTACAACGAACACACTGCTGAAGTTTCATCAAGATCAGTTAATGTATGCAGAAGTTATAAAGCACTTCCTGTTTCTCTTTTCTCGCCATAAATTCGTTTCCTCGCCACGGCCAAACCGTTCGAGATATCAAAAATCCGTCCGCAATTTAGCATCCTCAATGTCTTGACTTTATGCTGACCGAGTTTGGAGGCGAATGGATGAATTTCCTAGGAGGAGTATTTTAAATTCCAGAGCGTACGTTTTTCAAACAACGCATAATAGCCGACTTCCTGTTGGGCTGGCGTAAAACTTAAAGCACGAATATTGTTTGGCCCGATAAGATCTATATGTGTACCGAGTTTCATACTAATTCATGCAAGCGTGTTTGATATATGGACCAAGTTTTCGGACCCCGTTCAAGGGGGCGCTGTCGAGCCCCCCTGCCACGCCCGGGTACCAGCTTCAGCCCGGCCCTGATGGCCGCGGGTTCTGACTCGTGTGCAAAGTTTCAAGAGTTTTTGAGCATGTTAAGGGCCCCAAAAGTGCCTGAATAGTCGTAAGAAAAATAATAATAAATATAGCTGCGAGCAGCGATTGCGGGCCCAAGCCGGTGGCACCGCAACCCCGGTGCCTTTAGTTACCTAAAGGCACCGGGGGTGGCGGTGCCGCCGGCTTTGGCCCTTCATCGCTGCTCGCAGCTATATTTATATATATATACATACATACATACATAGGCTACATATATATATATATATATATACACATACACACATATATATATATATACATATATATATACATACATACACACATATATATATATATATATATATATATGTATATATATGTATATATATATGTGTGTATATATATATATATATATATATATAGCAGATATATATATATATATATATGTGTGTGTGTGTATATATATATATATATATATATATAAAGACAGAAAATATTACTTGTCTTACCTTATTCTGATTTTATGATACACTCAAAATATTCCACAACAAATCCTTTAAATTTTATGTAAAAATAAAAACGGAAGTAAGTGTTGGGCTCACGTAACCCTATCATTAGAATCAAAACGTTTCAACAGTTGTGATGTATTTGGATGCTAAACTATTCTTTATTATAGGCTTTGTACTTCACTCGGTTTCCAATAACGACGAAAAAAATCATCCTCTTCACACGCGCAAAAATGTGCTTGGAAAAATCACAGTGGAGCAGTGCTTACTGTGAATGTACGAACGGTACTACTGACTATTTAAACAGAGCAGTGTGTATATGTTAGGTTTACTATTTTATTATATTTTATTAAGGCTATAATGAACAGGCTGCGATGTCAAGTTTGCAATGCTGGAATGTGTGTGTGATTTAACAGTAGACACATAAAAACATAATTGGCACATAATTTTGTTCATACAGGATATCATTCAAACTGCAAAGTGTTTACTTATATTTATGTACACTCGCAATGAAACACAACATGGTGCTTTTGTCAAATAAATTCAAGCAATCCACCCCCCGAAATGGCGTTCATTTTAAAATTTAACTAAAAGCTCTTGACTAAACAGGCACTCATAACTGTGAGCGCCCACGGCGAGGAACGAGCAGAACAGAGTGAACGTTTTTTAGTTAATTCCTACTTCCATAGGAATTCATTGAAAATGCTCGCTCTACTCAGCACCATTATTCAAGTCTGTGCAGACATCTGTATTTTACTTTAAGTTAGCGATTTAAAAGCCCCCAGCGGTGTCACACGTCAATTAACCGACATCCCTAATATATTTATATACAATAGGCCTACCTGAAAGAGAATTTAGCTTGCCCGACCAGAGTAGCCTGATTAGAACGTCAATGACAAAAAATAACTTGGGAATCACAAAAAAACGAGAGATTATTCTAATTTTATTACATTCATTTTAAGTTGCAATCAACAGTTGATAATAAATGGATTACCAGTAATCAGTTGATCAATGGTAACAAGGTTGCGCTGCTGAGGCTCATGCAGCTTCTCCAGGAGAAATGTAAACAAATGAGATCAGCACACAAAAAACAAACTCAGTTAACAACTTACTGACTATAAAAATGATAAATATGGAGTTTTGATATATTTTATAACAGTTAAGCAACCTCACTTGACGAGAAGGCTGTTTCCTGAATACAATCACGATTGAAACTGTGACATTGATTTCATACAACAGGTTAAAAAACAGTTACAATCAAGTCACTTACATTTTAGATGCAATATTGACTGTTTTTGTTCTGTTTCAGCAGCGAAAATAGTTAAACAAAAAGATCACAGCAGAATCATCACGCGCATCTCTCAGCAATGTGTTTTCTCATTTCTGAATGATTCAGCATTTTGAACGAATTGGTTGACTCAAAGATTGAATGATCAATCCATAAACATATGTCTTAATCATGAATGACTCAGTCATTCAAACGAATCGTTTGAACGAATGAATCAATGACTCACTCATTAAGACGGTCGCCTGGCGACACTTAATGGCGGTTTAGTGTTATGTTTAAAAGTATCATTCTTTCCAACGTGTGTTGGATTTGTGTGTGCAACATTATCAATGTCCGTGCGGACGTCCGTATTTTTCTTTCACTTTTATATTAGCAATTTAAAAGCACCCGCTCGTGTCACACGTCGATTAACCGGTGGGAAAATATCCTCAGACACATACCTAATAAATGTATATTTAAATACAATATTGGCCTACCTGGTAAAAAGTTTTATATACTATTTTGATGTCCTTTTGGACACAAGAGGGCAGAATAGCCCTATGTATGATTTTTTATTTATTTATTTTTTTACTTTACTGTTTTTAATTTTAGAATAAAATTAGAATAAAATTCTTTTTAAAAACAGAAAAAAATGGGTTTAGTTGTAATATTTGTATACTTTTATATAGAAATAAATGGTATATAATTAAATTTTTAGAAGATTTGAGGCTTTTTAGTGTTTCCTTTTTGGACATTAATCCCTCGCCATAGCAAAACCGTTTGAGATATTTATTATCCGTTCACAATTTAGCATATTTAATGTATTTTCATCATGTTGAAAAAGTTTGGTGGGAATAAAATAAATAGTTTAAGAGGAGTGGCTAAAAATTCAGAGGCTGATTTAGCAAAAAAATCCACATTCAGACCAAAATATCTGACTTCCTGATGGCCGGAGCTAATGAATGTAAATTAGAAAGTTGTCCGGCTTGATGAGTACAATATACAAACTATTTTTTTTTTACTGTAGTTAAAACTAACCCCCCCACTTTTGTCAAAAGCATGTTGAAAGTGACACACTTCCTGCTGCCAGTTGGTGGCGCTATAACTTTGACTCACAATAGTTACATCCATCTGATCGGCCTCTTACCACGAACACACTGCTGAAGTTTCATCAAGATCAGTTAATGTATGCAGAAGTTATTCCACTTCGTGTTTCTCTTTTCTCGCCATAAATTCGTTTCCTCGCCACGGCCAAACCGTTCGAGATATCAAAAATCCGTCCGCAATTTAGAATCCTCAATGTCTTGACTTCATGCACACAGAGGTTGGTGGGGATTGGATGAATTCTCTAGGAGGAGTACTTCGCATTCCACAGCAAGCGTTTTCCAAACAACCCATAATAGCCGACTTCCTGTTGGGCTGGCGTAAAACTTGACCGGGGGAAAGTTGTTCGGCCCGATGATATCTATATGTGTACCGAGTTTCAAATTAATTCATGCAAGCGTGTTTGATCTATGGACCAAGTTTTGGGACCCCGTTCAAGGGGGCGCTGTTGAGCCCCCCTGCCACGCCCGGGTACCAGCTTCAACCCGTCCCTGATGGCAGGGGGTTCCGACTTGTATGTAAAGTTTCAAGAGTTTTTGAGCACGTTAAGGACCCCAAAAGCCCCTGAAACCTTGATTAACAATATAAAAGCAATAGTCAAATCCCCCCTCCCCTCACACACACAGAGACACAGAGAGAGGGAGAGAAAATTCTTCAGAAAATCCACATTCAAACCAAAATATCTCTCTTCCTGTTGGTCGGAGATCGTTAATGTAAATTAGAAAGTTGTCCGTCTTGATGACAACAATACACATACCAAGTTTTGTTGCTGTTGATAAAACTAACCCCCCCCCACTTATGACTAAAGGTGGCGCTACTGAGCCCCTCACCACGCCCGTTTCTGAAACTTTGCACATGTCTACGGGCTAATAAATGTGATGTGTCTGTCGAGTTTCATCCAATTTCAAGTATGTTAAGAGTCTCAAAAGCATCAAAAAAGAATATTAAAGTTTGAAGCGTTGCCATGGCAACAGTATTAAAGATATCAAAAATCCTTTCACAGGTCTACATCTGCCGTGTGTTTACATTATACACATAAACTTTGAAGCAAATCGGGTAAAAATAAGAGGGTGATTTCAAAGCATTTTGAAAGGGACACACTTCCTGCTGCCAGTTGGTGGCGCTATAACTTTGACTCACAATAGTCACATCCATGTGATCGGCCTCTTACAACGAACACACTGCTGAAGTTTAATCAAGATCAGTTAATGTATGCAGAAGTTATAACACACTTCCTGTTTCCATTATTCGCCATCAATTCGTGTCCTCGCCACGGCCAAACCGTTCGAGATATCAAAAATCTGTCCGCAATTTAGCATCCTCAATGTCTTGACTTCATGCTGACTGAGTTTGGAGGCGAATGGATGAATTCCCTAGGAGGAGTACATTAAATTCCACAGCATGCGTTTCCAAACAACCCATAATAGCCGACTTCCTGTTGGGCTGGCGTAAAAAGTAAAAGTACGAAAGTTGTTCGGCCCGATGAGATCTATATGTGTACCGAGTTTCATATTATTACATGCAAGCGTGTCTGATTTATGGACCAAGTTTTCGGACCCCGTTCAAGGGGGCGCTGTCGAGCCCCCCTGCCACGCCCGGGTACCAGCTTCAGCCTGGCCCTGATGGCCGCGGGTTCTGACCCGTGTGCAAAGTTTCAAGAGTTTTCGAGCACGTTAAGGGTCTCAAAAGTGCCCGAAAGGTTGACAGAAAAATAAGAATAAGAAGAAGAAGAATAATAATAAAATATAGCTGCGAGCAGCGATTGCGGGCCCAAGCCGGTGGCACCGCCACCCTGGTGCCTTTAGTTACACTAAAGGCACCGGGGTGGCGGTTTCACCGGCTTGGGCCCTCCATCGCTGCTCGCAGCTATATTTATATATATATATATATATATATATATATATATATAACAAAAAAAACAAAAACAATATATATATATATTTTTTTTTTTTTTTAAGTGTGTGTATATATATATATATATAAAATTTTTTGGATGCTAAACATTTGTTTATTATAGGCTTTGTACTTCACTCACGTTCCACTATTGAAGGGAAAAATTATCCTCTTCACATGCGCAAATATGTGCTTGGAAACATCACAGTTTAGCGGTGATTACTGTGTTTAAATAGTCAGTACAATTCATACTATTCAGAGCAGTGTAATTTTTATATGTTAGGTTGACTATTTTATTATTATATTTTATAAAGGCTATAATGAACAGACTGCGATATCAAGATTGCAATGCGCTCGCTCTGCACCATTATCAATGTCCGTGCGGACGAACATATTTTACTTTCGTTTTTAAGTTACCGATTCAAAAGCCCCCAGCGGTGTCACACATCGATTAACCGGTGGGAAAATTTTCCCACAGTCACATCCCTAATATATTTATATATAAATACAAGAGGCCAACCTGAAAGAGAATTTTACTTGCCCGACCAGAGTAGCCTGATTAGAACGTCAATGACAAAAAAATAACTTGGGAATCACTAAAACGAGAGATTATTCTAATTTTATTACATTCATTTTAAGTTGCAATCAACAGTTGTTAATAAATGGATTACCAGTAATCAGTTGATCAATGGTAACAAGGTTGCGCTGCTGAGGCTCATGCAGCTTCTCCAGGAGAAATGTAAACAAATGAGATCAGCACACAAAAAACAAACTCAGTTAACAACTTACTGACTATAAAAATGATAAATATGGAGTTTTGATATATTTTATAACAGTTAAGCAACCTCACTTGACGAGAAGGCTGTTTCCTGAATACAATCACGATTGAAACTGTGACATTGATTTCATACAACAGGTTAAAAAACAGTTACAATCAAGTCACTTACATTTTAGATGCAATATTGACTGTTTTTGTTCTGTTTCAGCAGCGAAAATAGTTAAACAAAAAGATCACAGCAGAATCATCACGCGCATCTCTCAGCAATGTGTTTTCTCATTTCTGAATGATTCAGCATTTTGAACGAATCGGTTGACTCAAAGATTGAATGATCAATCCATAAACATATGTCTTAATCATGAATGACTCAGTCATTCAAATGAATCGTTTGAACGAATGAATCAATGACTCACTCATTAAGACGGTCGCCTGGCGACACTTAATGGCGGTTTAGTGTTATGTTTAAAAGTATCATTCTTTCCAACGTGTGTGTGATTTGTGTGTGCAACATTATCAATGTCCGTGCGGACGTCCGTATTTTTCTTTCACTTTTATATTAGCAATTTAAAAGCACCCGCTCGTGTCACACGTCGATTAACCGGTGGGAAAATATCCTCAGACACATACCTAATAAATGTATATTAAATACAATATTGGCCAACCTGGTAAAAAGTTTTATATACTATTTTGATGTCCTTTTGGACACAAGAGGGCAGAATAGCCCTATGTATGACTTTTTTTTTTTTTTTTTTTTACTTTACTGTTTTTAATTTTAGATTAAAATTAGAATAAAATTCTTTTTAAAAACAGAAAAAAATGGGTTCAGTTGTAATATTTGTATACTTTTATATAGAAATAAATGGTATATAATTACATTTTTAGAAGATTTTAAGCTTTTAGTGTTTCCTTTTTGGACATTACTTTAATCCCTCGCCATAGCAAAACCGTTTGAGATATTTATTATCCGTTCACAATTTAGCATATTTAATGTATTTTCATCATGTTGAAAAAGTTTGGTGGGAATAAAATAAATAGTTTAAGAGGAGTGGCTAAAAATTCAGAGGCTGATTTTGCAAAAAAATCCACATTCAGACCAAAATATCTGACTTCCTGATGGCCGGAGCTAATGAATGTAAATTAGAAAGTTGTCCGGCTTGATGAGTACAATATACAAACTATTTTTTTTTTACTGTAGTTAAAACTAACCCGCCCACTTTTGTCAAAAGCATGTTGAAAGTGACACACTTCCTGCTGCCAGTTGGTGGCGCTATAACTTTGACTCACAATAGTTACATCCATCTGATCGGCCTCTTACCACGAACACACTGCTGAAGTTTCATCAAGATCAGTTAATGTATGCAGAAGTTATTCCACTTCGTGTTTCTCTTTTCTCGCCATAAATTCGTTTCCTCGCCACGGCCAAACCGTTCGAGATATCAAAAATCCGTCCGCAATTTAGAATCCTCAATGTCTTGACTTCATGCACACCGAGTTTGGTGGGGATTGGATGAATTCTCTAGGAGGAGTACTTCGCATTCCACAGCAAGCGTTTTCCAAACAACCCATAATAGCCGACTTCCTGTTAGGCTGGCGCAAAACTTAGAGCACGAAAGTTGTTCGGCCCGATGAGATCTATGTGTGTGCCGAGTTTCATATTAATTCATGCAAGCGTGTTTGATCTATGGACCAAGTTTTGGGACCCCGTTCAAGGGGGCGCTGTTGAGCCCCCCTGCCACGCCCGGGTACCAGCTTCAACCCGTCCCTGATGGCAGGGGGTTCCGACTTGTATGTAAAGTTTCAAGAGTTTTTGAGCACGTTAAGGACCCCAAAAGCCCCTGAAACCTTGATTAACAATATAAAAGCAATAGTCAAATCCCCCCTCCCCTCCCCTCACACACACAGAGACACAGAGAGAGGGAGAGAAAATTCTTCAGAAAATCCACATTCAAACCAAAATATCTCTCTTCCTGTTGGTCGGAGATCGTTAATGTAAATTAGAAAGTTGTCCGTCTTGATGAGAACAATACACATACCAAGTTTTGTTGTTGTTGATAAAACTAACCCCCCCACTTATGACTAAAGGTGGCGCTACTGAGCCCCTCACCACGCCCGTTTCTGAAACTTTGCACATGTCTACGGGCTAATAAATGTGATGTGTCTGTCGAGTTTCATCCAATTTCAAGTATGTTAAGAGTCTCAAAAGCATCAAAAAAGAATATTAAAGTTTGAAGCGTTGCCATGGCAACAGTATTAAAGATATCAAAAATCCTTTCACAGGTCTACATCTGCCGTGTGTTTACATTATACACATAAAGTTTGAAGCAAATCGGGTAAAAATAAGAGGGTGATTTCAAAGCATTTTGAAAGGGACACACTTCCTGCTGCCAGTTGGTGGCGCTATAACTTTGACTCACAATAGTCACATCCATGTGATCGGCCTCTTACAACGAACACACTGCTGAAGTTTAATCAAGATCAGTTAATGTATGCAGAAGTTATAACACACTTCCTGTTTCCATTATTCGCCATCAATTCGTGTCCTCGCCACGGCCAAACCGTTCGAGATATCAAAAATCTGTCCGCAATTTAGCATCCTCAATGTCTTGACTTCATGCTGACTGAGTTTGGAGGCGAATGGATGAATTCCCTAGGAGGAGTACATTAAATTCCACAGCATGCGTTTCCAAACAACCCATAATAGCCGACTTCCTGTTGGGCTGGCGTAAAAAGTAAAAGTACGAAAGTTGTTCGGCCCGATGAGATCTATATGTGTACCGAGTTTCATATTATTACATGCAAGCGTGTCTGATTTATGGACCAAGTTTTCGGACCCCGTTCAAGGGGGCGCTGTCGAGCCCCCCTGCCACGCCCGGGTACCAGCTTCAGCCCGGCCCTGATGGCCGCGGGTTCTGACCCGTGTGCAAAGTTTCAAGAGTTTTCGAGCACGTTAAGGGTCTCAAAAGTGCCCGAAAGGTTGACAGAAAAATAAGAATAAGAAGAAATATAGCTGCGAGCAGCGATTGCGGGCCCAAGCCGGTGGCACCGCCACCCTGGTGCCTTTAGTTACACTAAAGGCACCGGGGGTGGCGGTTTCACCGGCTTGGGCCCTCCATCGCTGCTCGCAGCTATATATATATATATATATATATATATATATATATATAACAAAAAAAACAAAAATAATATATATATATATATTTTTTATTTTTTTTAAGTGTGTTTATATATATATATATATATATATATAATTACATTTTTTGGATGCTAAACATTTGTTTATTATAGGCTTTGTACTTCACTCACGTTCCACTTTTGAAGGGAAAAATTATCCTCTTCACATGCGCAAATATGTGCTTGGAAACATCACAGTTTAGCGGTGATTACTGTGTTTAAATAGTCAGTACAATTCATACTATTCAGAGCAGTGTAATTTTTATATGTTAGGTTGACTATTTTATTATTATATTTTATAAAGGCTATAATGAACAGACTGCGATATCAAGATTGCAATGCGCTCGCTCTGCACCATTATCAATGTCCGTGCGGACGAACATATTTTACTTTCGTTTTTAAGTTACCGATTCAAAAGTCCCCAGCGGTGTCACACATCGATTAACCGGTGGGAAAATTTTCCCACAGTCACATCCCTAATATATTTATATATAAATACAATAGGCCAACCTGAAAGAGAATTTTACTTGCCCGACCAGAGTAGCCTGATTAGAACGTCAATGACAAAAAAATAACTTGGGAATCACTAAAACGAGAGATTATTCTAATTTTATTACATTCATTTTAAGTTGCAATCAACAGTTGTTAATAAATGGATTACCAGTAATCAGTTGATCAATGGTAACAAGGTTGCGCTGCTGAGGCTCATGCAGCTTCTCCAGGAGAAATGTAAACAAATGAGATCAGCACACAAAAAACAAACTCAGTTAACAACTTACTGACTATAAAAATGATAAATATGGAGTTTTGATATATTTTATAACAGTTAAGCAACCTCACTTGACGAGAAGGCTGTTTCCTGAATACAATCACGATTGAAACTGTGACATTGATTTCATACAACAGGTTAAAAAACAGTTACAATCAAGTCACTTACATTTTAGATGCAATATTGACTGTTTTTGTTCTGTTTCAGCAGCGAAAATAGTTAAACAAAAAGATCACAGCAGAATCATCACGCGCATCTCTCAGCAATGTGTTTTCTCATTTCTGAATGATTCAGCATTTTGAACGAATCGGTTGACTCAAAGATTGAATGATCAATCCATAAACATATGTCTTAATCATGAATGACTCAGTCATTCAAATGAATCGTTTGAACGAATGAATCAATGACTCACTCATTAAGACGGTCGCCTGGCGACACTTAATGGCGGTTTAGTGTTATGTTTAAAAGTATCATTCTTTCCAACGTGTGTGTGATTTGTGTGTGCAACATTATCAATGTCCGTGCGGACGTCCGTATTTTTCTTTCACTTTTATATTAGCAATTAGCTCGTGTCACACGTCGATTAACCGGTGGGAAAATATCCTCAGACACATACCTAATAAATGTATATTTAAATACAATATTGGCCTACCTGGTAAAAAGTTTTATATACTATTTTGATGTCCTTTTGGACACAAGAGGGCAGAATAGCCCTATGTATGACTTTTTTTTTTCTTTTTTTACTTTACTGTTTTTAATTTTAGATTAAAATTAGAATAAAATTCTTTTTAAAAACAGAAAAAAATGGGTTCAGTTGTAATATTTGTATACTTTTATATAGAAATAAATGGTATATAATTACATTTTTAGAAGATTTTAAGCTTTTAGTGTTTCCTTTTTGGACATTACTTTAATCCCTCGCCATAGCAAAACCGTTTGAGATATTTATTATCCGTTCACAATTTAGCATATTTAATGTATTTTCATCATGTTGAAAAAGTTTGGTGGGAATAAAATAAATAGTTTAAGAGGAGTGGCTAAAAATTCAGAGGCTGATTTTGCAAAAAAATCCACATTCAGACCAAAATATCTGACTTCCTGATGGCCGGAGCTAATGAATGTAAATTAGAAAGTTGTCCGGCTTGATGAGTACAATATACAAACTATTTTTTTTTTACTGTAGTTAAAACTAACCCGCCCACTTTTGTCAAAAGCATGTTGAAAGTGACACACTTCCTGCTGCCAGTTGGTGGCGCTATAACTTTGACTCACAATAGTTACATCCATCTGATCGGCCTCTTACCACGAACACACTGCTGAAGTTTCATCAAGATCAGTTAATGTATGCAGAAGTTATTCCACTTCGTGTTTCTCTTTTCTCGCCATAAATTCGTTTCCTCGCCACGGCCAAACCGTTCGAGATATCAAAAATCCGTCCGCAATTTAGAATCCTCAATGTCTTGACTTCATGCACACCGAGTTTGGTGGGGATTGGATGAATTATCTAGGAGGAGTACTTCGCATTCCACAGCAAGCGTTTTCCAAACAACCCATAATAGCCGACTTCCTGTTGGGCTGGCGTAAAACTTGACTGGGGGAAAGTTGTTCGGCCCGATGATATCTATATGTGTACCGAGTTTCAAATTAATTCATGCAAGCGTGTTTGATCTATGGACCAAGTTTTGGGACCCCGTTCAAGGGGGCGCTGTTGAGCCCCCCTGCCACGCCCGGGTACCAGCTTCAACCCGTCCCTGATGGCAGGGGGTTCCGACTTGTATGTAAAGTTTCAAGAGTTTTTGAGCACGTTAAGGACCCCAAAAGCCCCTGAAACCTTGATTAACAATATAAAAGCAATAGTCAAATCCCCCCTCCCCTCACACACACAGATACACAGAGAGGGGGAGAGAAAATTCTTCAGAAAATCCACATTCAATCCAAAATATCTCTCTTCCTGTTGGTCGGAGATCGTTAATGTAAATTAGAAAGTTGTCCGTCTTGATGAGAACAATACACATACCAAGTTTTGTTGCTGTTGATAAAACTAACCCCCCCACTTATGACTAAAGGTGGCGCTACTGAGCCCCTCACCACGCCCGTTTCTGAAACTTTGCACATGTCTACGGGCTAATAAATGTGATGTGTCTGTCGAGTTTCATCCAATTTCAAGTATGTTAAGAGTCTCAAAAGCATCAAAAAAGAATATTAAAGTTTGAAGCGTTGCCATGGCAACAGTATTAAAGATATCAAAAATCCTTTCACAGGTCTATATCTGCCGTGTGTTTGCATTATACACATAAACTTTGAAGCAAATCGGGTAAAAATAAGAGGGTGATTTCAAAGCATTTTGAAAGGGACACACTTCCTGCTGCCAGTTGGTGGCGCTATAACTTTGACTCACAATAGTCACATCCATGTGATCGGCCTCTTACAACGAACACACTGCGGAAGTTTCATCAAGATCAGATAATGTATGCAGAAGTTATAACACACTTCCTGTTTGCATTATTCGCCATAAATTCGTTTCCTCGCCACGGCCAAACCGTTCGAGATATCAAAAATTCGTCCGCAATTTAGCATCCTCAATGCCTTGACTTCATACACACCGAGTTTGGTGGTGATTGGGTGAATTCCCTAGGAGAAGTGTTTCAAATACCAGACCATGCGTTTCCAAACAACCCTTAATAGCCGACTTCCTGTTGGGCTGGCGTAAAACTTAGAGCACGAAAGTTGTTCGGCCCGATGAGATCTATATGTGTACTGAGTTTCATATTATTACATATAAGTGTGTTTGATTTATGGACAAGTGTTCGGATCCCGTTCCAGGGGGCGCTGTCGAGCCCCCCTGCCACGCCCGGGTACCATCTTCAGCCCGGCCCTAATGGCCGCAGCTTCTGACCTGTGTGCAAAGTTTCATGAGTTTTTGAGCACGTTAAGGGCTCCAAAAGCCCCCGAAACCTTGAACAACAATAATAATAATAATAATAATAATAATAATCCTAACGAAAACAATAGGGCCTTCGCCCTTTCAGGGCTTGGGCCCTAATAATCCTACCGGAAACAATAGGGCCTTCGCCCTTTCAGGGCTTGGGCCCTAATAATCCTACCGAAAACAATAGGGCCTTCGCCCTTTCAGGGCTTGGGCCCTAATAATAATAATAATAATAATAAATAATCCTACCGGAAACAATAGGGCCTTCGCCCTTTCAGGGCTTGGGCCCTAATAATCCTAACGAAAACAATAGGGCCTTCGCCCTTTCAGGGCTTGGGCCCTAATAATAAATAATTCTACCGAAAACAATAGGGCCTTCGCCCTTTCAGGGCTTGGGCCCTAATAATAACTAGATGCGAAAGTTCGTCGAGACAAACTTCAAGTTGGCTTGAGAAAGTTTGGACCAGAAAGTTTTTTGCTAGGCGGTTTCTAGGATGTTATGGGTGGTTGCTATGGTGTTGCTAGGGTATTCTGGGTGGTTGCTAGGCGGTTGCTAGGGTGTTTTGGGTGGTTGCTAGGATATTTTGGGTGGTTGCTAGGGTCTTTTGGGTGGTTGCTAGGCAGTTGCTAGGGTGTTTTGGGTGGTTGCTAGGGTGTTCTGGGTGGTTGCTAGGCGGTTGCTAGGGTGTTATGGGTGGTTACTAGGATGTTTTGGGTGGTTGCTAGGGTGTTGCTAGGGTGTTGTGGGTGGTTACTAGAGTGTTCTGGGTGGTTTCTATGGTGTTGCTAGGGTATTTTGGGTGGTTGCTAGGGTCTTTTGGATGGTTGCTAGGGTGTTTTGGGTGGTTGCTAGGATATTTTGGGTGGTTGCTAGGGTCTTTTGGATGGTTGCTAGGCGGTTGCTAGGGTGTTTTGGGTGGTTGCTAGGGTGTTATGGGTGGTTACTATGATGTTTTGTGTGGTTGCTATGGTGTTGCTAGGGTATTTTGGGTGGTTGCTAGGCGGTTGCTAGGGTGTTTTGGGTGGTTGCTAGGTGGTTGCTAGGGTGTCCTAAGGTATTTTGGGTGGTTGCTAGGGTGTTCTGGGTGGTTGTTAGACAGTTGCTAGGGTGTTTTGGGTGGTTGCTAGGGTGTTCTGGGTGGTTGCTAGGTGGTTGCTAGGGTGTTATGGGTGGTTACTAGGATGTTTTGTGTGGTTGCTATGGTGTTGCTAGGATATTTAGGGTGGTTGCTAGGGTCTTTGGGTGGTTGCTAGGCGGTTGCTAGGGTATTTTGGGTGGTTGCTAGGGTATTCTGGGTGGTTGCTAGGGTATTTTGGGTGGTTGCTAGGCTATTTTGGGTGGTTGCTAGGGTCTTTTGGGTGGTTGCTAGGCGGTTGCTAGGGTATTTTGGGTGGTTGCTATGGTATTCTGGGTGGTTGCTAGGGTCTTTTGGGTGGTTGCTAGGCGGTTGCTAGGGTGTTCTGGGTGGTTGCTAGGGTGTTTTGGGTGGTTGCTAGGGTATTCTGGGTGGTTGCTAGGCGGTTGCTAGGATATTTTGGGTGGTTGCTAGGGTCTTTTGGGTGGTTGCTAGGGTCTTTTGGGTGGTTGCTAGGTGGTTGCTAGGGTGTTCTGGGTGGTTGCTAGGGTGTTTTGGGTGGTTGCTAGGGTATTCTGGGTGGTTGCTAGGGTCTTTTGGGTGGTTGCTAGGGTGTTCTGGGTGGTTGCTAGGTGGTTGCTAGGGTGTTCTGGGTGGTTGCTATGGTATTCAGAGCGGTTGATATGGTGTTACTAGGTGGTTGGTAGTTGTCACAGATGGTTACTATGGAGTTTTTATAGAGTTCTTACTTAACTAATCGCTATTAGCATGTAGCTATGCACTGCTAGCATGTGTAGCATGTTGAAAGTGCTGTTTGCTAGCATGAGTCAAAAGAGCCAAACCTCATCTCTATAAGATGTTCTGATACAGAGATATAGGTCTTGCAAAACGGTTGCTAGGGTACTCAAGTTTGGTTGCTATGGCGTTGCTTTGGAGCTGGGAGCTTTAAAATTAAGAAGTTTAAAGTGGTTTGAAGTTTAAAGTAGTTTAAAGTAGTATGAAGTTTATGATAGATAGATAGATAAGTTAGATAGATTGATAGACAGACAGACACACACACACTAACTCGCTCACACACTCACTCAGACACACGCACACTCAGAGTTTATGAGTTTAGAGTTTATCTGTATAAATTGATGAGTTTATAAGTGTACAAGTTTTTGAGTTTAGAAGTTTAAATGAGTTTACAGTTTAGAAGTTTAAATGAGTTTAAGAGTTAAGAGTTCAGAGTTTATACATTTATGAGTTTTAGAGTTCATAAGTCTATGAATTCATGAGTTTGTAAGTTAATTAGTTTATAAGTGTATGAGTTTAGAGTTTATAAGTTTAAATGAAGTAAATTTAGTAGTTTGAAGTTTAAATTAGTTTAAAATTAGTTTGAAGTTTAATTTAGTTTGAAGTTTCATTTAGTTTGAAGTAAATAGATAGATGAGTTTATTAGTTTAAATGAAGTAAATTTAGTAGTTTAAAGTTTAATTTAGTTTGAAGTTTAATTTAGTTTGAAGTTTCATTTAGTTTGAAGTAAATAGATAGATGAGTTTATTAGTTTAAATGAAGTAAATTTAGTAGTTTAAAGTTTAATTTAGTTTGAAGTTTAATTTAGTTTAAAGTTTAATTTAGTTTGAAGTTTAATTTAGTTTAAAGTTTAATTTAGTTTGAAGTTTAATTTAGTTTGAAGTTTAATTTAGTTTGAAGTAGATACGTTTATTAGTTTAAATGAGTCTCAATGGCTCATATAGTATATAGAACGGCAGTTTGGTTTAGTCTTCAAGGTGTTTAGATTTGAATTTTTGTCGGTTGGAGAGTTTAAAAAAGTCAATGGGAGTTTTTCCGAGTTTTGATCGTCATTTTTAGGAAAACCGTAAGTCCGATCAGTTTAGAAAAGAGATTGCTTACCGAGTCAGAATAGTCTGAAGGTCTGAGCCGAGTTTGGAGTATGTAGAGTTAAAGCTCTAGGCTGCATTAATTTTTTTAAGTTTTTTTTTAGTCTCAGAAGAAGAATAATAATAACTAGATGCGAAAGTTCGTCGAGACAAACTTTAAGTTGGCTTGAGAAAGTTTGGACCAGAAAGTTTTTTGCTAGGCGGTTGCTAGGATGTTATGGGTGGTTGCTATGGTGTTGCTAGGGTATTTTGGGAGGTTGCTAGGGTGTTCTGGGTGGTTGCTAGGTGGTTGCTAGGGTGTCCTGGGTGGTTGCTAGGGTCTTTTGGGTGGTTGCTAGGGGGTTGCTAGGGTGTTCTGGGTGGTTGCTAGGGTATTCTGGGTGGTTGCTAGGCGGTTGCTAGGATATTTTGGGTGGTTGCTAGGGTCTTTTGGGTGGTTGCTAGGCGGTTGCTAGGGTGTTCTGGGTGGTTGCTAGGGTGTTTTGGGTGGTTGCTAGGGTATTCTGGGTGGTTGCTATGCGGTTGCTAGGATATTTAGGGTGGTTGCTAGGGTCTTTTGGGTGGTTGCTAGGCGGTTGCTAGGGTATTTTGGGTGGTTGCTAGGGTATTTTGGGTGGTTGCTATGGTGTTTTGGGTGGTTGCTATGGTGTTTTGGGTGGTTGCTAGGGTGTTCTGGGTGGTTGCTAGGCGGTTGCTAGAGTGTTATGGGTGGTTACTAGGATGTTTTGTGTGGTTGCTATGGTGTTGCTAGGGTATTTTGGGTGGTTGCTAGGGTGTTTTGGGTGGTTGCTAGGGTGTTCTGGGTGGTTGCTAGGGTGTTATGGGTGGTTGCTAGGGTGTTATGGGTGGTTACCAGGATGTTTTGTGTGGTTGCTATGGTGTTGCTAGGGTATTTTGGGTGGTTGCTAGGGTCTTTTGGGTGGTTGCTAGGCGGTTGCTAGGGTGTTTTGGGTGGTTGCTAGGTGGTTGCTAGGGTCTTTTGGGTGGTTGCTATGGTATTCAGAGCGGTTGATATGGTGTTACTAGGTTGGTTGGTAGTTGTCACAGATGGTTACTATGGAGTTTTTATAGAGTTCTTACTTAACTAATCGCTATTAGCATGTAGCTATTCACTGCTAGCATGTGTAGCATGTTGAAAGTGCTGTTTGCTAGCATGAGTCAAAAGAGCCAAACCTCATCTCTATACGATGTTCTGATACAGAGATATAGGTCTTGCAAAACGGTTGCTAGGGTACTCAAGTTTGGTTGCTATGGCGTTGCTTTGGAGCTGGTATATTTAAATTAAGAAGTTTAAAGTGGTTTGAAGTTTAAAGTGGTTTGAAGTTTAAAGTAGTTTAAAGTAGTTTGAAGTTTATGATAGATAGATAGATAGATAAAGTTAGATTGATAGACAGACAGACACACACACACTTAAGGCCAATTTATACTTCTGCGTCGGGTGCGCGTAGAAGGTACGGCGTAGCATACGCATTGACGTGTACCATACGTCGTACCCTTCGCCGTACCTCCGCGCACCTCCTCAAAAATGTAACTACGCGTCGCGACGACGCGGACCGCAAGATCTGTGATTGGTCGGCTGGATAGCATCGCGTTTCCTCCTACCCATTTCCGGAATGATCTTCTGCACTCTGCACCGCCCGCCCGCCATTTTTAAATTCCGAAGATCAGTGAAGAGCCATGGAAATAGACCAAGTGACCGAGAGATTGCTTGAAGAAGTGCGGAAATACAGCCATCTGTATGACTCCTTCAGTCACCATTGCTCGTAGAAACCTAAACTCAAAACAGCCGCGAGGAATGTAAACACAGTGGAGCATTAAAACCCACCCGCGCCAACTAGCGTTTCGGCGGTGTAACTGCAGAGCAACACAGACATTCGCAGAAGTATAAATGCTCACGACGGCGTCGCCTACGTGCGTAGCCTACGACGTACACTACGGCGTACACTCGACGCAGAAGTATAAATTGGCCTTAACTCGCTCACACACTCACTCAGACACACACGCACACTCAGAGTTTATGAGTTTAGAGTTTATAAGTATAAATTGATGAGTTTATAAGTGTACGAGTTTTTGAGTTTAGAGATATAAGTTTAAATGAGTTTACAGTTTATAAGTTTGAGTTTAAGAGTTCAGAGTTTATACATTTATGAGTTTAAGAGTTCATGAGTTTATAAGTTAATTAGTTTATAAGTGTATGAGTTTAGAGTTTATAAGTTTAAATGAAGTAAATTTAGTAGTTTGAAGTTTAATTTAGTTTGAAGTTTAATTTAGTTTGAAGTTTAATTTAGTTTGAAGTTTAATTTAGTTTGAAGTTTAATTTAGTTTGAAGTAGATAGAGTTTATTAGTTTAAATGAAGTAAATTTAGTAGTTTGAAGTTTAAATTAGTTTAAAGTTTAATTTAGTTTGAAGTTTAATTTAGTTTGAAGTTTAATTTAGTTTGAAGTTTAATTTAGTTTGAAGTTTAATTTAGTTTGAAGTAGATAGATAGATGAGTTTATTAGTTTAAATGAAGTAAATTTAGTAGTTTGAAGTTTAAATTAGTTTGAAGTTTAAAGTTTAAATTAGTTTGAAGTTTAATTTAGTTTGAAGTTTAATTTAGTTTGAAGTAGATAGATAGATGAGTTTATTAGTTTAAATGAGTCTCAATGGCTCATATAGTATATAGAACGGCAGTTTGGTTTAGTCTTCAAGGGATTTAGATTTGAATTTTTGTCGGTTGGTCAGTTTGAAAAAGTCAATGGGAGTTTTTCCGAGTTTTGATCATCATTTTTAGGAAAACCGTAAGTCCGATCAGTTAGAAAAGATATAGCATACCGAGTCAGAATAGTCTGAAGGTCTGAGCCGAGTTTGGAGTATGTAGAGTTAAAGCTCTAGGCTGTATTAAAGTTATATTTTTTTAGTCTCAGAAGAATAATAATAATATTAAGTTTAAGTACAATATCAGTAAGTTGGCTCTCTCAAGCCAACTTAATAAGTTTAAGTACAATATCAGTAAGTTGGCTTTCTCAGCCAATTTAATAATAAATAATCCTACCGGAAACAATAGGGCCTTCGCCCTTTCAGGGCTTGGGCCCTAATAATAATAATAAATAATCCTACCGGAAACAATAGGGCCTTCGCCCTTTCAGGGCTTGGGCCCTAATAAATAATCCTACCGAAAACAATAGGGCCTTCGCCCTTTCAGGGCTTGGGCCCTAATAATCCTAACGAAAACAATAGGGCCTTCGCCCTTTCAGGGCTTGGGCCCTAATAATAATAATAATAATAAATAATCCTACCGGAAACAATAGGGCCTTCGCCCTTTCAGGGCTTGGGCCCTAATAATCCTACCGAAAACAATAGGGCCTTCGCCCTTTCAGGGCTTGGGCCCTAATAATCCTACCGGAAACAATAGGGCCTTCGCCCTTTCAGGGCTTGGGCCCTAATAATAATAATCCTACCGAAAACAATAGGGCCTTCGCCCTTTCAGGGCTTGGGCCCTAATAATCCTACCGGAAACAATAGGGCCTTCGCCCTTTCAGGGCTTGGGCCCTAATAACCACATTCCTTGTATTAGGATCTTTTGGAAGTTAATGTTATTTGTGGTCCATCCTGTATAGCTCTCCTCTCGTCATCTCAACACGCCAGTGGGCGGGTCCAAAGTTGCGACGATGTAGTAACCAGATTACACCGGCAAATTACGCCTATGATGACGAGACACGAGGAGAAATTGACAAAGAACTGTCCAACACAGCCCACGTAGCTCTCACTACAGATGGATGGACCTCCAGGGCCACTGAAAGTTTCCTCACGGTGACCGCTCACTATATTACTTCGGAATGGGAAATGAGAAGCTGCGTTTTATAAATAAATAATGAGATAATTAAGCTATATATCATATGCTGAAGTAAATTTTTGGAGTGTTAAAGATTAAAAGAAAAAATAACAACCAGAACCGTACAGAACCGAAAACCGTGACCCTAAAACCGTGATACGAACCGAACCGTGGGTTTTGTGAACCGTGCAACCCCTAGTAGGATCCGTGCGGCTCTTAAAGGAACACTCCACCATTTTTTGAAATAGGGCTTGTTCACCTTCTTTCCTACATTTAGATAGGTGGGCAAATGCATTTTTGTCTCAGTGCATGCATTGTTTTAGTTTGACAGGGTCAGTGCTAGCTTAGCTTAGCACAATGAATGGAATCTTTTGTTGCCAGCTAGCATGTCCTGAGTAAAAGTGCTAATTTTTTTTGTTTTTAAACCCACCTAATAACTTCTTGTGGCCTGCGTATTCACAACCAGTACAAATAGCGATGCAGATTAACACTAGGTGATTTCCTAGGCAGATATTGACTTGAGACTATATTAGAGGAAAGCACAGGCGAAGCACTGCTACTTGGGCGCAGAGATATCCCGCAACACATGAAATCCCACGACTTCCGTCAACATACTGGCGTGAATAGTAGCTGGCTATTTTTCCTACAGTACATGAATGGCGATGAAGGAGGAGGCTATTTGAACCGTAGTCTATATACAGCTTCTCAGCATCTATCTTACAACTGAATAAAGACACAGATTAACATAAGGAAGAGTAATAAAAGACAACTTACATGTGCACTTTGTTCTGCCTGTGCTTTGAAAATGGATGGGACGGCCGTATCTTTCAGACGTAGTACCGTCTTTCTGGGCCCATATTCCATTTTTTCAAAGTAGTCCTCCAGTGCAAAATTCTCTTCGCAAACACGATACTGTATAATTTTGTAGAGAGGCGTTGAAGTACAGATATCCAGAGCAGCTAGTCATTTATTCTCAGTTCCACATTCGATGGAATTCTGTGAAACATTACATTCGTGTATGTCCTTTGCTTGTTCTCACAACCTTTTGCTACACAGGTAATTACCATGTTTGCTGTAACTGTAGCTGTAACTACTCAAAATAAACAATCCAAAAGCAAAGACACTCGGTGCAGGTCATGCCGGTATGTTCTTCTTCTTCTTCCGTTTTTTGGCGCGTTGCACGCCGATATGTTGACGAAAGTCGTGGGATTTCATGTGTTGCGTGATATCTCTGCGCCCAAGTAGCAGTGCTTCGCCTGTGCTTCCCCCTAATATAGTCCCAAGTCATTATCTGCCTAGGAAACCGCCTAGTGTTAATCTGCATCGCTATTTGTACTCGTTGTGAATACGCAGGCCACAAGAAGTAATTAGGTTTTAAAAAAAATTTTTTTATCACTTTTACTCAGGACATGCTAGCTGGCAACAAAGGATTCCATTCATTGTGCTAAGCTAAGCTAGCGCCGACCCTGTCAAACTAAAACAATGCATGCACTGAGACAAAAATGCATTTGCCCACCTATCTAAATGTAGGAAAGAAGGTGAATAAGCCCTATTTCAAAAAACGGTGGAGTGTTCCTTTAAAGCGACAGCCTAATATTCCTGCTGATATTTCCACATAATATATGTCTGTTTTTATCATGGTTTTCATATGTTAATCAAACAAAAGATTAAAGATTATAAAGAAATTGCTCACTGCTCTTGACTAAATAGCTTTAATAAGGGTTCATTTATATTTATACATTGAAGACTATGCAGTGATATTTTACGTTTGATTACTATTTCTGTACCTGAACATTTTGTTTAGACCTACATGAAAATAACTGTTTATTCATTTCTGAATATTTATTCATTGTTTGTTCTGTTGTATTTATTTGTGCTATTGCTCATAATTTGATATTTTGTTCTTATTTTATTACTGACTGTCTTTAAAATATTAAAAATTTATATGAGTTAGGTTAGTAGTTTTTGGTGTTATAACCGTATTTATTAAGATTACATGGATCAAAAACAACTTAAACCATATCTAGATCTCTGGGGCCAGTAAACATTTTGGTTGGGCAAATAAAAAATTTAACCACTGGCCCGATCGAGCCAGTAGAAAAAATCCTTAGCATTGAGCCCTGCTAACTCACGTAAAGTACATAAAATGTATAAGGTTTGTATTTAGCATCTATCCAGTGTGTTATCAAAAGGTGTGATAAGGATATGACATGGCTATGAGATTTTGTGTTAGAACAGAGTACGCTGTCAATACAGTAAATGTTCCCACTGTACCATAACCTATACACTAGTTGACCTTTTCACATCGGCATCATGAGACTTCTACTTTCTCCGCAAAAACATTTGTGGCGTCCAATTATTTAATTTTTTTCACATATATTAAACATTAATAAGAGTAATAAGAAATGTTCTCAAATTTGATGTAGGCTCCAACTCCACTACAGGCCTATTCACCTAATATGGTCAAATGAGGCCACAGGAATTTGTCCCAGTACCGGTCCTGTGCAAAGTAGGCTACTACTTTATTCTCAAAATCTCATATTGCTATGACTTTATTCTCGTAATCTTAAGGCCCGTACACACCGGGACGAATATCGGCGCGCGTTATTCGCCAGCGTTTTTCAACGCGTTTTTTGTGTTCACACCCAAGCGATTTTCGCTGACGATGAGCCGAATGAACATGCAAATTCATTCCCTGACATTAGATGGCGCTTAATGAAAAACAGAAATACAATACCACTCCATAACAGTCTATACTCTGCAATACCACTCCATAACAGTCTATACTCTGCAATACCACTCCATAACAGTTCTCTTTTAACAAGATTTTTGTAGTCGCTGTCGCTGTCGCGTTTGTCATATAGTTCTTTATTCCGACACCAACGAGACCAGCAGCTCTACATTCATCTTGCCTTGCATCTTCCTCGTCATTTCTTCCCGGCAGTGTCTGTCTATGGGCAGTGTAGACGCTATCTTCTTCGCTGTTACGTATGTGTGCTCGGCAAGACCGTTTTGTGTTTGAGCGCCCCCAAGTTGTGTTTTACTGTAACTTCAGAAGCTCCAGACACGTGAGCAAAAGCGCCAATCTCATTGGTCGGATAGATTTTGACGCGGCGCGTCAAACCAAAAAAACGAACCCGAGGCGTTTAAAAAAAAATTACGCTTTTACGCGTGGCGTTTTTCGCGTCGGTGTGCACACTCACATTGGCGCCCTTTGTTTAGTCACGAGGCGTTAAACGTCGGCGAATATCGCGCGCGAAATTCGTCCCGGTGTGTACGGGCCTTTAGATAATCTTAGACTAAAACACAGCCGTACTATATACGATTTTTTTTAAACGTATTTCTGCCATTACAGTTATCTTTACAACAATACCAACATAATGTAGTAAGAAAGTTTAATCGTAATGAAAACATTGCGCAATTTTTCTAGAATTGACAAATCTACGGTCGATCGTTCACATCTGGCGTACGTCACAACCTTAACATAATCACCAGTTAAACCATAACACCCGCAGGGAAAAGATGATGTCACTCACTGAAGTTTTATTCAGGATTACCACGAATGGCTTAGATCAAAACAATGGCTGCATCCGAAATTGCGTACTTGTCACATTCAACTTATATTTTGCATACTTGTCGCATATGCATACTGTCGGATGGTTTCCGTGCACAGCACACAGATGTGAATTATCTATAATCTATTTTGTTATCGATATATCTAAATATAACTAAAACGTGGCATCCATGTATTAATGCAAATTTTCATAATAAACAGAAGAATTATTTTATAGGCTACTTTAATGGTTGAGCATGAGACATATTGATCAAACAATGTTTCTATTTGGATTTACAATGTTATTTATTCCTGTGATTTAAAGCTGAATAGCTAATGAACACCAACATGAAAGAGGACTGTCAACTAGTCTAATGTAATAAGACATTTGTTATTATTTAATCATAAATTGGAATTGAATTTCCCAGTCAAATCTGCTATTTAGCCTAGTTGTGTTTTGTTGGCAGTGTTGTTGGAAGCCTTGCTGAGGAATGGTACTTCGGCAGGGAAAAGCACTGCATACTGCAGGAAGTCATCAAATGGAACAGACCCTGGATCCCAAACCCAACATGAGGCACAGAAACAGGACTCCACTGCAGATTTAACAAAAGGATTTACTAAGGAGCAAGCTGAAGGGGTACAAAGGCAAGTGTGTATACATTATTAGGGCCCAAGCACTGAAGGTGCCATGGTCCCTATTGTTTTCTTAAGGATTATTATTTATTAATTAATGTATCTTTATTTAAGATCTGGGTGCTTTTGGGACCTTTAACATGTTTAACGTCTCGTGAAATTTTGCGCAGTCAGGCAAAAGGTAGTACATGTTCAGGCCTGGGGAGGGGAGGTTAGGTCTGCATCAACCCCCTTTTTTTTTGCAGTCCATAAACTAGGAGCATATACACTCACCAGCCACTTTTATTAGGTATACCCTGCTTGTATTGGGTTGGACACCCTTTACTACTCAGAGCATGTAACCAGTTGATCTTTGCTGAAGTTGTCTTGATAAGAGAACCAGTTTAAGGACCTTTGATGAATGGAAAGACAAGGCTGCAGCATGGCACAAACTTAAAGGTTCTTAGAAGACTTCTAGCTCAGCATCATATTCACGTAAAGAATAAACTAAAGAAAAGTTTTACTGAAGATAGTTTGCAGTTTCATCAGCAGAAGTCAGCTTCAAGACTCACAAGGAGTTTGTAGGCCGCCGTACTTACAGTTACAAAGATCACAGCAATTATACCCTTCACCAAGGTTTAAGCTATGTACTTGCTTCAGGTTGAATGATTCTAATCGGCTAAATAAACATAGTAATTTTTCACACATACAGATAGACTGAAGCATATCTCCATCGATTATGCAGCTGACACTCGGACCCTGAATTTAGGCATCTCGTGACCTTCCAGGTCGCAGATTTGGGTTGCTGGGTGCCAGCCTGTCCAGAACAACAACTCAGTCAATCTCGAATAATGCCAGTGGTTCCTTAACCTGTAACCAAAAAGACCAACACACACACTGACACACAGCTTTTCCAAAGTTGCATTTGGCCAGGCTCTAACTATAAACAGGAGAGTCTTCTCAAAACATCAAGATAATACTTTCTTTCTCTCAAGGAGAGGACACTTTAATATAACACAGTTCTCAAGAAAAGGCCACTTTAGTCAACGCAGTAAAGTAAAGCTTTAACTAAGAAATGGTCACTCAAACTATTGGTTCCAATGACCCTTGTGACCTAGTTGTCAGGGCACCCCAGAAAAGCAGATGGATGTATTGACACGTTGAAGACCGTTCTCAAACAAAACATCTTTCCATATTTAATTTCTGGAAGCCAGGCTAAATAAGCAAGCACTGTTACTGCATTCAGATATCAAATACAGACATTAGATAATGAAAATACATAAATAGAACATTTTAGTAATCACACTGGTAACTTCTATAACACAGTAAAATCTCACAAGCCTAGAGAAGTCATTTAACTCATGTGATGTTGAGAAGGAAAATATTGATTAATACCTTGATTACAATCACTCAATTACATATACATTTAAGCAGCAGTGGATTCCAGAATCCATCCCCTTCTGTATGTATGTGTATATCTTGTATGTATATATATATATATATATATATATATATATATACAGTATATATATATATCGGTATGTACATATTTATATATATATGTAAATTATTTATATATATGTAAATTATTTATAAATTATTTATTTATAAATCAATCAAAGCATTTCAGTCTCCAGTCTCAAAGGAACAGTTTGTTTTATTTCATCCATATCTTTTTAGATAACTGGTATCAATCTTAGGTCTACTTAGGTAAATGGAAACCCTACTTAAAGAGGTTGCACATTATTAAGCAAGTCACAGTTCTCATGCAATATGGGGGGGAAGAAAGATCTTGCTGAAGATAAGCGTGAAATGGTGCAATGTTATGCAAAAGGGATGAAAACAATAAGATTATCAAACTATCATAAGATTTGTGAGTAACTTCCAGTACAAGAGAACTCGGTCAGATAAAGGCTTAAGGAATGTTTCTGTCAAAAAATAAATAATTGTATTAAAAGGACAGCTATATAAAAAAAGCCACTGTTGAGAAGCAAACAGGTATTTGAAGCTGCTGGTCTCACTGAAGTCTCAAGATCCTCTCCATGCTGGCTGGCAGTTGTGTGTAAAGTTGCATTTCAGCCACCTCTAACCAAAGCTCACAAAGAGAAACATTTACTGTGGGTTTACAAATACATGAAGACTCACAGTTGCTAATTTGACATCCATGATTACGAATCTCCCATTCTACCACATCTTAAAGGCCCCGATATACTTCAAGCGAACTGATTTGACGTTATTTTGAACAAAATCAGGCTTAAACAAAGTTCTTAGATACTCAGGCAGGCCGTGGCGTTTAAACAGTGCTCAATTGGGGCCCAAAGTGTGCCAAGAAAATATCCCCCACACCAGTAACGTGCGGTGAAATCTTGTCATGGGTAGGCTGTGACCTATCTATGTGGCATATATGTTCATATATTCATTCAGTGAGTTCATTCAACCCAATTCATATCAGGCATCATCACATCGCTGCCTGCATACAGCAAAGTCAGTCATATGTGAGGCTAATGCACAATCAAATCTAATAATCAAATGAATGGACACATCTTTCTTATGACTTATACAACAAACAAATGTTTTGTGCGGGACACAGCAAGAGAGGGAGGCGGCGCGGTGTCAGCGAACCGACAAGCAGCCTTCACTCCTTCAAAATGCGCAAACGCGCACAGACAGCCACGGCACACACACACTATTGGTCTGGTGACGGCGCACCAGGATTTGAACAGGCTACAGTCAGAAAACATTGCGTCAGCAGTACAGCTTTAAAGTACAAAAACAGCTTATTCGCTCCTACAAACTGCGCTAGGCGCACACAATGCAATGAGCGTCTGGCGCCGGCGCACCAGGATTAAAAAAAGAGAACTACAAAACGGCATTTTAACCCTTAGACATAAAGTACAAATGTGGCAGAGGTGACGGCGCACCAGGGTATGGAAGAGAGAACATTTTGGTGTCAGCGCACAGCAGGCCTATAGCCCACCATCAGACAACACACACAAGCTAATATAAGGGTTTTAAAAATAATAAATAAATGAATAGTTTACGTTTTAAAGGGGGTGCTTACTTTTATTTGTAGACTAAGTCCATACGCAGGGGCGTCGTAAAGGGGGGGTAAAGGGTACCGAGTACCCAGGGCCCGAGGCAGGGGGGGGGGCCTTAGAAGTCAGTTTTATATACATACATATATATGCACTAACATTTGTATAGCATTTATGTACAAATAAAAAAGTTCCTGTGCAAAACTAAACTTGTAGTTAGGCATTGGTTTGGTATAAAAGAAGTCATTTTCATGCTGTGCAGGGCCCCACCACCCCTCTCGAATCAATGTAAATGGTACGACCCGCAGTTCAGGTGCTTCTGCTGCGGACCTGCGGTCGGTGAATCAGTTGATGAGACAGGAGCTGGAGTGAGCCGTGATAGGAACTAGGAAGACAGGGGAAGAGTCATGTCTTTCCTTAAGAAAGGAAAATCAGGGGCTCAAAAACGAAAAGAAAAGAAGATTAAAGAGAGAAAGGCAAATGAGGGCAAGCAGTTGCTCCAAATGCATCATCGAGCATTGACATTGTTTTAACATAAATATCTACTCCAGGTAGAATAGCATACATTTATGTTCGTACTCTATTTGAATTATATATCAATACTTTATAGTATCACAACCTACATAGCGAGCAAACAATGTTTCTGGGTAAATAACGGAGTGAGAAGCAGACGGAGGCGGAGCTGGGAGCTCAACACACTGCCACTCCAGGCAGATGCGCAGCTTGTCTCCTCTTCTGCTGCAGTTCTCCCCAGAGTCAGAAGTTTACATGAAAACACTGTATATTTCCCTCCATTGTCAAAATCTAACACCCGCGGAAACACAGATCGTTAGCGCCTATTTTACCACAATGTTATGCAAATTAGCTCGCGCACGCTCTTACATTAAGTACAGGATTGTTCTCAGTTTAATGCACATGTTAATGATTGAAAATGACTTATTTTAAAAACGTAATTCAAAGACTGAATGTCTAGTTTGGCGGTTAGTGTACCCTGTGATTCTATAGTCGGCATTTATTTTAAACAGACAAATAATCATCAATTATCTTGTACTTTTGACAATAAAACAAAAATATATTAATCAGAGTGTGGCTTATTTTGTTTACATTTTAAGTGTTTTTATGATAAAAATGCAATACCCCACCCATTGGTATCACTATGGTATTTGGTACGGGGGCCCAGCAAGATGGTTTGTACCCAGGGCCCAAAATTTGGTGCTACGCCCCTGTCCATACGTCTATCCCTCTGGACAAAGATGTCAATTACTTTGTTGTAAAAGTCCTCTTTGTTGGGTGTATTTCTCAATTTCATGAGTCTCTCCTTTTCAATGGAAATAAGAGCCAAGGAGGAAAGTCTGTTCTGCTCCATTCTGTTACGGCTGTAGGTTTTTATGCGCTTTAACGCAGAAAAGCTCCTCTCCACAGATGCGGTAGTAGATGGTACAGTTAAGACCAGCTTCAAAAGTTTTGTGGCCTCAGGAACAGTCTCCTGCAGATCATGCTCGGTCAAAAAAGTAAGCAGCTGCACAGGAGTTTTTCCTTGGACGGTTTGTGAACAGTATAGGCCCACCAAATCAGACTTTAATCTAATCAGATCAAAGAATTTTGCATATTTGGACAGGCTCTCAAATTTTTTATCATCAAATTTACCTGACATCTCCGTGAATTTTTTGCAGTCAACTAAGCCAAGGAAATTCAGCTCCTCCAGATGGTCAAATCTGCTTTTCATTTGTACAGTGATGTTGTCATGAACACTATAGAATAATCTTCTCCTCTCATCTCTGACAGACGTCTGGTGGCGCGTCTCCTTATTGATCAGTTTTAGATCGTTACTTTTCTCTTCAAAGCGATCATAAAAACTGTCAAACTGCTCTCGCTGATCGTTCAAAGCACGCTAATGTCCATTGCCTTGTTTTGAAGCAGACGAAAAAGCGCATCAGTCAAATTGAATATGCCACTGTATAACATAAGGAGAAAACAGGTGGATGCTTTTGAGAGCCAGAGATTAAATCCTGAGGCCATAGCGAGGGTCTCTCCATCCCAGTCATCTGAGTTATCCCTCATCTTCTGGAACATTTGGCAGAGATCTGGTAGGTGTTGGAGGATAGTTTGTACCAACCTAGAATTTGAATTCCACCTGACAGATGATGCTTTAGGGATGCGACATTTCACAATTTCATCCAGTAAATGTGTGCGCTTGGTAGACTTGCTGAAAAATGATGCTAGCCCTTCAACAGTCTTGAAAAAAACTTTACACTCCGGAATGAATTTTGCTGATTGTGAAAGCACCAGATTCAATTTATGCGCATAGCAATGCGTAAATAAGGCTTCAGGTACTCTCTCTTTGATTTTTGCCTGTACTCCGTTAAGCTCTGAGGCCATCACTGCAGCTCCATCATAGGTTTGTGCGATCAACTACTATTCAACACAGTTATACTTTTCTAATACATCTAATACATACTCTGATATTCCCTGTGCACTTCTGTCACTACTCACGTCATCAAAGCCCAAAAAAGCTTCTTTTACTTCACTTGCACTGTTGACATATCTCATTACTACTGATATTTGAGCCTTATTTGTAATGTCCGTGGTCTCATCCACTTCCACTGCAACAAAGGATGTTTCTTGAATGTCATTTTTTATATGGCCTCTGATAACCTCAGCAGTGGCTTCAATTAAGTCATTCTGAATCCGATTTGATGTGCCGGTAAACACATTTGAGGAGCTTAAGTGTGCAGCTAACTTGTCATCTTTTTCTGCCAACACATGTAACAGTTCAACGTAATTTCCTTGATTGACAGAGGTACTGCTCTCATCGTTTCCCCGAAAAGCCAGCTCTTGTTTGGCAAGGTAGCATGTAACATCTATGAGGCTTTTTAATATCTCCCTGTTTTCCTTTACCTTTGAATTGTGCACGCTTATCTGGAGCCTGCACTGCTCATCCAGGGCCATGTCAATACGACTTTTGCCGAAAGTTTTCAAGGCGATCTGAGAGTGGACGTGGGCCGTAGATTTTTCATGCTTCAGCAGAGCTCTTGGTAAATTGTTAAGGTCACTATATCCCGCTTTTACCCACACACTGTCGGTGCTGGAGGAGAACAGAAGGCATGGAAAACAAAAAAGTTTGTTAGTCTGGTTGCAGCCACACAGCTAGTCCTTCTTTTGATACCACTCAGTTTGAAAGGTTTGTGTTATTTTTTGTCCCTTCTGTTGGGTAAGATCCTGTAGGGCAGGTGTTGGTTTCCCGTTAGCGACCACAGCTCTTTTTTCTTCATAGGACAATGTTGAAAATCTTTTTAAGTAATAAATATCCATGATAATATCCAAATATCCAACGGTTCACAGCCGTCGAACTAGGTTGCTAGGCACCACTAGACGCTAAGTATCGGGATCACGTGACATGAAGCAAGCTCGGTCTCTGCCTCAATGTTGATAATTCAAGACAGCATGAGAACTGACTGCGCATGCGCAAATCTACGTAAACTACGTTCTATGGACCAAAGAGGCACTGCTAACCTCTGCCTCAATGGCCATGGCCTTGAATTTCCTGCATGAAACAATGGTTTTTAGGAGCAAACAATGGCAAAATGAGTATATTATATGTGTAATCCCAGAAAATTTTTGTTACAAAAATTTATATTTGGAATAAAATAAATGCAGTTAGTAATGTGGTGAATTAATAAAGCTCTTGGAATTAATACATGTAATGTCAACATTTCATTTGGTGAGGCACTGCCTACCCTGCCTACCCTGACCGCACGTCCCTGCCCCACACCATTACACAACCACTAGCAACCACTAGCAGCGTTGGAAGCAAATAAAATGTGGGTGTGTCATCCTCCAGAATTTTTTTACTAGAGTAGATTAGGGGTGTTCCTGAAGCCAAAAACCTTATCTAAAATCTCTATGCAATAATGAGTGAAGTGAATGAGTGAGAGTAAAAATGAAACAAGCGCAAATCCGTCTATGCATGCATCTCTCAGAAATCAGAGCTTGGCAAGAGTAATATCAACTCAAATAGGCTACTACATCATATACATGTTCTACAATATGATATTGTATATTATTGCATGTATATTTAAATGATTTAAGCCTTGTACAATATTATAGGCTACTCAAATTAATGGAATAAGCACAGCATGATCACAAATCAAACAGCGTGTTAATTGCCGTCTCTGCGCGTCTCCGTCTCTCAGCAACCAAACCAGCTCTAATAGCCTATAATCAACTAAGATTCATATACATTAATTACTACTTGATATGTCTATTTAAACTCTTTTATGAGTACCATGAATTCGGACATACTACTTTTGTCACTTTTTCTTTTCCCCCTACTATATAGTAGGGAAGTATGCGATTTTGGATGCAGCCCTTGTATACATGCCTAAATACATTGAGTCTCTGCCTTGTGGTTGGCTGATTACATATTTGTGTTAACAAGCAGTTAAACAGGTGTACATAATAAAGTAGGTGGTGAGTGTTTTTGTTTGTGTGTTTGTGCATATATGTATACATATACAGTATAAGCCACAGTTGTAATAAAAATAAGTTTTATATAAAATAGATTTAACATTTTAGATTTAACATTTAAAAACTGTTGCTGGTAACACTTTATTTTGATGGTCCGTTTTGAACATTCTGTTGACTATAAGTAACTTTGCAACTACATGTCAACTAACTCTCATTAGAGTATTAGTGGACTGTCTGCTTAATATCTGCTTATTCTTTATTGTGATAGTCCTTCAACAGACACTCTACTGACTATAAGTAACTTTGCAACTACATGTCAACTTAATCTTACCCTAACCCTACCAGTTTACTAATACTCTGAGAGTTAGTAGACATGTAGGTGCAATGTTACTTATAGACAACAGAATGTGTTAAATTCAGAATAAAGTTAAACCCTGTTGTTTTTTTTTGTCTTTAGGATAAAGAAGTGTAAGAATTACTATGAAGTACTGGCTATCAGAAAAGATGCCAATGATGAGGAACTGAAAAAGGCCTACAGAAAACTGGCTTTGAAATTCCACCCTGACAAAAACCATGCGCCAGGAGCAACCGAGGCCTTTAAAAGTAATGCTGTCTCTGAAACACCATATCCAATTTTGTTCCATTACATTATTCACGGTGGCCGAGAGAGCTCAACGCGCAGCAACTGAAGAAAACACATGCAAATAGAAAAAAACACATGGAAATACAAAAAAACACATGCAAATAGAAAAAAAAACACATGCAAATAGAAAAAAAACACCCGCAAATTAAGAAAACATCTTCATCAGTTTCACAACACACGTGTGCTCCAAATCACACAACCAAATACAGAAACGCGCTGCAAAAGTTCACAACACAACCAAATACAGAAACGCACTGCAAATAGCATAGACCACAACGGAAATGTTTCCAGGGGAACCAAATAAGTGACGAACCCGGCTGGGACGTGCTTATTGCTCGTGAGCATCCCTATGCCCTGCTCCCTTCGAAGGGCAGACGGTAGAGCTTTTGAAGTGGGACTTCGGAGTGAGCAGGGCATTTTGTGCCATTATGTAGCCGTTTGGAACGCACTTAATGAAGGGAGCAACGAAAGACAACGTTATTTCCTCATTATTTTCACCTGGGATGTTCCCATGACAACGAAGCACGGTGTCCATCAGCTGAATAGCTGTTCTTACGACAGAAATATAATGCTGTTAACATAACGGTTGCAAATAAATATATGATTTTTTACAAAAAAAGCTTTTAAAATATGCGTTATATATCTGTGTGTGAGTGTCTCAACTTTAAAACTTTGGACCCTACATTACCTAACATTTATTATGAAACTTTTCTTTATGAAAATGTAAACATATCATGAAAAAAATTGTACAGTGTAACTGATGTATAGATTTAGATCTTTCCCTCATGCTCTTTTTAGTTTTCAGCTCATTGTTCTTTTCTCATTTGTATTCTGATGACATTGAACATATTGTTAATACATTTTGTATATTGTATACAAGTTGCAAGTCATAAAAATGTAATCTCTGTATGTTTTGCAACAACAACAACAAAAAAAGTTAAAAGAAATAGAATAAAATAAAGTAGACTTTTGAGCTGTAAGCACGTCCCAGCCGGGTTCGTCACTTATTTGGTTCCCCTGGAAACATTTCCGTTGTGGTCTGTGTTATTTGCAGCGTGTTTCTGTATTTGGTTGTGTTGTGAACTTTTGCAGCGCGTTCCTGTATTTGGTTGTGTTGTGAGTATTTGGAGCACACGTGTGTTGTGAAACTGATGAAGATGTTTTCTTAATTTGTGGGTGTTTTTTTCTATTTGCATGTGCTTTCTTCAGTTGCAGCGCGTTGAGCTCTCTCGGCCACCGTAATTATTACAAAATGTATGTACATAAAATAAAAAAAAAATAAAAAAAAATGCTGTTCTTGTTCTTCTCCAGAGATTGGAAATGCTTATGCAGTGCTCAGTAACCCAGAGCAGAAGAGGCAGTATGATCTATGTGGAGGAGAGGAGCCTAGCAGCGCTCATGGAGGATTTGATTTCCACAGAGGCTTTGAGTCTGATATTACACCTGAAGATCTCTTTAACATGTTCTTTGGAGGCGGCTTCCCTTCATGTAAGCCATTTTGTATAGATCATGTAAAATCTGCAGATGCAGTATGTGTATTTTCTCCATGCAGATGGATTCATCTGCACAGCATTCACTTTATAAATTCTGGTTAGTATGAGGGACTGTATAGCATTAAAGGGTAACTCTCGCCAAAATGCAACCTAGTGTGTTTTTGTAAATCTACCTGAGGCGAACTTTCATTTAAAAGCATAATTAGAATGGAAACGCCACTTTTAAGTTTGACCGTAATTTTGTTTTCGGTCAAATTGCCTTTTGAATGGGAGTACTTCTATGATAGCATCAAAAATCGCTATTTTTAAAACACTAAGAAGGCTCGACACAACATGAAACTTTGTTCGAAGTATCACCAGGAGCTCTTCACATTAACTCGAGCATTGAGAACATTGTTTGTGTACACAAAGTTTACTAAAAAGAAAGATTTTGAACAACTCACTGTAGCTGTGTCCACCAGCATTTTCACAGTCAAAAATAGTCGATCGCTACCAGTGCCCAATGGGACGCTCCCTTCTTCTCACAGCCATCCACGTCCATTTAAGTAGCATTTTTCAAAAAGATTGTGGGCTGGACTTGAGCTGAAAGAGGGGGGTTTAATGACCCTTTAAAAACACATGCAAATAAACTTTTGTGACAATGAATCACTGCAAAATCACGTGTGTAAACACGGGGTAGAGAAAATAATCAAATTTATACCAGTTTTCAAACTTATACAGGTTTCTCGTGTGTAGCAATATATCAGCCACCACTCCTAGATCCCACCACACCTTAAAGGGTAACTCTCACCAAAATGCAACCTAGGGTCTTTTTTGTTAATCTACCCGAGGCAAACTTTAATTTAAAAGCATAATTATAATGGAAACGCCACTTTTAAGTTTGACCGTATTTTCGTTTTCGGTCAAATTGCCTTTTGAATGGGAGTGCTTGGGGCACTTCTATGATAGCATCAAAAATCGCTATTTTTAAAACACTAAGAAGACTTGACACAACATGAAACTTTGCTCGAAGTATCACCTGGGGCTCTACACATGAACTCGAGCATTGAGAACATTGTTTATGTACACATAGTTTACTCAAAAGAAAGATTTTGAACAACTCACTGTAGCTGTGTCCGCCGGCATTTTGACATTCAAAAATAGTCGATCTCCGAATGCAACGTAACAGGGAGGAGAGTAAAGATGGAAAACTCCTAAAGCTTAGTACCATATAAATTCACAGATAATTTGTTGTTTTGTTGTTAGTGAAAATCAATATTGACCTTGTATTTGAAAAAAGAATGCTCATATAAGAAGCAATACTAAAATTCAGAGTCAGTTCATTCACATTTGAATTCACAAAACAAGAAAGCCAGCCATTAAGCTCCTTAAATACTTTGCTAGAAATAAAATGGGCAGCATCATCAAAAGATACATTTAACAAAGTGAAATGTTCATTTTGATTATAGCAATTCTTCTCAACCATGAACCGGGAAGAGCATTCCACCTCTGTAAATCGCTATTAATTTTCTCCAGAAGAGGAGCAAAGTTTACTCTTAAATAAAAGTTGGAATGTAGGGGTTATATGAAGCCCTATAGGTAAAACCTGACATGGAATATTTAAAAGGGAAAGAGGAGAGCATTTGTGTCTGAAGTGAGACTGACCAACTGTAAAGCAACAGATTTTGTAAAATAGATCTTATAACCAGAAAATTCCCCAAAGGAGTTTATAACATCAACCAGTCGTGAAACTGATGTATTTGAATCTGACAAAAATAGCAGAATATCATATCTTATCGCTTCTGCCAAGGGTTCAACGGCAAGGGCAAACAACAATGTCGAAAGTGGGCGGCCCTGCCTGGTGCCCCTACCCAGTAGACAATTTGTAGATCTGAGGCAATTATTGGTGACGGCAGGGTTCCCACGGATCCTTAAAAAGTCTTAAATTAGATTAAGTGTTATTTTTATTTATGAATGGTTTTACATTTTAAATGACACTTTGACTTATCTAAATGCTTTCCAAATTAAAGCTGCCGTCGGCAAAATTTTTTTGATCATATTCAGTGAAATTGACACTATAATCCGACAGAACAACATAAATAAGATGGTTTTAGAAAAAAACCCGAGCTTCTAACTCCACCTGGAGCGTGTTATTTGTTTTGCAAGCTTCCAATTCCTCGGTTATTGCTATCTATGGATAGATTAGCCAGGGCAGCCTACCTCCGAGTCCATGGTGTTGATAGATGCTGAAGAGACGGACGCGTTCACAGAAAATCAGGTACACACGCACAGTGACGCACGAGCACGACCTCGATGGGAGGGTGCTCGCTGGTAGTGGGGAGAGGCATGAGAGTTGTAAACATTCAAAATTTTGGCTAATCGACCCAATCTGCCAGACTTGCCGACTGCAGCTTTAAAACTATCTAACTCGCGTACATTTTATTTTTTATTATTCTTTCTTTGTGGATTTGCTTGTTTACGTGACAATTTGCGACTTAGGTAAAGTTGGTTTTATATTCGCACATTCACACTTTTTTGCTTAAAAACTGTCTCAATAACAAGCGCAATAAAGCACATTTTTGCAAAACAAAAGCAGCTACATGATCTTTAGGACAAAGATGGTGAACTACAACACTCTCCACAATCGATCAATGGGCAAATATTGTTTTAATGGCATACAAAGTTGCGAATGTCCACTGAATGTCCAATGTAGTGTGGTAAACAGGATAGGGACTGTCTAAAAAGTTCTATTTTTTTTCATTGTGTGCAAACAGACAACTACATTTTTGCAAAGTACAGATGTACCAGCAAATATCTCTCACATTATGTCTTCTAATGCTATTGATTGTACTTTAGCAACAATAAAAAGTGAATTATAATGATTGTATTTAGGAAACCTGCCTCACTATACATAATGTACATACATAATTTTAGAATAAAATTACATTAATTCACCAAAAGGATTTTTTACTATCCGAAGGTTGTAGCATGTTCCTAGTGACCAGTCTGACTTACTACAGGTGAGATTTTGACAAAAAGTCCCTTACTGTACGTAAAGTTGACAAATATGTTTTAAAAAAAATTACTGTAATTCACCCTAAGTATTTTTTCGTGTTCCAAAGGCTGTAGTGCTTTCCTAGTGACCAGACTGACTTACTACAGGTGAAATTTGGACAAAAACTCCCTTACTGTACGTACAGTTGACAAATACGTTTTTTTAAAAATTACTGTAATTCACCTAAATAATTTTTTCGTGTTCCAAAGGCTGTAGTGTTTTCCTAGTGACCAGACTGACTTACTACACGTGAAATGTTGACAATACCTCCCTTACTGTACGTACAATTATCAAATAAGTTTATGAAAAAATTACTGTAATTCATCTAAATCATTTTTGCATGTTCCAAAGGTTGTAGTGCTTTCCTACGGACCAGACTGACTTACTACAGGTGAAATTTTGACAAAAACTCCCTTACTGTACATACAGTTGACAAATAAGTTTTTTAAAAAATTACTGTAATTCACCCTAAGTATTTTTTCGTGTTCCAAAGGCTGTAGTGCTTTCCTAAGGACCAGACTGACTTACTACAGGTGACATTTTGACAAAAACTCCCTTACTGTACGTACAGTTGACAAATGCGTTTTTAAAAAAATTACTGTAATTCACCCTAAGTATTTTTTCGTGTTCCAAAGGCTGTAGTGCTTTCCTAAGGACCAGACTGACTTACTACAGGTGAAATTTTGACAAAAACTCCCTTACTGTACGTACAGTTGACAAATATGTTTTTAAAAAAATTACTGTAATTCACCCTAAGTATTTTTTCGTGTTCCAAAGGCTGTAGTGCTTTCCTAAGGACCAGACTGACTTACTACAGGTGAAATTTTGACAAAAACTCCCTTACTGTACGTACAGTTGACATGTTTTTCTTTTTAATTACTGTAATTCACCCCAAGTATTTTTTCGTGTTCCAAAGGTTGTAGTGCTTTCCTAGTGACCAGACTAACTTACTACAGGTGAAATTTTGACAATATCTCCCTTACTGTACAATTATCAAATGTTTATGTAATGAGCATATTATTACATATGTTTATTACATATGTTTATGAAATAAACTGTAAATCACCTATAGTGTTTTTTTATATATATCCCAAAGGTTGTAGTACTTTCCTAGTGAAAGGACTGACTTATTACAGGTGAAATTTTGACAAAAACTCCCTTACTGTACGTACAGTTGACAAATATGTTTTTTTTTTTAAATACTGTAATTCACCCTAAGTATTTTTTCGTGTTCCAAAGGGTGTAGTGCTTTCCTAGTGACCTGACTGACTTACTACAGGTGAAATTTTGACAATAACTCCCTAACTGTATATACTATTATCAAATAGGTTTATGAAAAATTTACTGTAATTGACCGTAACTATTTTTCCGCGTTCCAAAGGGTGTAGTACTTTCCTAGTGACTTGTCTGACTTACTACAGGTGGAATTTTGACAATACCTCCTTTACTGTACAATTATCAAATATTTTTATGTAATAAACATTATTACATGTGTTTATTACATATGTTTATGTAATAGACTGTAATTCACCTATAGTGTTTTTTATATATATATTCCAAAAATTGTAGTGCTTTCCTAGTGACCACACTGACTTACTCCAGGTGAAATTTTGACAATACCTAATAATACTGTTTTACATAATAATATACATAATAACTGTAATTCACTAAAAGGGGTTTTGTTTGTTTAAGGTTGTAGTACATTAATAGGGGCTACATTATTATTAACAGTAGTGACTGAACCTGTACGGATTGGTGCAGCAAATCTGACAGATAATGAACAACAAGATCATGGAGGCATTCAAGATACTGTACAGTGCACTGTTTTATTTCTATTATCTTTCTAATTGTTCATGGAATACCACTAGGATTATACATAAAAGTTATTATAATTAATTCCTCGTGGTTAGAGTAATATTTCAATTTCACTTCTTCAAAATTTTGCTGTTGTTGATCCTCTCTTGGTTTAAGTTGTTCTTATATTATCATAAACCCTTTAACTGATTGTTTTGTCAAGTACTTTTTACTTTACTATATTTTCTTTTAGTGAAGTGACGTAAAAGTTTAAGTAAAACAAATGTGTGTGTTTGAATACAATTTTTTCAAATGTTTTCAGTCAGGACTACTTTGGGTAAACAAAAATATTTAAGCAATTGAACATGTTATTTAATATCTATTCATTGCATTATGTAATTGGTTAACACACATAACTATAACTGTTAGTGGTTTGTTACATAGTTAATCCTTGTCATGTTTACCAACGTGAACAGTGCCAAAGATGGTACCCAATGTAAGCTGCATTGGACTATCACCAGACAAGCTACCTGAAAAAGATACCCAATGGTTGTGCTCACTGTGTACCTTAAACAGTGGAACATCATTAAAGAATATCTGCTGAAACTTCTGCTTTATTGTCCTTGTTGCAATATGGATTACCATTGTATATCTGCATTTTGGGACTTACAGTTAAAGACCCATGGACCAGATATGATTTATTAAGACCAGGAGTTAGAAGTGCACTCAATTTAAGACAAGAGTCAGAATTATAATAAATTAAAGGAAATTTTACTGAAGAATGTTTGCAGTTTATTATCAGGCAGAAGTCAAGAATCAGAACCAGTGATTAAAAATGGTTCTGATTGGCTAATAAATAATCACACATTTTCTACACATAGATAGACTGAAGCATATCTCCATCAATTATGCGGCTGACATTCGGACCCTGAATTTAGGCACGTCGTGACCTTCCACACTTGTAGTGATTGTTTTTTTTTTTTTTTGTACTCAGTTTTTATTGTCTTGTTGGATAACAATATCAAAGAGGTATTGTGACAATACAGAGATACATAGCAATACATTCACCACCCTCCCTCCCACCCACCCACCCCTACCGCATGGGATACAACATAACTATTAGTGTAGCACAGTCAGTGTTATAGAACAGTCCATTTAGTGCCTTTCTAGTAAAATGTCCTGAACTCTGGCAATTCCATTGCTCCATGTTTGTATAGTCCGAGGTGTAGCGCCGTTGATCTTGGCAGAAGAAAGTTCAAGAAAAAGAATCTCTAAAAAAGTATTCAGCCAATGCTTATGGGCTAAGTTGTGGGGTGGAACCCAAACTTGAACAATGATTTTCTTGGCTGCTGTAAGACCAGCTAGCCAAATTTTCCTAGATCTTTCATTCATGTCTTCAAGTTTAGAGTCATCATTGAGAAGGTGTAAAACAGGGTCCATAGGGAGCTGAATATCAATCAGATCAGACAATGATTGTAACACCTTGTTCCAAAAATCAGAAATCTTAGGGCAGTCCCACATTATATGCATAAAAGTTCCCAAAGCATTTTGTGAGCACAAAGTACAGAATGGATGAGGAGCATGACCAATTAAGTGTCTGATTCTAGGAGTAAGATACGCCCTATGAGATATCTTCATATGAATAAACTGATGATTTGGATTATGAGAGGAGCTACATATATTATCCCAGCTTGTGTTCCAGTCTATTTCTCTACTTCTGAGTGCCATTGAGCGATCCCAAGCTAGCGTGCTAGGTTTAGGAGATAGATATGATAGAAATTTGGCATACAGAAAAGAGACGACACTTTTTGGGGCGACCTGTATCCAGCCGACTACTGGATGTTCCTTCATCTCTGAGCCCCATACAACTTTGTGTGCTTTGAGAGCTGACCTAAGTCTGAAGTAAAAGAATAAGGAATGTCTAGGGATACCATAACGTGAAACCAAGTCATTAAAGCTTAGTAAAGAGTCTTCACCATTCAAGTCTCCAATGACCCATATACCCTTCTGTGCCCATACATCATGAATGAATGGCTTGTTTCCAGATAGTAACTTGTTATTACGCCATACAGGGGATGATTTATGCCATTTTGACGTAAGACCCACTAATCTCTCAGCTTGTCTAATGATCTGAAGCATGTATGTCAACACTGGGCCATACCTCAAAGTACAATGGTTAATGGAGAGACCAGAAAAAAGAAAATCCCTAAGCCTAATGGGAGCAACTATGTCTTGTTCTATTGTCTTACATGGTGATATACAGTTTGGATCCAACCACTGCTTTATTGGACGCAAGATAAATGACCAATGATAGTATTTAAAGTTGGGGAGTGCCCAGCCTCCTTCTAGTCTGTTATGCTGTAGTGTGGTCCGTTTAATACGTGGTCGCCTTCCACTCCATATGTATTTTGTGAGTAGAGAGTCAACCTTGGACCAGTAATCCTTCGGCGGAGATAGTGGTAGCATAGAGGAGATAAAATTAATGCGTGGTAATATATTCATTTTCACCACTGCTATGCGAGACGGGACAGATGCAGGGAGAGCAGACCATCTTTTTGTATCCTCCTCGACCTTCCTCAAAACATTTGTGTAGTTTAATTTAGTTAAGGCTGTAATAGATGTTTGAATTAACACTCCTAGATATTTGACCTCTTTGGTAATTGCAATATTAGTAGGTAAAACTAACTGACTTCTATCCCTGTTAACTAACATCAAAGCAGATTTAGAGAGATTAATTTTAAAACCGGATACTTGTAGTGATTGTAATGAATAGTAATTGGACCAATTTTTGAGTCTCCAGTCTAGGACCAACTCTATAGCGCCACCACCAGTTCAAAAATTCAACATTAAAAGGATTATAGCTTTTGAACCCTTTGATCTAGATGTGAATGTAAATAGATGTAAAATGACACTTAGTACACCTGATTCCACTCATTATGGTGATCACAATCAATATCTTACATTAAGACTCTGTACTTTTCAAAATGGCCACTACTGTAATGGGCAGTGTTCAATTTTTTTGTGCTACTCCTCATTCAAATTTTGTTCAATTTTTACAAAAATTGGCTCAGATGATCTTTGGACCAAGCCACACAGAAGTGACTGAACAGATTTTTTTATTTTTGCTATCGTTCCTGATATACTTTTCTCCAAATTTGACCTGTATTTGTTGCCTTATGGTAGTTAGCTTAGCATGCTAATTGGTTAGCATGCTAACCTGATGCCATTCTTTCTAATGTGGCTCTTCAGCTATAAGGCTAACCATAAACTACATTAGCATTAAGCTAACTTAACTTGCTAACTTAACTAATCTGGTTAACATGCCTTTGTGTGCTCATTCTTACACTTAAGCCTCTCCTCGGCAGCTTGGTAAGACAGCGTCAACTGAGTGGCGCAAGCTGCTAAACCACGTGCCATGAGCCCTGAACCATTCCGGTTGTGGGTTTGAATCCTGTGTGGCACATTCCCAGACCGCAAGAGGTATTGTGGTGTAAAAGTTGCTTCTGTTCCAGACATGGTGTCTATATGTGAGCGAACTCGATAAATACAACATGCAGCGAATTTATACAAAAAATTATTCATTTTGAATTGCTTCTCACTTGAACTACTGGACCTTCTTCATCTTGCTAAAAACGCAACTTCCCAGTGGCGCAATGATATGAGTGACAGGTATCTGACCCAGAGATAATGGGTTTGAGCCCCGTGTGGGATGATTTAAAAAAAATTGTGTGTAATGTTGTGTCATGTCGATTCCTTTATTATTCAACGTTGTACTAATCTTTCTTCCTCTTGGATTAATGTATGTCTTGTTCATTATATGTTCATTCTCATCTGAACTTCTGTTCATTTTGAGTTTATTTTCACCTATACTTCTAAACCAGCTCTTTTTTCTTCAATTTCTGCTGTTTTTACTATTCCTGCTCTTGCTGCTGCTTCAGCTTGGCCCCGTATCGCTGCTTGCAGCTATATTTCCACTTGTTCCTTAACATGTAACCAAAATACTAACACACACAGTTTCTTCAAGATTGGATTTGGTGAGGAGGAGAGTCTTCTCAAAACATTAAGATAACATGTTCTTTCTCTCAAGGAGTGGATACTTTAAATCTAACTGTAAAGTAAAGACTTTAACTAAGAAATGGTCTCTCAACTATAGGTTTCAATGACTCCTGAGACCATTGCTATCAGGGTAGCCTGGAAAAGCAGATGGATGTAGTGACACCTGTTAAAGAAGTCCATATTTCATCTCTGGAAGCCGGGCTAAATGAGCAAACACTGTTACTGCATTCCTGGCATGGGCCAGACCCTTATGTTACACCTCAGATATCAAATACAGACATTTAAAGGATACATGAAATAACATTTTCGATAATCACACTGATAATTTCTTTAACAAAGTAAAATCTCATAAGCCTAGAGAATTCATTCAACTCATTTGATATATAGAAGGAAAACTATTGATTAATACCTTGATTATAATCACTCATTAGATATACATTGAAGCAGCAGTGTGTTCCAGAATCCACTTCTTCAGGACTTCATAACAAAAACTTAACTTGAATAATTACAATAAGGGTGTTGCTTATTTATAACATTGAAAATATTATTAACCTAAAATATCTGCTTTTTTTAATCAATGAAAGAATTGTGTTGTACAAGGAACAGCAGTTCTAATACATACTTTTACCTAATACATTTATCAAAGTTAATTGAGTAGAGTGATCACTGGGAACATACTATAACCTTTGGAACATGAAAAAAGGAGAAATTACAGTAACTTTTTAATAATAATATGTTTGTACTATACTTACAGTAAGGTATTGGCAGTATTTAACATGTAGTAAGTCAGTGTGGTCACTAGGAAAGCACTACAGCCTTTGGAACAGGAAAAAATACTTTAGGGGAATTACTGTAATTTTTTCTTAAACTTATTTGTTTATTGTACGTACAGTAAAGGAGTTATTGTCAAAATTCCACCTGTAGTAAGTCAGTCTGATCACTAGGAAAGCACTACAGCCTTTGGAACAGGAAAAAATACTTTAGGGGAATTACTGTAATTTTTTCTTAAACATATTTGTTTATTGTACACAGTAAAGGAGTTATTGTCAAAATTCCACCTGTAGTAAGTCAGTCTGATCACTAGGGAAGCATTATGCCTTTGGAACATGAAAAAATACTTTAGGGGAATTACTGTAATTTTTTCTTAAACTTATTTGTTTATTGTACGTACAGTAAAGGAGATATTGTCAAAATTCCACCTGTAGTAAGTCAGTCTGATCACTAGGAAAGCACTACAGCCTTTGCAACAGGAAAAAATACTTTAGGGGAATTACTGTAATTTTTTCTTAAACATATTTGTTTATTGTACGTACAGTAAAGGAGTTATTGTCAAAATTCCACCTGTAGTAAGTCAGTCTGATCACTAGGGAAGCACTATGCCTTTGGAACATGAAAAAATACTTTAGGGGAATTACTGTAATTTTTTCTTAAACTTATTTGTTTATTGTATGTACAGTAAAGGAGATATTGTCAAAATTCCACCTGTAGTAAGTCAGTCTGATCACTAGGAAAGCACTACAGCCTTTGGAACAGGAAAAAATACTTTAGGTGAATTGCTGTATTTTTTTTTAATTAATATTTGTATACTGAACGTACAGTAAGGGAGGTATTGTCAAAATTTCACATGTAGTAAGTCAGTCTGGTCAGTAGGACCATACTACAACCTTTGGAACATGAAAAAAATCCCTTTGGTGAATTACTGTAACTTTTACATAAAACATATTTGCTACGTATTACACATACGTATGTACAGTAGCCTACAAAAAAGTAAAAATATGCAGCAAATATCAAACCTGAAACTATTTCTATCCTGGTTGGCAACTTTATTTATTTATTTTTTTACTTGATTATGTTCATGGTGCTGTCCACGTATGTGGTCCTGAAGGTCCTAAATTATCAAGTCTGCAACTTGGGTAAAGTTGATTTTATATTCGCATATTCGCGGAGTTCCGCGTTCAATATCTCGTGAGCTGAATATTGTTACTACACAAATAACATTGTTTTAATATTTAAATCTTCTTCTTAAAACGAGCTTTCCTTCGGGTTTGCACTTTGCAGATGGTCCCTTCTTAGCAGCCTGCGCATAGAGATCAATGTATTTTGTCCAGTGCGAAGGAAAGATCGTTTTGAGGAAAATTATGTTGTAGCTTCTGGTGTTTAATCTGTAGTTATATGTGATAGGTGTTTTGTGTAGCAACAACGTTTAGTTCACGAGTTATTGAACGCGGAAGTCCGCGAATGTGCGAATATGCCCATACAGAAATGTAATATATGTCAATATATGTACATTACATATATAATGTTAGTGCCCATGTATGTCTGCTGCATATATGAGAATATATGCAAAATTCATATATGTAAAACACATAGACATATATGAAACATATATTTCAAAATATAGCAAAAATGGCCGTTTTCATGTAAGTGCCATATATTTTCCCGTATATGCACATAAATGTGAAATATATGTAAGACGCATATATGTATCCATGCATATATGACGCATATATGTATCCATGCATATATGACGCATATATGTATCCATGCATATATGACGCATATATGTATCCATGCATATATGACGCATATATGTATCCATGCATATATGACGCATATATGTATCCATGCATATATGTACTTATTTCTATAGTACATACTTTCACATATATTAGGGATACAAATCTTATATCTGAATGCCTTGAAATTAAATGCCTATAGTTGGAGATTTTGTCTATTGTGTGAATACCAAATATAGTATTTTAATACAATAATGCAGTGTTTTCTTTGTAATTTTTGACAAATACATTCACAAAGTACCATAACCATATGCCACAGCTTTAAAAATGCATCAGTATCACATGCATGTACACTGTAAAACTTTTCACTGTAAATTTACAGTAAAATACTGGCAGCTGGGTTGCCATCCACATACTGTATTTTTACAACACTACTACAGTAAACAGCATTTACAGTACTCCACTGTAATTACCAATTATACCACATTTTACATTATTAAACTTGTCGACAGCAATAAATTGTATTTTTACAGGGAATACTGCTTTTATTATTACATAATTAAAATATTATACTTTAAGGTTTCATAAGAGTAGTCACACTAGGAAAAAGAAAACAACATTTTCTGGGTTTTAAAACATTTATTTAGTTAAAATGCCATCTGTGAACATGTTGGCTGAATTACTTTTTAAACATAAAATGCAATTTTAACACTTAACAACAAACAGGTAACAGTTAGCACTTAAAGGAATAGTTCACCCAAAAATTTAAATTAGCACATGATTTACTCACCCTCAAGTCATCCTAGGTGTATATGACATTCTGCTTTCAGACGAATACAATCAGAGTTCTATTAAAAAATGTCCTGGCTCTTCCAAGCTTTATAACGACAGTGAAATGCTGTTTCTTTTTTGAAGTCCATAAAAGTGCAAACAAAATCCCATTCAAAGTCTGCAAGTTTTCGCAGAAGTGAGGAAACCTGTAGGCTTACAGTGGTGTTCTTGTTTTGCACAACTTGGCCAGTTTTCTTTGAAGTTACTTGTCCTTTCTTTGTTTTTGATCCACGTTCAGGATTGATGTCAAGAAAGCATCTAAAAGGCAGAAAAAAACAACAATTAAATATTATTAACTGAGTGTATATATTTTGACAATGAGAGACAGCACAAAAGCTGTCTAAAACTGAACAACATGAAAAAAAAAAAAATGCAATGTTGGATGTTGTGAAAAAAAAAAAATGCAATGTTGGATGTTGTGATCAATAACTGATATTTTTTCTGCCCTGGTAAAATACATCAACTCAATGTGTCTGTTTACATGCACACTGTCAACTAACTACATTTTTGGAAGTGGGGTTGCCAGATTTAAAGTTTTATTCTACAACTTTTGTCTACTCATCGCCCAGCTCATTAACAATATCATCCCCTCATCAGGTCCATCAGAGTATCAGTGGAAAGGCAGTCTTTAGACTCTCCGTTTATATAGAGCACACACTGCCAGAATCCAGCCCTAACCTTTGTGACAGAAATAATTTAACTTAATTGCAAGCCTTGCAATGTGTACTGCATATATGACAACATGATTTACCAGACTAAAATGCATGTTTGCACCCAAAAATTTAAATTCTGTCATTATTACTCACCCTCAAGACTTTTGTTCATCTTCGGGACAAAAATGAAGATATTTTTGATGAAATCTGATAGTTTTGTCCTTCCATTGATATCAATATCATTGCAACTGTCAAAGCCCAGAAAAGTGGTAAAAACATTGGTAAATATATAGCTACAGTGGTTCAACCTAAATATTATGAAGCAGGGTTTCTGCACATTTTTTAAAGTCAAATTTAAGGCTTTTTAAGGCCCGAAGAAATCAAAATGAATACCATGCATTAGGGGTGCGCAATATTGACAAAATATGTCTCGATCGATATTTTCAAAGTTTTCTTGATAATAATTAGATAACATTTTACTGATTGTGTTTCTGTGCTTGGTGCCATGGCTTGTTTAGGCCTGTTGACAGCTGACTGACAAAGATATTCATATTTTTCATATTCTATGCAGTGGTCAGTTTACAGCAGTGACAGAAATTAACATTTTTTATTAAGGGGTAATATTTGCCACCTTAAATTGATTTCAAGGGGCATTTTCACCTATATATGGACATTTGTAGATGTTTCAACAAGATATCTTTCACATCTACTGCAGTCAGATTCACCCGTGTTCACGCTGAAGGAATCACTCACATGGCTGGGCACTTGTATGTAGGGCTGGTCCGAATACCATTTTTTGAGCTTCGAAGCTTCGGTAGTAATGAACATCGAATATTCGAAGCTTCGGAGAGAGGGTGCTGAACAGATTCTTCTCTCTAATAAAGGCAGTATTCTCTATGTGTCTATATGTCCGTTTGCATTTTGATTATTTCGAGAACCGTTTATCCAATCGACTTCACAGGGAGTGCAGTGTCGCATTTGGTGCAATATAGATGGACATGCGAGACGCAACACATTCAGAATTAATAAACTTTTAATAAACTACAGAACAGCGCGATTGGGAAGCGGCGCGCCTCACGCGGGCAGGGCTTATTATGCTCCGATAACGGACACTTCACTAGTGATATAAAACGCACACACACAGGTCTGTTAAATTAAGCAATACTTTTAAGGTAGTCTAATATTTTTCTGACTAACAAATTACTGACACAGTAGATTTAAATAAAGAAAAACGAAATTTAAATAAAGAAAAACGAAATTTAACGAATTTAATTTTGTATTTAAAACGACATTTAAAATAAAGGAAAAAACGAAATTTAAATAAAGAAAAACGAAATTTAAATAAAGGACAAAATGAAATTTAAATAAAGAAAAACGAAATTTAAATAAAGAAAAAACGAAATTAATTTAAATTAAAAACGAGATTAATTTAGATTGATAAATAACGGGTAAAAAGGCTAATACATTTTGTTTCTATTGTTCTATTTTCCACAATGTCAAAGCAACGCAGCTTAACCCAAAACACAAGCTCAGGCATACACTTCGGTCCATACAAACTCCGCTGTTCTGCGCTCTAGCCAGAGAACACTCCCGTTGCTGGAACACTGGGGTCGGTTCTATTTCTAGCATGCACGCGTTTTCCGCATGGCTCGAGCCGTGCCTGAGACGCGTGTCTCACGCAGGCAGTGTGCAATCTCCAACCTGTTAACATGGGAGCCGAAATAAAAACGGACACGCCACGCAGTCAGTGTGTCGCCGGCCTTATTCAAGCGCGAATGAGAACCGTTTCGCGGGGGATCCCAGGTGTGAAAAAAAAAAAAAAAAAAGAATATTCGAATGTCAAATTTTCAAATCGAATACCACCGAACGAATATTCGAATATTCGGGTCCAGCCCTACTTGTATGACACATTAAGAGGCTAAAAGCAGGTTTAAAACTTGCCCCATTGAAGTCAACAGGGTGTAGGCAACACCGATTTTTGTCGTTGTTCTCTGTATAGACAGCACTCCAAATTTACAAAAAAATTAGCTCAATGTTAAAATTGACCGGAGTTCTCCTTTAAGGTTGCACTAGTTACATGGATTATTTAAACAATGTTTTTACTAGCTTTCTGGACCTTAAAAGTTGCAAAGACATTGCTGTCTATGGGTGGTTCAGAAACCTCTCAGATTTCATCAAAAATATCTTAATTTGTGTTCTGAAGATGAACGAAGGTCTTACAGGTTTGGAACGACATGAGGGTGAGTAATTAATGACAGAATTTTCACTAATCCTTCAACTGAAAACAACTTGCACTGGCATATCTTAAAATATATGACTGCCACTGTTTTATCTCAAGATGCACACCAGTAATGTTTTTTTTTTTTTATGATACATTATTATAAAAGCTGCTTAAATACCCTCATTTTATTAAGGCCTAGACCTGGCTTAAGCTAAGCCCTGTATGGAAACCAGGGCCATATTGTTCATACCAGTAGTCAACATAATAAATACTGTCAAGTCAAGGTTAGTGACACAATTCAGTCTAATATATATATATATATATATATATATATATATATATATATATATATGAGAATGGCAAATATGCCAATGACTAACCTCTGAACAAACTCAAGGTGCTGCCTCTTCTTGGTACTGCAAACTGAACTCATAGGAGGAGGCAAACAGCGCTGCCAGGCCAGTGATGAAGAGGCTGTGATCCTTCACACACACCTTGACCTTCCAAACTTAATATCCAGCACTGGTTGCTTAGAGATTGACCTGTAATGGAATAAAAAATAAAAAAAAGGAAGAAATAAATAATATTAATAATTAAAATAACTACTGTGGGTTCCACTGTGGTTCGATGTAGTTGTCTATTCATAGCTCTATGAATTACATTTTTCAACTAAAAATTTAAATTGGTTAGAATGCTAAAATGCACTGGCATATAATTTTGTTTGTTTTAAGCATAAACTCACTTAATTTTGACTTATTCTTTCAGAAAACAAGACAATTTTTACGTGTCTATTAAATGCTTCTTCATGTAAGAATTGTAGATATCTGGACTGGAAACAAAATAAAAACACTAATTAAGAAAAACATATTTTGCAGTGGGGTGAGTAAATGATGGCTTTTCATTTTAGGTTTCATCTACCCCTTTAATGTTTACATACCAGGAAATAAGTCGTGGACTTTCTGGCAAATGTAGATTGCTGGACATCAGCGATGCAAATTCCTGAAACAATTTTTAAAAAGGACAGCACAACCATGATCAACAGAACCAAAACATAAAACATATTACAAATTAATGAGATTTGCTGAATAATCTCTATTATCTGCTTGAAGGATAACACCATCTAACTTCTTTGAATTAGGGAGTAACGTTAGTTGTAGGACCATGGGATGGCAATCAGGAATAGGCCTACTACATTTGAAAACAGCATTAGGAACATGGATTTTCATGTGCTAGCAAAATTCTGACAACGATTCAAAAGCACGATCACAGAACTGACAGAATTTGACAGCATTTTTTTTTTTTTACCTCATAGACTATAACTGTAACACTACTTAAAAGGACTTACATTAACAATGGCCATCAGATTACAAAGCCTAAAACGAAAAAAAATATATATCAAATGCACGTCATGCAAATAGCATGGTAAAGGTTGCCTATTATATGAAATGTCGAAGTTAACGTTACTTGGTAAACAGGTGAACAGAGTCAGTGAATTGCTTGCGCGGCCACGGTAGTAAACCGCGTTCATCAAACCAAATACGTGAAAACAATGTAGAAATGCGAACGCAAAAAATAAATAATAATAATAACTTATATATTGGCTTACCGTATCACTCAGTTGAACAATTCTCCATCTTCTCAAACTCTAAATCCCACTTATCGTCACGCGCAGATTAGATTATTCAATGACAAATTCTTCCATCCGTCTTCAGGTAGCTGCTACCATTAACGTCGTCCAATTTTCTGCTGCGTCACAGGCCACTAATGTTTGAAACACGAACCGAACCGAACCTCAAAAAAGCTTTAAAATTGCTCACAGATTCGCAGACATTGTTTATCTTGATAACAAGAATGATTATTTGTTCAGTTGAATCCCGCTGACAAAACAAGTTTGCCTGTTGTAGCTGTCTAACGTTACTGTCTGCTGCTCGCATGACGCGTCACATTTGAACTGAATTGAGCGCGAAAGAAATCAATCCTACAATGCAATGCCTTTTCAGTCAGTATGATGGTATGATCCTATATAACGAATTTATCAGGACGAAAACAGAAATGTGCTGTATATTTACAGCTGTTCTGTAAAAGATACAGCTTAATACTGTATTATGGAAATACAGTACAATTCTGTAAGAAATTCGTTGTAAATTAACAGTAAAGGGTTACAGTGTATGTTTACATACATTTATTAAATATGTGGAAAACAAATATGTATGTCACATATTTATAATTAATGTTGTCCATATATGCGAGAAACCAATACTGTAATATATGCAGATATATGGTATCATATATGGATGAACTCAAATATTTTCTTCACATGTTTGGACACATAAATGTTCATATATGTTGCAGTCATATATTGTGTTCTCAGATAAGTCAAATATATATATAGATATGTTGCAGTCATATATTGTGTTCTCAGATAAGTCAAATATATGTATAGATATATGTTGCAGGCATATATTGTGTTCTCAGATAAGTCTGTATAGATATATGTTGCAGTCATATATTGTGTTCTCAGATAAGTCAAATATATGTATAGATATATGTTGCAGTCATATATTGTGTTCTCAGATAAGTCAAATATATGTATATATATGTTGCAGTCATATATTGTGTTCTCAGATAAGTCAAATATATGTATAGATATATGGTGCAGTCATATATTGTGTTCTCAGATAAGTCAAATATATGTATAGATATATGTTGCAGTCATATATTGTGTTCTCAGATAAGTCAAATATATGTATAGATATATGTCATGCTATTTAAAATATAAGTACATATATGGCCATATATTACATTTTTGTATGGGTGCGAATATAAAACCAACTTTACCTAAGTCAATTTGCGTCATTCGCGGCAGCATATTATGTCTGTCTCCTGCACGCGAAAGGAGGAGAGAAGGGGAAGAAAATGGGTAAATGTCAGTTTAATTGTAAGTTCATTCTTTATGTGTATGGGTTGTGCGATATGTATTGTCTATTATGATATTGTAATCATTGTTTTAACGATGTGCAAGGCGTGAGCTGACATCACATTTGTCACTCATGCTTTCACTGCGTGATGTGTGTAGTTAAGTATGTCCCCAAATTAGTTTTTGTCTTATATATCATATTATGTTGTTATAATACAATATCACATGAGCAAGAGTGCCGTTATCCCGTACACAATTGCAAATGTGATATTTATTTTAGACAACAGTTAAATGAACAATAATTTAACATTGTGAGTTACATTTTATAAACAATATTGTCAATATTGTTTGTTTTCCCTTTATTTCGCCGACGAGAATTTCAAAATGAAAATTTAGCAGAGTCTCAATGCAACTGACAGCGATGATTTTTTTGACTGAAATCTGTGTTTTGAACGAATCAATTTAATGATTCAATGGCCCTCTTTCCCAAATGAATCAGCCGTTTGAACAAATTGGTTGAATGAATGACTCCCTCAACTCACTTATTAAGACAGTGACTTGCCGCCACCTACTGTTGGTTGTAGTTTCATATTTAAAGGGTTAGTTCACCCAAAGATGAAAATTCTGTCAGTAATTACTCACCCTCATGTTTTCGAACCCCATAAGACTTTTGTTCATCTTCGGAACACAAATTAAGATATTTTTTTGATGAAACCTGAGAGCTGGCTCATTCCTTCATAGGCTTCTACTGTATGTAATTTCATTCTGCCGGCCGAGAAACATTAGTAAAGACATCGTTAAAATAGTCTGTGACTGTGACTAAAATATAAAATATATACTATAAACTATAAAAATATAGTGATTACAGTGGCTCAACCTTAAGTTAAGAAACCAACGAGAAAACGTAAAAGTGCCTTACCAATGCCGCAAAATGAATGGCTTACCTTTCACACTTTCCCATCCAATGATCGTGAGCGTCATCTTCTCAGTTCTCGCGCATGCATCGTGGCGCTCTCGTGAACTCACGTCAGAGGCCCACACAGAAGAAAATGAACAGTTGAATTAAGTCGTTATTTTTGTTTGTTTTTTGCACACAAAAAGTATTCTCGTCGCTTGATAAACTTAAGGTTGAGCCACTGTAGTCACTTGGACTATTTTAACAATGTCTTTACTAACTTTTCTGGGCTGGCAGATGAAATTACCTTGCAGTCTATGAAGGAGTGAGCCAGCTCTCAGATTTCATCAATTTATCTTAATTTTGTGTCCCAAAGATGAACGAAAGTCTTACGGGGTTGGAACATTATGAGGGTGAGTAATTACTGACAGAATTTTCATTTTTGGGTGAACTAACCCTTTAAGCTATTTAGGCCTACCTAAGACCATCTGGTATGCCACTTCCTTTCAAGAGAAAATGTTTCCTTTGAATTCAATCTGTCGAATCAATAAAGGCCAGAACCTCTTCAGGGGACTTAAGGAACTTTACCGATGGTGACTCGCAGTTTTGCTGGGTAAAGCATGACATACTGGGCTCCCATCTGCTGTAGCTTTTGCCGCGCCACGTAGAACGCTTTCCATTTGTTTTGAACAGTTGTGGAAAAGTCCTGATAGAACGATAATTTACTGTTGTTGTACATCAGATCTCCTTTTGTGCCGCACGTCTGCTGGCATCCACAACCCGCAGCTTATCCTGTAACTTGTGGAAGCGAACAATAAGTGTATAAGGCCTACCCTTGGCGCCGGCGTTCAGCATAGAGATGCAATGAGCTCTCTCCAGCTTAAGCATCCCAGACTTAGTTTCAATACCGAGGAACTCTGGGATCCAAGTCTGATGAAACGTAGTCGAGTTAGTACCCTCAACATTTTCAGGCAGGCCAATGATGCATAGATTTTTCCTCTGACCTCGATTTTCTAGATCATCCAAGTGTTTGGTGAGTGAAGAAACTTGGCATGCGAGAGTCTGGATCCGTGCATTTTCTGTATCTACGGATGACTCGACATAAGCAATTCTGTTCTCGGCTTCATTAAGTCAGCCCGCCGTTTGTTCAAGTTGTTGCGAATGGGCTTGAATAGTCTGCGCAATCGACCCAGTCATTTCCTGCAGCACCCTGGATAACGCTACCCTGGTAAACCAGAGTTCTCGCGAGAGCACAAGTTGAATTTGCTCAGCGAGTTACTCTGGTGTCGAGCAATGGAGCTCATTAAATATGCCCCTCGATCTGAGATGCACCAATCACATCGGGTTATCTGATATAGGCGGGCCAGAGGCGAGCTAAACAGATGACGACAGCGCTGTGATGGCGAAGTCATCAGTAAACATTGCAAGATGCCTATGGATGAACACCAGTTGTTTGAAACGGCTTTGGCCGCTACAATGAACGAGTTAGACTTGGCTTTTTCCCAAAAGAGGAACAGAAGACGGCGCTCGAATCGTTCCTTTGCAAGAAGGGTGTTTTTGCTGTTTTGCCGACCGGAAGAGTCTAATATACCAGTTAGCTCCGCTGGGTTTATTGTTGTGATTGGTCATAGTGTTATCCAATTGCGTGCTGTGAGATTTTCAAACGCATGCTTGGTGCCGCCCCTCGAGCTGGCCGATTTTCATTGATCGACACCAGACCATTAATCTTTTAGATTTAGGTCTGGATTTCCAGGCTAGGATAACGCAGGAACAAGCTGTCCAACATAGTTACTAGTGTGGGACTTTTCACAAACCGCATTTGCATGTAGATCCTTTTTCTCAAGTTTCTTTGCTGTTTTTTTTTTAACTAAAGAATCGGGCCACAAAGTTTCTGAAGACATTGTACCTCAGGTTGCATTGCCAAAATTGATTAAATTATGTACTCAACTAATTGAATGAGGAATTTCATATTGAATGAGGCAGGAGCATCAGCAAAAGCGTCCACCTCTCATGCTGCTATCTTGGCCCCCTGGAAAGCTTTTCTAATATTAATGCTTTTCCTAAAGCCCTTACCTGATCATAAACCTTCTTTTTCCAGTGATATTCCCTGACCTTTTCTCTTTTGTAATGTCTCTCAGTCATCTTTCTTTCTTAAAATCTCCCTCTTGCTCACTTTCTCTCTTCCCCCATCATGAATATATACGCCCCCTACTACTTACTGGCTTTAAGTGTGTTGTAGTGCTCGGCCCGATCCACTTTTAACAGCAGTTCTCAGAAATCGCTTACTGCCCCTTTAATATGTCAGGTCTGGTTAGGTGTGTGGGAAACTGAATATGTGATTTTGTGTTTTTTCAGCGAACACACAAGAATTCGCTAATAACCGAACATACAGTCACCATACGGACCAAACCAGAGGAGAGAGAACGGAGGAGAGAGGAGAGGTATGAGCATATTTTTTTCTGTCTTTCTCAGTAATATTAGAGACTTAGTAACCACTAGCTAGTTTTTAACTTGGTTACTACTAGCTAGTTTTTAACTCTGTTAGGTCGTAAGCTCTCTGTAAAGTAATGCATAGTCGCATAAAACAACGTTTACCCTCAGTGATCCAATAGCAGCCTTCAAATACATGAGCAGAAATAGTTGAAATGCTGTGAATTTCAGTTTATCCTTATGTCTAACTTATTTTTGCCTCAAGCAAATAACTGAAAGCAAGTTTCCATTAAAAGTATTTTTGTATGTAAATAACAATCAGAAATGGTATTTTTAAATTAATAAGTATAAATGAATAAAAACTGATACAAATAACATAAGAAATTAATTATGATTGATTTTATTTGACATGCACAACACAAGCCAATGCACACAGTTTAGCTCTTGTTTAGGGTGGGGTCGTGTTGAAGAGTCGCTAACTAAGTCATTTATTCACATGATGTTCTCTCTCTTAAAATGTAAGCGAGTATAAATGTCAGCATTAACATAGTCATCTGAAAAAGAAAGTACACCCTATTTGAATTCTATGGTTTTAGGTATCAGGACATAAAAATGTAAAAAAAATCACCTGATCCTTAGCAGGTCCTAAAATGAGGTAAATACAACCATAGATGAACAACACCACAGGACATATTACACAGTGTCATTATTTAACAAAAATAAAGCCAAAATGGAGAAGCCGTGTGTGAAAAACTAAGTACACCCCATGATTCAATAGCTTGTAGAACCACTTTAAGCAGTTTTCTGTATGACTTTATCAGTCTCTCACATCGTTGTGGAGGAATTTTGGACATTGTTTCAGTTCATTGAGGTTTACAGGCTTTTGTTTATGCCCTGCTTTCTTAAAGTCCCGCCACATCATTTCAATCGGGTTGGGGTCTGGACTTTGACTGGGCCACTGCAACACTTTGACTATTTTCTTTTTCAGCCATTCTGTTGTAGATTTGCTGGTGTGCTTGGGATCATTGTCCTGTTGCATGACACAATTTCGGCCAAGCTTTAGCTGTCGGACAGATGACATCAAATTTGACTCTAGAATACTTTGGTATACAGAGAAGTTCATAGCCGACTCAATGACTGCAAGGTGCCCTGGTCCTGTGACTGCAAAACAAGCCCAAATCATCACCCCTCCACTACCATGCTTGACAGTTGGTATGAGGGGTTTGTGCTGATATGATGTGTTTGGTTCTCGCCAAATGTTGCGCTGTGCATTATGGCCAAACATCTCCACTTTGGTCTTGTCTGTCCAAAGGATATTGTTCCAGAAGTCTTGTGGTTTGTTCAAATGCAACTTTGCAAACCTTTTTTTTTTTTTTTTTTTTTTGAGAGAAGAGGCTTTAAACAAGCCATAATTGTTCAGTCTTTTTATAATTTTACTGTCATTAACTTTAACATTTAACATGCTAACGAGGCCTGTAGAGTCTGAGATGTAGTTCTTTTTTTCTTTCTTTTTTTCTTTTTTGCAATTTCTATGAGTATAGCACGGTCTTACCGTGGGGTGAATTTGCCAGGACGTACACTCCTGGAAAGATTTGCAACTGTCTTGAATGTTATCCACTTATCCAATAATCTTCCTTAATGTAGAGTGATGGACTTCAAATTGTTTGGAAATTGCCTTTTTACCCTTCCCAGATGATTGATGGGCAGCAACAATTGCTTCTCTAAGATCATTGCTGATGTCTTTAATCCTTGACATTGTGTTAACACACACCTGAATGCTCCACACCAGCAAACTGCCAAAACTTCTGCTTTTATTGAGATGGTCACACTTGCTGATTTTCAATTGATCAAGGACATTTTTTACACATGGCTTCTCAAATTTGGCATAGTTTTTGTTAATGTCATGTGTTGTTGTTCATCTGAGGTTGTATTTAATTAATTTTAAGACCTATAAGGACCAGATGTTTTATTATGATTATTGTTATTATTATTATTATTAGGGGTTCAAGCATGAAGGGCTGGGTATAAATACAGATTTCGCAATTCAATACAATTCCATTTCACAAGCTTTTTTTTCAGTGCCCGTCCGGTTTGCTTACAAATGAAAGAGATAAAAAAAATTATTTCTTTTACAATAGCACGGAAGATTCAATGCTGCTCTGAAATGATGGAGAAAAAATGATAAAGAGAACCTTATTTGGTACATTATGAAATTAGCTCAGCAGTACAAATTGAACTCTGCAAGACATAAAGTGTTGTAGAAATAAGTTTTCACACAGCCAATGATAATAGCCATAAAATAAAATATTGACCATGGTGTTTTAAGATTCAATATCAGGATTGTTCAAATAAATATCAAAATCAAAATTTTTACCCAGCCCTATTTGAATGTTTCATTCTGTTGTTCTTGTTTTGAAGTAACTCACAGATAATGACTGATGCCGGTGTCTATTCTTCAGGGTGGGTACTCCATGTTTATTCAGCTGATGCCGATAGTTGTGCTGGTCTTGGTCTCAGTCCTCAGCCAGATGATGGTGTCCACACCTCCTTATAGCCTTTACTCCAGACCGTATGTCATAATACCTTACAATACATGCCTCATACTACAGTAGAATCTATGCTTTAGATCATGTGCAATAATGCCTTATGATACATGCCTTACAACACAGTACAAACTGTACTTTAGACAGTATGTAATAACTCTTTAAATATGGGGTTAAAATGTTATGGGTTGCATTCAGCAATTAATGGAATGTCTTACACTGTTGATTTTTTTTAAACATTGCCCCATGTTACCCTAATATTAAGAAAGAAAATCTGAATAAATATATTATGGTTCTAGCACTTTATACACTTGTACCCTTAAACTGTGTAATGGTTGTAATCTCTGCTCCTTCACATCTAGGTCCACAGGACAGACTATTAAGAGACAAACAGAGAACCTGCATGTGGACTATTTTGTCACCAGAGATTTCAAATCAGAATATAAGGGCTCAGCTTTGCTAAAGATTGAGAAGAATGTAGAGGAGGATTATGTTTCTAATGTGCGCAACAACTGCTGGAAGGAAAGACAGACAAGTATGTGTCATTATTTCATCTTTACCATCTTATTTTTCCACTATGAGTTTATATGCTTTGTTTGGTCCTAGGGATATGCGTTGAGGTCCTAATACAATTAGTTTTGTCATCATGTCATCCCCTTCAGAAACAGACCTGCTGTATGCTGCTAAGGTCTACAGAGATGAAAGACTACAGCGAAAGGCTGAGCTCATGACCATGGAGAACTGCAAAGAGCTGGACAGATTAAACAACCTGTTCCGTGGTGGATAAATCTCAAACTGAAACTAACAGACACTTAAGAAAATAAGACACCATGGTATAAATAAATTTTTTGTTCGTTTTTTTTTATTTTATTTTTTAAACATTCTTATAGAAAACATATTAAAAATTTTAAAAGTCTCTCATCTGGAATATGCTTTGCTTCATAGTACATCAAATCAACTGAAAAAAATATCATTTTTACCCAGCACCATCAATCCATTTTTTTAATCTGTCTCTCTATTATGTCTGAATTCGCTAAACCGTGGGCCTAGATGTTATACAATTCAACTACACAACCTTTTTTTTTTTCTTTTTTTTTTTGACTTCTTTGAATCCAAACTTGCATTGACTCCATATCAATGTTGCTCTCCTTGCCCAGTTTTAACAGTGCTACTAATTTGAAGAGGTCACTATTTTGAATCTTAATGAACTTTAAATAGTACAGATGAAATATAAGCTGTTAAATAGAGGACTACTCTTCCATTCATTTTAGGAACATAAATTATTTGATTTTTTCTCTTATAGTTTTTTTCCATTTATTGAAAGTCCACACAAACAAAATTTCACACTTCGAAAAGATACCTTAAAAGTAATCCATATGAATCAAGCATACAAAACCAAATTAATATAGGCTTTTACTCCTTTATAAACCTTGAATAACTCGCATACATAGAGTTGACCAAATATGGTAAACATGGAAGCACAACCATGCTTGTGTAGCAAATTAGCTCAAAAGTAAAATATGTATAATTAATTATAACAAATTATAATTAATTATAAATATTTGGATTAGTTTAAGAATTGACTGTAGCAGAAGTAATAGTACAATTATTTAATCAGTTCGTCCAACAAACAGACAGCATAATCAGTTATCAATTCTTGGCCAAGAAAGAATAACCTTTTACCCTGCTAGTACTTTATACAGTAGAAATTGCATGTAGCTAGATCAAGACATTTAAGTGACTTTGATTTGTGAGCGGCAAACACTGAGACAATAAAGCATGGATATAATGGTTTAATAAACAAAACTACGGGTAGGCTACACACACAACTAAACTAAGCAAAGATTATATACAGAATTAAAGCTGCAAGTAGCGATGAAAAGGGCCCTCGCACTCTTTAGGAAGACAGAGCATGGTTGGCCAATGTGCATTTAAGGAGGTATATATAGTAAGAGTATGGTCAAAGTCAGTTACAAAATGTTTTGTATTATGGTGATAATAGCATGCTTCATGACTCAGCTAAGTGTTGCTAGCATGTTTAGTATGTTTCTAGCATGCTTAGTACATAGGGCTGTAGTACTTGAGTCCGGTCTTGGTTTTTTCTATGGTCTCGGACTTGTCTCGGTCTCGGCCACTGGTCTTGCCAAATATGGCTTTTGGTCTCGACTGAGTCCAGGTGTCTTTATTATGTTCCCAGTAAGCACACATACGTCGCCGCGACGTATGTGTGCTTACTGGGAACATAATAATATTGGAGGGAAAGTGAAACGCTGGCCACTTAATAACTAGTGATGGGCATTTCGGCTCTTTCTCGTGAGCCGGCTCGTTTGACTCAGCTCACTGAAAAGAGCCGGCTCTTTTGACTCACAAACGGCTCTTTAAAAAATAAATGTTTTAACTCGCTGAAAGTCCACCGCTAGTGCAACGAGAAAATTCACATTTTTAATTGTCCATAACAACCCGGAAACTTGCCTGCTTGCCTTGCACATCTGGGCAAAGTTTTCTGACTTTTTTTCTTACCTTCTTTTTTAAATTTTTTTTTTATGTGGATGTTATTGAGCTTGTAGAAGTTTAGCTCTTGTGTTCTTCTGAACATCTTGCTGAATGACATCTGAACATTGCCTGATGTAATTTCTGAATCATCACTTCATCACATAATCTGCCTCTCTTTTAAATGCCTATTCCACGAGTAGTAGGCTACAATGACTGGCTGTTTTAAAATATAGCTAATATCGAAACAAAATAACCCAGGCAGTCTCATCTACGAGACGTTTAGGCCTCCTCCAATAGTACTGACAGCTGGGCTCATAGCTTGCAGGTTTGCTTAGTGGCAAACTTTTTTTCATTTGATTGGTTCAACCGACGCCCGAATTTAATTAAAATATTATTTTTCATCACGTCATCCGCCCGATCCGCGGTTTATCCGTAGCGTGCTTGTACTGTTAAAGTATACTGTGAAAAAATGGTTCTTATGAACAACTTCCTGATGAATTTATTTTAAAATTCTGCAGTTTGTTCTCAAATAAAAAGAACATATGTTAAATTACACTGTGTTCATTGTTGTTTAACCAAACTTTAATGTTTTCTGAAAATACATGTCTTTCCTATTAACCCACGTCCAAATAATAATATAATATAATACAATACAATATTTTTTTTTCAGGGAAGGCATAAACCAACCATAGGGGTACACTCTGTAATACTGGTCACTTCTATTCGACACTACTGTACATCTGGAGGAAGCTATATTCTCATTTAGTTGCTCAAATGCTCAGTACTAGTACCTAGCAGTGGTAATAGTAGTGGATTGGTGTTTGTATATCAGTTCTAACACTGCTATTATGAGGTATCACCATATGTCATCATTCTGTTTTCTTTAGATTAGAAGATTATATGATATCAAGGGGAATGTATATACTTAAAAATCCTGGGTGTTGTGACACTGTTTTTGCTTTTAGATCAACAAATGATAACCCAAAATTATTGTCTTGGTAATGTCATGCATAAGACTTTTTTTTTTCCTGTCCTGGACTCGGGCTTGACTCGGACTCAAACCTTTTTGGACTCGGTCTTGTCTTGGACTCGACTAGTCCTGGTCTTGGACTCGACAAAGGTGGTCTTGACTACAGCCCTATTAGTACACAATAATTATGTGGTTAGTACTGCATTACTGTGTTAACCATGTCAGTTTCTGTTGCCAGTAGGTGGGGCTATGTCTATATCTGAATATTGCTATGTAGATGTGTTCAGTGCAGGACTTTTATCAAACGTGAAGTTTGGGGCAGACAGGACATTGTATGCTTGAGTTACAACAACTTCCTTTAGCATTTCTAGCATGTTTTATGATGTTTCTAGCATATTACATATAAATTTTGGGGTAGATTGGACATTGCATGCCTGAGTTAGATTGGCATTTTTATATATGTTATTAGGAGTCCAGAACAGTGTTAAACGCAGGATTCTCAAGTCTCACGCATTGGCCGTGAGACACACGCAATTCAACCAGTTCACACGCTCACACGCCACACTGTGTATTTCTCATGCTGAAAAGGCAATGCCAACCAAGTTGTCCTGCAAACTTTATATATAACGTTGTATACGAGGTGCAGGCACACAAAGTGAAGTTTCCTGCCACCAGCACGAATCTCGGCCAGATTGCGTTCGTTACTAGACAACATAGATGCAACACACGGAAGTTGACGGAACATTCTCGGCCACCATATGTTTGTTACTAGGTAACCAACAACATCACGCAAACACACATCGTGATGGAGAATGTAAGTTGGAAGAAAGCTCGTCTAATATTTTTAGGCTAGAATCTCCATTAGGGCTCCTCCCCTAACCGCATGTGATCTCACTCCAAGCTTTTGATAAAACTTGAGAACCCTGGTTAAACGTCACTTCCTGTTGCCAGCAGGCGGCGCTATGACTATAACTGAATATGAGCATGGACATGTGTTCAGGAGATAACTCTTATCAAACGTGTGAAGTTTGGGGTAGATTGGACATTGTATGCTTAAGTTACAACAACTTCCTTTAGCTTTTCTAGCATGCTTTAGAACTTAGCTAAGTGTTGCTAGCATGTTTCTTGCATGTTACATATTAAGCAGATTGGACATTCCATGCCTGTGTTACAGCAAATTCCTATTTAATTGCAGTAATAGCATGCTTTAGCACTTAGCTAAGTGTTCGATAGCATGTTTTAGCATGTTTCTAGTATGTTGCTAGCCTGTTTAACACCTGCTGGCACTTTTTTATATGTTATTAGCAGACCACAACAGTGTTAAACATGTCACTTCCTGTTGCCAGCAGGTGGCGTTATGACTATAACTGAATATGAGCATGGACGTGTGTTCAAGACAGAACTCTTATCAAACGTGTGAAGTTTGGGGCAAATTGGACATTCCATGCCTGAGTTACAACTTCCTGTTTCATGGCATTAATAGCATGCTTTAACACTTAGCTAAGTATTGCTAGCATGCTTTAGCATGTTTCTAACATGTTTAACACTCAATGGCATATTTTACTATTGCTGCGTCCCAATTTGCATACTATCCATCCTAAATAGTATTCGAAAACAGAATTAGTATGTCCCAAATCGTAGTATGTTGAAATAAGTGTTCCAAAGATACCCGGATGGTCTACTATTTCCGGTCAGAATCCGAAGTGCAGATCGATGCGCACTCTAACGGCTAATATTGCCCACAACCCATCGCGTGTTGGACGAGGATTCAGTTAGAACTACAAACTAAAAAACTACAGACATGGAGGACGCGCGAGTCCGCCGGTCAGGGCAGGACTCTTATCAAACATGTGAAGTTTGGCGCAGATTGGACATTGCCTTCTTGAGTAACAACAACGTCCTGTTTCATTGAATTAGCATGCTTTAGCACTTAGCTAAGTATTGCTAGCATGTTTTAGCATGTCTCTAGTATGTTGTTAGCATGTTTAGCACTTGCTGGCACTTTTTTATATTTTATTAGGAGTCCACAAGAGTGTTAAACATGTCACTTCCTGTTGCCAGCAGGTGGTGCTATGACTGTAACTAAATATGAGCATGGTCATGTGTTCAGGACAGAACGCTTATCAAAAGTGTGAAGTTTGGGGCAGATTGGACATTCTATGCCTGAGTTAAAGCAACTTCCTGTTTCATTGCGAAACATCGAAATTTGTCAGGCCGCCGAGGACCCGCCCTTCGACGAAAACTCAAGATCTTCGCAATTTAACGTCGCAAAGGCCTTAAGATTACACTCACCAAATTTGAAGATGATCAGATTAAAACTGTAGGAGGAGTTTGTTAAAGTATGAGGCCTGAAAATGGCAAAAACTGCACAAAAATCTGAGAGGAAGTTCAAAATGGCTGACTTCCTGTTGTGTTTAGGGCTACGCTCCAAAATACTTTTTTGTAGGTATTAGGTCAATACATGTACTGAATTTCGTACACGTACGTGGAACATAGCGGGAGGTGCACTCCGTTGAGCTTTTACAGGTGGCGCTATCGAGCCATTTTGCCCCGCCCAATTCTGAAACCTATATCAGATGTACATTTTCGCCAGTTCTGACGCGTGTGCAAAGTTTCGTGAGTTTTCGAGCATGTTTAGACCCTCAAAAATGCGATTAACTTCAGAGAAGAATAATAAATATAGCTGCGAGAAGCGATTACGGGCCCAAGCCGGTGGCACCGCCACCCTGGTGCCTTTAGTTACACTAAAGGCACCGGGGTGGCGGTGTCACCGGCTTGGGCCCGTAATCGCTGCTCGCAGCTATATTTATATATATATATATATATATACATATATATATATATATACAGTGAGGGAAATAAGTATTTGAACACCCTGCTATTTTGCAAGCTCTCCCACTTGGAAATCATGGAGGGGTCTGAAATTGTCATCGTAGGTGCATGTCCACTGTGAGAGACATAATCTAAAAAAAAAATCCAGAAATCACAATATATGATTTTTTAACTATTTATTTGTATGATACAGCTGCAAATAAGTATTTGAACACCTGTCTATCAGCTAGAATTCTGACCCTCAAAGACCTGTTAGTCTGCCTTTAAAATGTCCACCTTCACTCCATTTATTATCCTAAATTAGATGCACCTGTTTGAGGTCGTTAGCTGCATAAAGACACCTGTCCACCCTATACAATCAGTAAGAATCCAACTACTAACATGGCCAAGACCAAAGAGCTGTCCAAAGACACTAGAGACAAAATTGTACACCTCCACAAGGCTGGAAAGGGCTACGGGGAAATTGCCAAACAGCTTGGTGAAAAAAGGTCCACTGTTGGAGCAATCATTAGAAAATGGAAGAAGCTAAACATGACTGTCAATCTCCCTCGGACTGGGGCTCCATGCAAGATCTCACCTCGTGGGGTCTCAATGATCCTAAGAAAGGTGAGAAATCAGCCCAGAACTACACGGGAGGAGCTGGTCAATGACCTGAAAAGAGCTGGGACCTATCTGCGTCTCATATTGACGCTAAAGGGGGCCATATGCGTTCGATGTAGACGAAATGTCAAAAGCGTCAGTATATGACGACTTGGGATGAGATCGGGCTGTATATATACAGTATGTATATATATATATATATATATATATATATATATATATATATATTAGGGCTGGGGGAATTAACGCGTTAATCTTTGCGATTAATTTGAGATGTTCAATGCGTTAAAAAAAAATAACGCAATTAACGCAGCACTTTTTTTTAAGTTGTTTTACTTGTTTTAATGATTTCCTGTTGTGGCTGCTATTGAAAAGGCCGAAAATATGCCGTCCCGCCCCTCCGTGTTCGGCGATCAGGTTTCATTCTTGCGCAGCTTTCATGTGCGGGTCTTTTCCGCTCCGTGTGTGCGTCGCGCTCTCCGTTCCATGTGTGTGTGTGTGTGTGTATGTGTCGGCGCGCTGCGCTCTCTGCTCCATGTTTGCGCTGCGCGTTCTGCTCTGTCGTTAACGGCCCAAACGCTCCAATCATGTACCGATCATGGAAAAGCAAAGTCCGCTCAAATAACGTGAAATTTCTCTGTAGTAGACTTCTGTTTGCAATAGCCCTACTGAGCTGGTATAGTCATGCTGGGCAACAATGGTAAAATTACCTGCTCTGATCACATGCTCTGGTAATAATAGCTTTGTAGGACTATATTTTATTTTGATAATTAGTAAAAAATAAAAATAAAAAATTAATTTAAAAAATCTGTTAAATTGATTATGTTGATTGATTATTGAAAAATAATAATATTGATGTTGTAACGGAGAGCAGATCACCAGTCTGCATGGTGATTAAATTGAATTAATTAATGCAGCCTAAATCTACAAAAACCCCTGTCTCGCTCTGACTCAAGCTATTCTCACATTCCAAAGCACTCTCATTTACGACACCTCTGTTGTTTTGAGAATGCTCTGCGCAAGACGTGCAGCCCAAACGGCGCCGAAAAATGGTGTAAATCACCGATTACCTCTCACTCTACATGATCTCTTACGTCTAAACCAACAGAGACCGTCTGTTTATGGCCGGGAGAGCCTAACGCTGACCAATGAGAGCGATCCCGAAAGCACTCCCCCCTAGGGAGTCCCTCGGACACTGATTTACACATAGACACTAATTAACTCTTCACAACAATAAAACAGTGTTGTAGAGACCAGATGCCAAAACATGTGGTCTCTGCCGAGTACATCAATCCAAGGAGCCAAACGCACGCACACACATAACCCTCACCCGCAGCGCCGGGGACAAGAGTTCAGCGGGCGGGTATGAACTTTCAAGACGCACTCACATACACACACACAGAAACACACGCAGGTCCCACCACGTGGGACCAAAATCCTTGTATGAAATATTTTAAATGTATTTTCTTGATGTGTGTCTGATCCCCTGTCCCAAATATTATGCCTATGTAGTTTGTTGGCCTGTAATCACTCTGTGGTGCCCACAATTACAAGAAATGATGTACCTCCTTGATTTTAGATATTAGAACGGTCATTTGCGGTATTGCCGTGTTCCACAAACCCCAACGATGCTGAATCTTTAACACAAAATATCAGAGAATGCATTGTTTATTAAATACCAGTGTTATTAAGTTATGGACGAATTCATCGTTTCAAAACCCCGCGGAAAGGGGGGCATATAGACCTCGAAACGTCAGGAGGTGGGCCCATACGTTGTTAAAGACGATTGGCCCACGTACGTGAGGGAGGCGTGAGTTTAGTCCTTTAAAATTGCGCGCCCCTCTCCTCTCAGTGCAGTCCGCCAGAGAGAGAAAGACGACACGCCTCCTTCCCTCAAGGAAGCTTCGCTCGCTTTTATTTTCCTTTTATTTCCAAGTCTTTTCTTAGAACTACTATTACTTCAGTATAGTCTTCTGAAACCAACCCACGAAACCAACTTAAGGCTAAAGATAATCTTTGCTGAGTCTTCGCTCGCTTCAAGTCGCCATAGCAACCAGAACGCTGTGACCACGTGATCCAGGTGCCTTTATATCCAACACAGACGAACGCACACACAGAAGGCCGATCTTTCAAACAGAGTAACGTAGATCTTTTAAATTTGCAATCTGAAGGAAATGCTGTTTAAAGTTGTCTAAATATTACTGAGAAACGTTGGGGTTTTGTGGTGAATGACTAAACTGTTTCTATCCCTCTCTCTAAATTCTCTTTCACACACACAAACATACACATACACATACACACACACACACATACTCTCACCCACGTGTGCCGAGACAAACACACTACCACGTGCTCACGGAGCCGCAAATCCATCTCTTCTTACAAACACTATCCTCTCAACATCTCACACGCTGATTTTCTCTCTCTCTCTCTCTCTCTCCCTTCCTCTCTCTCAAACCTTTCTATTTTTGTTGTATTTCTGTATTACGATCGTTATATTGCTTGTTTTGTTTATGCATTTTTACTCCTGCGTGATTTAAAATAATTGTGTAATCGCTAGCTTGTTTAAATAAACTTTGTTAAATCATTTGAATTAAGTTTGCCTGTTTTGTTTCAAATTCTGAGTCCCTGATGAGTGCAGATTTTACCTTATGAGCTCTACGATTGGTTTTATTCTTAAAAGAAACCTAAAATTGTCTAAAACACGAAGATAATTATCTTCTTTGTGGCCACAAGAAAGTGTTATCTATCAGTGTTAAAGACGCCCGATTTCTGTTCATAAATTATACATTCTGTCCGCCGGACGGCCAGTCTGCATGATAAATGAACATTCTTCAACTTCTACCTCAAATTCCCCCAAATTGAGTAAATTCTACCCGTCTCTATCAGTGATTATTACAAGTAATTGTGTAATCGCTGATACAAGCCGAGGTTTTGACCTATTCCCTATTTTGAATAAATTAATTTATGGAAGCAACAGATGCATATTCACATTGATGAATATTACCGCTAATTTGAGCTAATTAATTCCCCAACACAAAGTCATTGTTGTTACATAAATATTGTTTTTTTGAATGCGGGCACTCTCATACTCAGTTTTGATACAAATTGTGCAATTTGATATTCATGTGTGATTTTTGAAAGTTTAACGTTTTTGTGCGCGTTTGAATCTTGTAACGTTACTAAACAAGTATTGAATTACTGAATAAGTCGACTCGAAAAACTGATCAAAGGGCAAAAAGCCATAACCCACCAGTTAAGTCTGGTCGTGGAGAAAAACTGCAGTTAAGTTTACAGTATTGTTGCGAGTCCAAAATTAGAGGAAAATAAACATCTCTTTTGCTTGACCGTACATGTAATTCTGTTTTAATACCTGTGTTGGAACAAAGGAGTCCATCAGGCATTGTTACCGGTATTTCTGTAAACCCCGAGAGCAAAGTAAGCTACTCCGGTCAGAAAGAATATATTCTATTGTATGTCGCTAGCAACGACACGTTACGGGTTAAACCACTGGCTTCGCTAACCAGCAAGAAACCCGCGTTATAGTTCTGCACAGAACAGAAACAAAAGATCCGCCGTGATCTCTCAAGAATTTATTTGCAGTGTGATTTTTGTGTTTGCAAAAGGTCTGCGTGACCTTTTTAAAGAATTTATTTGCAGTGTGATTTTTGTGTTTGTAAAAGGCCTGCACGCGTGAAATTGCGATTGCTGAAGTCAATCTTACAGGCGTGTATTGTTCTCATGTTTTAAATTTACCACCTCGTGTCTTTGTTCCGCGTAAGCGCAACACTGCCACCGCGTGGTCGACGACGGGGTAAACACCCGTCGGCCATTTCCTTCCGCCTTGATTTTTGGTGATTCAAAAAATTTGCGGTCGTAAGTATCTAAGAAGTTGTTTAAATACACATTTGCATTTACAACTCGCTAAGTTCGTTTAAAACAACCCTTGTATTCTGGACTGAGACATTTTATTGTGAATTTAAATTCCCAGAAAAGAAACCGGAAATTATAGAGTGTCTCAATCCAAAAGCACTGATAGTTCACCCGGAAGAGGACAGTGCCCCACGTGGCCACACCCCTCCAGGTCAACTATCCCTCTTCTCCTCAGGGCCACTATACCCTGCTGTGTTTTCCATTTCTAAATCTACCTTGATGATTCTGTTTGGGTTTATTCCCATTTTAATAATCATCTAATAACAACTTCAATGTTATAGTGATTATTTTATTTTGTTGTTGAAAGCCTTCCATTTCTCTAAAAAGAAAAAAAAAAGGAATTTTTTTTTTTCCCAATCATCATAGCCCCTGAGAAAGACAGAGCCCCCTAGTGGAAGCTCCCGGTCCAAGTCAGCTTTCTACAAATTTACTCTGTTGAATTTCATTCCATAGATGCTGATTTCGAATGATTAGTTTGTAATCATTACAAAATAACTTAAGTGTTGCTTGATTGTTATAAATAACCATTCGAATTCTCTGTTAAGGTACCCCAGGATTATTTGGATTTGATTTTAAGCCAATTTTGAATTAAAAGTTTAAGTGTGTCCAACAGTTAAGGCGAACCGACGAGAGGAAGAGCGCCCCCTAGAGGCTCTATTAAACCACTACAGTGGTCTACCGCACCGCTTCTCCTGCTTCCACCTACATCGAGAAACCGCTAACCTTCTTCTGTTTCACCTTTAACTGACAAAGACCATACACCCCTTTTTAATTCGGTTTTTTTCGTTTCAAGGTTGGTTTAATTTTACTTTGTTTTTATTTTTCTCTCCTCTACGAAGTTTTATTTTGTTATCCTTGGTTTTACCACATAACCCCATTTGGTGTAAGCAAGAAATCTTAATTCACGTTAGAGTCCCTTGTTTCACTCCATGTTGTGGCTCTTATAGGCAAGAATCTCGGCGCCTGCAGTGGACTAGAGGAGTCCCGGTGCGACCGCTGTGGGTGAGTCTCCTGACTGACGTTTCCGACACCGACCGTGCGGTGACCCTTGAGTTTCTCTTACCTCTGCCACGGGCGGCGGCACGCAGTTCGTGACCTCAGCAATCCGGTGCTTCGGAGTGTCAGCCATAAAAACCTACGCAAAAGTCAATTGTTGGGACCGCTGCGCAAACACTAGGCAGTCCCTGCCATCGTTCTGTGACGCACCCACCTTTGCATTGCGTTTGGTTGGTTGATATCTCCGGAACTACTAGGATTGTGTTAAAAGTCACCCTGTTTGAGGGGTCGTGTCCGTGAGCAGAGTAACGGAGGATCCAAGGTCACGGCGGCCAGGTGTTCGGGGCGCCAGAAAGGTTGACTGTGCTCAGAGGGGGCCGGCCGGGGCGACCTCCGTCCATTTCAGGTAGACTGAACTTTGAAAAAAAAATATATAACTCTGCCTCCCACTGTAAGCCACATAAATATTTCCCCCAAGGTACATCCTTTGTGCTATTAGTGTCCAAATTACAGTTCAGATCAAATCACTGATATTTTGTTTTGTTTTTGTGTTCAATTCCTGTTTCTTCTTTCCCTTTCAATCCTCGCCTACTCGTGCCTTGCACGTTCTGTGGTAACTTGTTTTTCAGTGCACCAACGAGACCCCAGAAAGCTAAGTAATAGAGGGACAACTGAACAGTCTCTATTCCGGGTCCTATGCTGACCCGCCTAACTGTCTAAAGTCAGTTAGCCCAAAGTTCTATAGACGGCATACCGTCCTATAGTTTATTAGCTTCACGACACGATTGCATTGGCCCTTCTTGTGTGTGTGTTGTGTTTTCTCTCGCCTACAGTGAGTCAACATGTCGCGCTCATCCAGCCCTGCGGCTCACTGGAGTAGCCTGGAAGCGTGGTTGTCCGCCATGACTACCGGCTGTCTATCCAAAGACTTCGGTGACCCAAAACTCCTGACCCAACAGGAACTGGACAACAACGTGGACCAGATCATGTCCCAGGACCCCACGCAGGCCTACAGTTCAAAAGAATGGAGTCGCCTCATCGGGAGTCTCTCTCACTACCTGGTGTCCCAGGCACGTCTGCTGGAGGAGGACAAAGCCCAGCTGGAAAAGGACAAAGCCAAGCTGGAAAAGGACAAAGCCCAGCTGGAAAAGGACAAAGCCAAGCTGGAAAAGGACACCGCTGGACTAAAGACTCAGCTAAAGGAGGCCTGCAAACAAAAGGAGCTGGCACAACAACAACTGGACGAGCTACTTCTGGGAACTGAGGAGGAAACACACCCGGAACTACAACAGGAAGTGGAAAGACTACAACAGGAAGTGGAAAGACTACAACAGGAAGTGGAAAGATTACAGCAGGCCCTGGAGGACCTGCGTCTGGACACGGACAGGACAGTGGAGGCGGAGAAACAGACCACGGCTGCCCTAAATTCCAAGCTGCTACGTGGAGAGGATCTGCTAGCAAGAGCACGCACAGAATTAACGGACAGAGACGCTAGAGTCAAAGTTTGTGAAACATTTTTGCAGAAAGCCCGAGCTGAAATTGACGAGCTCATCCAACAAAGACATGAGCTTAAGGGCGAGCTGGACATGGTCCACTGTGAACTCAAACATGTGTACGACCTACAAGATAAGCGGGAGGGGGAGACACACACCACCCCGTCTCTCCTTACCCGCGAACCTGCACTTCACAGCCAAACTATTAAAGCTAAAGAAGAAGAGGAAAGCCCACGCCCTGACACTATCTCACCTGCTGGCCCCGTCCCGGAAAGACGAGCCACCAGTCACCGCACAGCCTCTAAAGAACTGGACAAGCTGGCAAGAAACATCCCTACATTCAACCCAAATCCAGCAGGTGGCAACGACGTGCACTCTTATTTAACCGATATTGAATTTCACTTGCAAACTGTGGACAATGTCACGACTTGGGACAAGTTATATCTCCTTCGGACCACTTCTGGGCGCATCGTGAGAAGTTTCCTGGATCGCCAGCCAGAATCTGTTAAAACGAACTATCCACAATTACGACAAGCCCTGATCCGTGAATTCTCTGATCCAGACTCGGACCAAGGCATCCTTGCGGCAATGGACCTCAAACAAGCTCGTCTGGAAACGCCGCAAGCCTACTACGAACGTCTGCGGCTCGCCTACTTCGGACCGAGGAATGAGGCACACATGGAAGAGGACGTGAGTTTCAAAACGCTTTTTCTGCGGAATCTCCACCCAAGTCAAAGTGCGCACCTGGGCGTTCTAGTCTGTCCACGGACCCTGTCAATTCAACAGTTACGTGACCTGGCCCACAAAGCGTACGTAAAACAAAAGACTGTGTCTGAAAAACCTGTAAAATACCCCACAGTGTGTGCCGTCGCTGCGCCCGGTCCAGAACTTGCCCTGGAGGGTGCACAGCCTGCCAACTACGAACCCGGCAACAAACAGTCCCGACCGTTCCAAGCCGGCAGAGGACAGCGAAACCGGGGGGGTGTCCGCCCAAGGCCGCAAAATGATCGTTTCGGTGGATCCGGGGACCGGCACCGCTTCCCCCACAACCAAAAAGGCGGAGGCAGCTGGGAAGCCGACAGACACCCCAGAAAGGGCCGACCCCGATCCCCCCTAACCGCAAGCCCAGATAAACGGCCAAGGGACCCCTCTCGACATGACAACGGTAAACCCAAAATGGAGCCCACATCCGATAGAAACAGTGCAGCCACGCCCGAAGAAGCAGAACTCATAAGAGCACTGAGAAATCTTGTCCAAAAGAAACCTCACAAGGAAGACAAAGATAAACCAGACACCGCATGACTAGCCCACAGGCCTGAAACCAATGCTCCTCACGCTGACAGCCCACCTGAAACTATTGTTAAACCTCAGACTGCTGAACTCGCTGTCACATCACAAAATGACAGCTCCACTCACTCCCTCAAACTGACAGCCCCGCAAAACACTGCTGTCAAACCAAAGACTATCGAACTCGCTGTCACATCACAAAATGACAGCTCCACTCACTCCCTCAAGCTGACAGCCCCGCAAAACACTGCTGTCAAACCAAAGACTATCGAACTCGCTGCTGCATCACCAAATGACAGCTCAACTCACTCCCTCCAGCTGACAACAACACTTCCTGCACAAGACTGCAGCAGCTCTCACAACAAAATGCCAGACAGCGCTGTCCTAGTAATCTGCACCAACAACGAGACACTAGAGACCTACCCCCACTGCTTGTCAATCAACACACAAGAGCCCATGCCACAACTCCTGGGCAACCTTATTGAGAGATGAGTGGCACGAAAACTGTACTTAACCATCACCTTAGAAAGGGAAATGCAGCTCGAAGCCCTGGTGGACACAGGCTCTGACCTAACGCTAATTTCTGCTCAACTATTTCAAAAACTCAAGTGTGAAGCGCAAAGACAAAACCGAACTCTTAAATTCCACACTTGTGAGCTGAACGTGCAGTCATACAGCCAGAACGACATCCAGCTAAAGAACTTAGCTCCCATTCACCTGGCAATCGGTCCTATGAGCGTAGTCCACCCTGTGTATATTTCCCCTATGAACACTTATCAATTTCTCATAGGCAAGGACCTGCTGGACCGTTTTGAACCCTTGTTGGACTTCAAGCATCTCCAAATTTGGGCTCAGGTGCGCGAACCCCTCCCCCTCCAGCCGCACAAATCCATTGAGCCAGAATGCCAAGCCACAAGGATCGTGGAAATGCCCTCAGCCAAACATGAGGATGAAATCCCCACAGCTGTTCAGGGTTCAAGTTCGCTACTCTGCACGTTCAGAACAACGCCAGACTCCGATAATTACTGCCCCCAGGTAAAAACTCCCCTGCAGCTGCAGGACGTAACCGCAACAGACATTATCCTGGCACTATGGGCAGACAACTCAGCTATAAGCTTGTCACTATTCAATGCAATTCTTGAACAGACTCCAGACCTGCCCTACACCTGTAAACGCACCCGTTTCCCTTTGAACCCAGAACCAACCCCATTGACATCTGCCAAAGGGATCTGTGCCTTGAACTTGACATGGAATCACCGGCACTTGACCCATTACTTCCTGATCCTGGAAGACCCAGCTCACGACGTCTACATTGGAGCAGACATCTTGATTCGCCTCAAGGCTCATGTGGACATGTTTAATGAGGTTGTATGGGCTCCATTGATTTCACTGCCACCTGTTCCCATCAGTCATGACAATCTACTGTCAGGTCAGACCATCCCTGAAGTCTGCACCCTCATCAACGAACAAGGAACAGTCGTACCTGCTTACACGAAAGGCGTCGCCGTGCGCCTCAACCTGCGACAGGGCCAAACCCTAAACCACACACTGGCTTTCTTCCAACCTTCACCTGAATGTGTAGAACTCGGACTCACCCTCGAAGCCACACCCCTCACTGAAGTGTCATCTCGGGTAGTCTACATTCTGTTCAACAACTGCACAGCAGCTGACATCAACATCCCCAAAGCCTACCGACTGGGATGGCTAGTCAGTAATGACTTTCATGACTTTGAACTGATACTACCCGTAATAGGGCCCATTCCACCTGCACTGATACCTGAGGGACATACTGACAATACATTGTTCACAGCACCCTTCCAATTCATTGCCATCACATCTGTCATGTCGGTAGCCAAACACCGTGTGTGCAGAACAGAGCTGACAGAGGATCAACACCTCACAGTGTACACAGTCTCCCACCAGCCCGTCAGTGAAGCTGACGCACCTGCCGTGCCGGTTGAAACCAACCCGACTGATGACAAACCAACAGAGGAACCATACCAAGGTTTCGAATTGCAAGTGCAACAAATTCTACAGGATGCTGATGCCCTTCAGGATGATGCAGACCGCCAAAGACTAAAACAAGTCCTATACAAGTTCAAAGAATCATTTGCGAAAGACTCTTTAGACTGTGGTCTGACGGACCTCCACACAGTGCGTATCCCCACGCACCCTGAGGCTCCGCCCACCTTTGTCAAGCAATACAAGATTCCCATCGCCTCACACGAACCGGTGCGGGAAATCATCGAATCAATGCTTGAGAAAAATGTCATTCGAGCCTGCAACAGCACATACTCTGCGCCACTATGGCCTGTTCTCAAGCCTAATGGAAAGTGGAGACCAACCATCGACTATCGCAAATTAAATCAACAGGTGCCATTGTCACGATGGCCCATGACTCAGCTGGAACAGGAAATCCCACAAATCAGAGGAGCCACCATCTTCTCTACACTCGATGTGGCCTCTGGATTCTGGACCATTCCAGTACACCCTGACGACCAACACAAGCTGGCATTCACGTTTGGCAACCGACAGTACACCTTCAACAGGTGTCCGTTCGGATATGCAAACTCACCAGCTGAATTCAACATATTCCTGAACAAAGCATGCCCAGACGCCAGGATGAGAGGTAACCTGATTTACGTCGACGATGTGCTTATGAAAAGCACGACGGTGGCAGACCACCTAACGGAAATTGACTATGTTTTAAACCAGTTATCTGCTGCCGGCGCCAAAATAGCCCTCCACAAGGGGCAGTGGTGTAAAAGCAAGGTCAATTACGTTGGCTTGCTCATTGGACCCCATGGCATTGAACCACAATCAAACCGTATTCATGCCATCCAAAACATCAAGCCTCCCACTAACGTCTCAGAACTTCGAAGCTTTCTAGGAGTTTGCAACTACTCCCGACAGTTCATCGAAAACTATTCAGACATCGCCAGGCCTCTAACAACTCTGTTGAAAAAGGACTGCCCTTTCGTCTGGTCAGATGCTCAAGAACACGCCATGGTAGAACTAAAAAGACATTTATGCACAGCTCTGTGCCTTGCTTACCCTGATCCACAAAAAGAATTCCACCTGGAAGCTGGGTTTTCAAACCAATGTCTCAGTGCTGGCCTATACCAACAACATGACCAAGACAAAAAGGTAGTCGCATATGCCAGCAAGACACTTCTCCCTCCAGAATGTAAATTCTCAGACTGCGAAAAAGCTTTGCTCTGTACAGTGTGGGCAATTCAGCGCTTCTCCAACTACATTGGTGCACAGAAAGTCATCATAGAAACATGCCACCAGCCCGTCATGTTCCTCAATAGCCAGCGAATCCGCGACGGCGTAGTCACTAATTCACGCATTGCTACATGGCTAATGGCTCTCCAAGGACGAAACGTCGAGGCAAGATATGCACAAAACCACAAATCCGCTCTAGGTAACGGCTTGGCGGCCTGTCAAAACTGCTCTGACAACTCTCCTGCCGCAACGCTGAACACACCTGAGCCCCAACAACCACCACTGACCTGCCACAGGTACTTTGACAAGAATGCGTGCGAAGGCATGCCCACAGCCTACGTGGACGGATGCTCCTACAACAGCGAGGGCATCCTAAAAGCAGGTGCAGGGGTACTGTGGGTGAACGACCACCCATGCCCACCACAACACTTCAAGCTAGGCCCCAAGTCATCACAGTATGCAGAAATCGCAGCAATTCTCATAACTCTGCAAATCGCAGCATCAAACAACATCAAAGAACTTCTCATCTGCACAGACTCTAACTATGCCAGACTCAGTTTTGTATGCCATCTCCAGACCTGGAAACAGAATGGTTTCAAAACTGCTAACAACAAGCCTGTAAAACACCAACACCTGTTCCAGGAATGTGATAACATCACAACGACACACGATCTCGCCGTGTACTGGAAAAAGGTAAAAGGACACTCCAAACTCCCAGGCCAAGACAAAGACTTCAATGACCACACTGACGCCCTCGCAAAAGCGGGCGCCCTACACGGTGAACCGTGGAATTCCCCAAAACCCTCACCCACCCCCGATGTAGCAGTGCTAACCCGAAGCAAGAAACCATCACCTGCTACTGCACCTGCTTCGCAGATGCTGTCACTAACCCCACAAATTTCAAACAACGACCTTGCAGAAATGCAAGCCTCAGACACTGCCATAAAGACTATGATTCTCCACCTCAAAGACCCCTCCCCCAACCCAATCGCACCGTCTGACACCACTGATAACTCAGATCTCAGACACTTACACAACAGCAGACACATGCTGCGTGTGCGGGACGACATTTTATGGTTTGTCACCGATGACACCACTTCGCCCAAGCTTGTCGTGCCCCGATGTCAAAGGGGGGAGATGATAAACCACGCCCACAACGCACCTTACGCTGGGCACCACGGTACCAGAGCCACGTATGAGACACTTAGACAAGTGGCATACTGGCCAGGTATGCAGCAGGATGTGGCAGAGTATGTGAGAGAATGCCTGGTCTGTTGCCAGTTTCACCCAACAAACCTGACTCACAGAGCCCCGTTGCAACGCAGAGGAATCACATTTCCCTGGTCAGATCTCCAAATTGATTGGGTGGGACCGCTGCCCAGATCGAGCAGAGGTAACAAATACTTTCTCACGGTGGTGTGTCAGTTTACCAAGTGGGTAGAGTGTTTGCCAGCACCTAACGACACCGCCCAAACAACGGCATATCTCCTGATGAACCACATCTTCTCCCGATTCGGGTTGCCACTGAGAGTCAATTCAGATCGAGGTACCCATTTCACCGCAGAGATCATGCAAAAGATCTGGAGAATTCTAGGGGTACAAGCCAAACTTCACATCAGTCACCATCCGATCTCATCCGGACAGGTAGAAAGGTCTAACCGAACGGTGGTCGCCATGTTGAGAAAATATGTGTCGGCTAACCAGAAAGACTGGGATGTGAAACTTCCCCTGGTGCTGATGGCTATCCGAGCCACACCACAGGAATCCACCAGAGTGGCTCCATTTGAACTCATGACTGGGAGGCAGATGACTCTGCCCTTACACCTGTTGTACCAACCAGGAGACAACAACCTCGTCACCGCCTATACTACGTCCCAATACCTGGACGAGCTCCATAGACACTTGAAAACAACTTTCGCTTTCGCTCAGCAACACCTGAAGACCAGCGCTGAAGGCCAGAAAGCCTTTTACGACAAAAAGGCATCACACCAAGAACTCAGTGTGGGCGACAAAGTCCTGTACTACAGTTTCGCCTTGCCACCCAAGCAACTGTCAAAAAAGTTTCTGCCTCACTGGACTGGACCACATGAAATTGTGAACAAACTCTCTCCTGTAGCATACCAGATCCAGCTTAAACGGGGACCAAGAGAACCCGTTCTCAAATGGGTCCACCGAAATCAAATTAGAAGATATGTGGCCCGTAGTAGGGACAGACAAGAAGAGGCCAATACGAACTAAACTCAACCGCCGTCCTTACAGGAAAAGAAGACTGTCCCATCCCCCGGGACAACCCTTGCTGATCTGTGCCTTCTTTCTTTCCCCTTTTCATCCACACCTCTCTCTCTCTTGCCTGTAACAGGATGCTGCTGTGGATTGGCATCATGTGCTTTCAGTCGACCAGAGGCCAGCCACCACCCGATGTCATCTCACCAGGGCCAGCCTCGGGAATTGTGTTGAGAGAGCAGCCTGGACTGCTTATCACAAATTGCCGAACCCACACACAGAAAGTGTACGTGCGCCTCGACCCTCGAAACGTCTACCGTGCGCACTACCCGAGATCCGCCACCCACTACAGTTGGGCGGGTGCCAGATGGACAGAAACCGCCCTCGACCATGCTGAAGCTGACATCGTCCACATGCTGAACCAACTTGAAAAGGTGACTCTCACCCAGGCCGAACTGAGTGGACACAACAGACGGTCCAAAAGGTTCCTCGGAGCCCTACTCGGAGCAGCTGCAGCTGTGGGCACGCTGTTCAACATCGGTATGTCTAGCGTCAATGCCGTGAACATCGCCACGGTACGAAGACATGTGACAGAAATCCAGACGGAACTCCCACAGCTGAAAGACCAACTCACCACACAAAGCGCATCCCTAACCACCATAGGCAAAACACTGAGAGGTACAGTCACCATCCTTAACACACATAGCGTCATGTTGAACCAAACTTTGAACTCAATGAGACAGATGTTCACAGTCTTCCAGAATGACTTTGCCCAAACTCAGTTGGTCACCGCATTGATGTCCGACATGCTCAGAGAAGTGAGCTCCTCCATGGACAACCTAGCCATGGGAAGGATCCCGCCTTACCTAATACCCCTGAGTCTCGTACAAACCATGCTGGCTTCCGCCACCACCGCACCCACGGATCCGATACAAACCCATCTTGCCTACTCTTTAGGTAGCGCCATTCCACTGTACGTTGACCCGGTACAGCGGGAGGTGGGCTTCCTCCTCAATCTGCCAATCATCGAATCAAGCCGAATCTACCGTCTTAAAGACATTGTCAACATCGGATTCTGGCAACGGGACACTCAGTTTAAAGTACGGACTCCCGACGTGGTATCGTACCATGACAGCGACCCACAACTGTACCTAGCACCTAACCTACACATGTGCACCCGCACGAAAGACATTCACTATCTCTGTCCCAGCAAACCTTTCCTCAGAGATAACACCGATGGGATCTGCGGCCTCCAACAACTAGCCAACGACGCACGTTGTCCGGCCGATGCGAAACCTCGCAACCAGGTCACCGAGACGCAAGCTGAGATCGTAGGAAACCGATGGCTCGTGAACACTCCAGTACGGTCAGCGACACTGACCTATGACCAACACGACACTGCTACACGTGTCAACCTGCTCAACCAAAGCATGTGGATTCAAGTCCCACGAGGAGCCATCCTCCACCTAGATGACCTGGCCTTGTACCACCTCCCAAGTGAAGAGTACCAAGCCGAGCTAGAAATTCCGTCTTTCTTCAAGAACCGCAATTTCACTCTAGATCCCGAACTGGAAGATTGGATTGAAAAAGGGGGGCCACAAGTCATCGACATAGCTCCCCTGGACTCAGCCCTCCAAGCATTGTCTCGACTACCCATCCTGAACACTTCACCTGTGGTGCAAACATGGACAGCCGCCGACACCGCACTATGCATTACCAGCATCCTCGGACACGCCCTAGCTTTGGGTTTGGCCTATATCCTGTACAGAAGGATCAACGCAATTCGAACCTCCACAGCCAAGCTCACAGAGGCAGTCTCCGTCGGCTTCAGGAGAAACCTCCGGAAGGATGACTCCCCACTAGAGCAAGCTGAAGACCTCATCGAGCTCACGCTGCAGTCCTAAGCAACACCCGTGTGCAGCCTCCTCCCATCCATGCACCTGCCATCTGACCGTTGTTACCGTGATGACTCGACTAGGCCCATACACGCCCTGTCGACTCATCAAAAGGGGGACTGTAACGGAGAGCAGATCACCAGTCTGCATGGTGATTAAATTGAATTAATTAATGCAGCCTAAATCTACAAAAACCCCTGTCTCGCTCTGACTCAAGCTATTCTCACATTCCAAAGCACTCTCATTTACGACACCTCTGTTGTTTTGAGAATGCTCTGCGCAAGACGTGCAGCCCAAACGGCGCCGAAAAATGGTGTAAATCACCGATTACCTCTCACTCTACATGATCTCTTACGTCTAAACCAACAGAGACCGTCTGTTTATGGCCGGGAGAGCCTAACGCTGACCAATGAGAGCGATCCCGAAAGCACTCCCCCCTAGGGAGTCCCTCGGACACTGATTTACACATAGACACTAATTAACTCTTCACAACAATAAAACAGTGTTGTAGAGACCAGATGCCAAAACATGTGGTCTCTGCCGAGTACATCAATCCAAGGAGCCAAACGCACGCACACACATAACCCTCACCCGCAGCGCCGGGGACAAGAGTTCAGCGGGCGGGTATGAACTTTCAAGACGCACTCACATACACACACACAGAAACACACGCAGGTCCCACCACGTGGGACCAAAATCCTTGTATGAAATATTTTAAATGTATTTTCTTGATGTGTGTCTGATCCCCTGTCCCAAATATTATGCCTATGTAGTTTGTTGGCCTGTAATCACTCTGTGGTGCCCACAATTACAAGAAATGATGTACCTCCTTGATTTTAGATATTAGAACGGTCATTCGCGGTATTGCCGTGTTCCACAAACCCCAACGATGCTGAATCTTTAACACAAAATATCAGAGAATGCATTGTTTATTAAATACCAGTGTTATTAAGTTATGGACGAATTCATCGTTTCAAAACCCCGCGGAAAGGGGGGCATATAGACCTCGAAACGTCAGGAGGTGGGCCCATACGTTGTTAAAGACGATTGGCCCACGTACGTGAGGGAGGCGTGAGTTTAGTCCTTTAAAATTGCGCGCCCCTCTCCTCTCAGTGCAGTCCGCCAGAGAGAGAAAGACGACACGCCTCCTTCCCTCAAGGAAGCTTCGCTCGCTTTTATTTTCCTTTTATTTCCAAGTCTTTTCTTAGAACTACTATTACTTCAGTATAGTCTTCTGAAACCAACCCACGAAACCAACTTAAGGCTAAAGATAATCTTTGCTGAGTCTTCGCTCGCTTCAAGTCGCCATAGCAACCAGAACGCTGTGACCACGTGATCCAGGTGCCTTTATATCCAACACAGACGAACGCACACACAGAAGGCCGATCTTTCAAACAGAGTAACGTAGATCTTTTAAATTTGCAATCTGAAGGAAATGCTGTTTAAAGTTGTCTAAATATTACTGAGAAACGTTGGGGTTTTGTGGTGAATGACTAAACTGTTTCTATCCCTCTCTCTAAATTCTCTTTCACACACACAAACATACACATACACATACACACACACACACATACTCTCACCCACGTGTGCCGAGACAAACACACTACCACATGCTCACGGAGCCGCAAATCCATCTCTTCTTACAAACACTATCCTCTCAACATCTCACACGCTGATTTTCTCTCTCTCTCTCTCTCTCTCTCTCTCTCTCTCTCTCCCTTCCTCTCTCTCAAACCTTTCTATTTTTGTTGTATTTCTGTATTACGATCGTTATATTGCTTGTTTTGTTTATGCATTTTTACTCCTGCGTGATTTAAAATAATTGTGTAATCGCTAGCTTGTTTAAATAAACTTTGTTAAATCATTTGAATTAAGTTTGCCTGTTTTGTTTCAAATTCTGAGTCCCTGATGAGTGCAGATTTTACCTTATGAGCTCTACGATTGGTTTTATTCTTAAAAGAAACCTAAAATTGTCTAAAACACGAAGATAATTATCTTCTTTGTGGCCACAAGAAAGTGTTATCTATCAGTGTTAAAGACGCCCGATTTCTGTTCATAAATTATACATTCTGTCCGCCGGACGGCCAGTCTGCATGATAAATGAACATTCTTCAACTTCTACCTCAAATTCCCCCAAATTGAGTAAATTCTACCCGTCTCTATCAGTGATTATTACAAGTAATTGTGTAATCGCTGATACAAGCCGAGGTTTTGACCTATTCCCTATTTTGAATAAATTAATTTATGGAAGCAACAGATGCATATTCACATTGATGAATATTACCGCTAATTTGAGCTAATTAATTCCCCAACATAAAGTCATTGTTGTTACAATGTTTAATATTATTTTAATATAGGGCTATTTTCTGTTCCTTTTTTTTCCTGTGTTTAATTTAAATAGGTGATTCTAAGTTTAAATATTGATGATTACAAGCTTGGGAGAAATGCAATTAATTGCAATTAATTACAGCAAATTGTGCAATTTTTTTTATTTTATTTTTTTACTCCCAGCCCTAATATATATATATACATATGTACTGCATTAGATTAAACTGGGAAGGGTCGTAGCACTTGCATATTGTAGTTCTATTGTTAGTTTAACTGTAAGTCGCTTTGGATAAAAGCGTCTGCTAAATGACTAAATGTAGCCTAAATGTAAAATTGGCTTGACATTGGACATTCGCACATTTAGGGACCGTCTCTAAAGTTGCATACAACTTTGGCATACACATTTCTAACTTCAATAGCAAACTTCAATTTATTTGAATAAATATAAAAAATCTAAAGGGTGCCAATTATGCCTGACACCTACATGAACAATTTACAGTTGGTTTTATGACTGTAAGTCGTTCTATTCAAATGCCATTGAAGTTAGAAACGTGTATACCAATCTCGTATGTAACTTTAGAGACGTCCCTAAATGTGCGAATGTCCAATGTCAAGCCAACTTTGTGCCAGTATATCACTGGGAAACACTCAGCATTAAACTTTGCGCGTTACGTTCATATTCTGAGTCCATCTGCTTGCCTGCGAGTTTGGTCTTTTATATCACTGTATTAGTCCAAAAGTAACTGTGAAGACATTGAATTTAACATAAAAAAAAGCCGTCATAATAATCACTGACATGAGTTTTTATGAATGAATGGCTTGCTCCAACTGTTGCTGGTCTTCGTCTACAAACACGCGGAAGAAGAGTATGCTCGGTAATCTACTGCTTTTCCTGCAGTTCCTGGATGTCAACGTAGAATTTTCTGTCGAATTTGAACCACTGAATTTGTGGAAGTGAATTTGCAAAGCGAAATAAAATGGACCGAAAATTGCCTGTTGAATATTATAGGTTGTATTTTTAACAGTTTTATTATTTTGGAAGTGAAATATGAAAGGTGAATATGGATTATTTAATTTTTAATAATGAAAATGTGTTTGAAATGTTTTGAATTGAAATATACACAACTTAAATATTCAACCATGCTGAATTTCAGCCAATAAAAATGCTCAAAATATCCGAATGCATGCTTTTTGTTCCTGTTTACACTGTCATAGAACACATCCGATCTGTGTCACATATGAGCAAAAAAATCGGAATTGGGTCACATTTCACTGACAGTGTACGCGAGGCCATCGACGCAGTTCGAGTTCCCTCGAAAGGGAACTACCCTACATATGCTGTGCTTTTATCAATTGACATGAGCCGTTGACCATCCTTAATGCCGTCGTTGTACGAGGAACTGTTAGTATTGCAGTTATTCCAGCTATTTCTTAAAAAAAAAAAAAACATTGCACTGTAACGTGTTTCTGTAATTTCAACAGTATTTTACTGTAATATGTACAGTAAGATATTGTAAGATATGTATACAGTATGTTACTGTAAACAGCAAAGGATTATGGGAAAATATATGGTCACTACTGTAATTCTTCCCTACTGTAAATCAATTTACAGTAGTGAACTTGCCTGCGAAAAACTGACCAATGGCAAGAGAGATTTCTTTTCAAGTGTTTTTTTTTTTTTTTTTGATGGGTTGAAGTGGCAGTTAATGCATGGACAAAATATCATGTAACTCACCAAAAAGGTTAGTATATTATTTCTATTTTATGTAAAACAAACATGTTCAAATGCAAAATAGCATGATTTATCGTTTTGTTTTCGTCTGAATGGTTTTAGTGCCTTTCTTTCCCTGACTGTCCGTCAGAATGGTTTTGGTGCCTTACTGCCTTTTTTCCTGACTGTCGGCCGGGTCGCTGTCACGGTGATAATATTAACTGGTGAGTAAGTTAAGTTCACTTATATTAGCCGAAATATTCTTTAGTTAAAACGATAAAAAATAATGTTTGTGTGTTCCTCTGCCTCTTTAACGCAAGTTAGCTCATCAGGCGGGCGGAGTCGTCGGTAACTTAACGTTAACCGCAGCGAACTAACGTGAAATACTGAGGTAAAGTGAGATAGACGAAACCCTTGTTTAAGTGCGGTTTTTAAACAATATTTTCACGTATATGCTTTGATTTATTTTCAGGTTTGTGATCTGGATAATGTCATCTGCAATCTGCAACGATGGAGGTGTGTGTTGGAGCCTTTTCATTGCCGTCATTATGAATAATAGTGATAACATCAACTGGTAAGTAACGTCAGGTTAACTTCACCTAAATTAGCCTAAGTAAACTTATTAAACAGAGAAGCATAATAACTTTGGTATTTTCTGTCTCCTCTTTCACAACTTAACTAGTTTGGCAGATGTACAACGTAAATATTGAGTAAAACTAAGTTAAAGGGATAGTACACCTTAAAGGGATACTTTACCGTTTCAGCGGGTAAAAAGGATAACTATAATGTATGGCGGAATAGGACTTGGAAGCACTTCGACTCGGCGCAGTAAAAAGTAACGTTGGTTCTGTTGTGGCAAAAACAATAATTAACAAACAGCATCAAGGCATAAGAAACATTCAGAGTCCAATTGTATTAAAGAGAAGAAGTTTTATTCTCTTTAAGAGGCTTGGTCACAAAAATCACAGCAACTACCCAGTGATAGGAGCAAGAACCTAATCACACAGAAAACAGACAGTCTTTTATACCTATAGTCTCTTCTCCTGTAATTTTCCGCTCCCCCAGTAAACCAGATCTAGCTGGATTTAAGAAATATAGTGGTCCTTCTAGCCCAACCTTCTAGCCATACATTATAGTTATCCTTTTTACCCGCTTAGAAAAGCGCCACGTTTTATTTTGTGTCACCATACTTGGTCGTGTAACTACTCGTGTAACTGTATTTAAATAGGGAAAATGTGGAGGTGTTTGGTCGCTTCTAACTTCATCTCTGTTTGGTCCCTAATGAATGAAGCTAAGTGCTATCAAAGTGTCGCCGCGCGCCAGAGCGATTGAGTGCACGCACTGAGACGAGAGAGGTATGTATCAACTTGTCTTAGTTAAAGGGTTAGTTCACCCAAAAATGAAAATTCTGTCAGTAATTACTCACCCTCATGTTGTTCCAACCCCGTAAGACTTTCGTTCATCTTCGGAACACAAATTAAGATATTTTTGATGAAATCTGACAGCTGGATCACCTCTCCATAGGCTTCTAAGGGACTGAAACTTGCTGGCCCAGAAAAGTAACAAAAAAAAACAAAAATAACGACTTTATTCCACTATTCATTTCATTCTCTCTGGGCCTCGAGTTGGTTCACGTAGTGTTTTTGCGCAGCTCGTCTGTGTTACACGTCACCACTTCTCTGTGCTTCTTACGAAGGACTGTGGTGTTGTCATGCCACTGGTTGTCTTCCAGTGCAAGGCTTGTGTCTTGGCTGAAGGAGTTTGAAACTGTGGATGTTTGCAAACCTTTCTTTGAGGACATCTTCTGTTTGATGTGGGCCTTGTGTGTCAGGTCACGTAGCTGTTGAATTGTCATTGTGTCTGGACAGGCCATGAAATTAAGATGATGACTCAATCCGGGGTGCAGGTTTCTCAGAAAGAGGGTTTTGAAGTTCACATCCTCTTCTTGTTCAGGTGAGTTATGTGCACCAAAGAAGGCTTGTCGAAAACGGTGGTAGTAGGCTTGGGGAGTCTCTTGTCGACCTTGTTTGGTTTCCAAGGCGATTAACACACCGTGTTCTGACTCTGGGCCTGTGAATTCTTTTATCAGTGTTTCACATAGCAGCTGGTAGTTTGACTTGACATGAGCAGGTTGTCGGTCTAGGAAGCTTCGTACCTCTGAACTGGATGTTGATCTGAGGAGGTAAAACCTGTCTCTGTCAGTCACATGTGGTCTCACCTCTAGGTGGAAGTTGATATCTTGGATGTGGGCCTGGATGTCGGCGGCCTTCGTGGAGTTCGGGTTGAACTGAGTGATATTCTTAATTGAGATTAAGATCAACAGCTTGTTGAGATCTTTAAAGGTCATCCCCTGTGCAGCTTTGGAGTCTGCCTGGATGAGCTCTCTTTGTTTGTTGGCAGTGAACAGTTCTGTGGTGAAGGCTGGTGATGTTTTGGGTTGCGGCCATTCACCTGTTCTGTTGTATGGCAGTTCTTGGATGGAGGACTCTGTTCTGCTCAGCAGTGGTGATGCTGAGGGAGGTCTCTCCCTTCTTGGCTCTGGTTCCTGTTGGAAAATGTGCTGGAGTTCATTTCTGACCGCGTAGAGCTCGTCGTTGCCGTCATCTCGCTGTTGGGTCAGATGGTCAATGTCAGCACGGCACCTTTCCAGGTGGTCTTTCAGAGCATTAATTTCAGAGTTCTTATCTTTAATGTCAGCTTTAGCTTTCTCTAGCTGATGTTCAGCAGACTGGAGTTGGTTTACCAGGTGTTTCTGGACCGTCTTTAATTCTTGTTTGTCACGTTCAGTGACTGCAAGGGCTTCTTGGAGCTTGTCAACTTGGTTCTTTGTTTCTTGCTCCACTTTGTCAGGCACTTGAGTTTTCGCTTTGAGCTGGTCTGTGCAGAGTTGAGTGTGCATCAGCTCTCTCAGGAACTCAGTGGTCTGACGCTTGAAGTCGTCCTGGACTTTCACTTCCAGCTTGTCTATGCGGCTCTGGGCACATGTCAGCTCCTCCTGAAGGTGGGTGATGTGCTTGTCGCTTAGTGTCAGCTGGGCTGTGAAGGCATTGCTTAGGGAACAGATAATCTTGGTTAGTTCCACTTGGTTGTGGTTCTGATTCTGGCTTGAATCATGTGTCAGGAATCTTCTCAGCGTTATGATTATTATTAAAAATAATAACAGTTCAATTGTCTTTGGTGTGAGGCAGTCTGTAATGCCTCTGAGCCAGGCGTCCACGTCAGTGGGGTTCGTCGTCCACGGCATGTTGGCACGCTGGGGTGAAGAGACTGACACAGATCTGTGTGGGGTGTAAGCCTATGTGGTTGAACAGCTAAGTGTCGTTTCAGTGACTGTACAACAATAGTGAAGTGTTGTAATGTCTAAGTGTTGGTCTCAGTGTAGACAGGTAGGCTAGTGATGTGTAAACTTCGTCACTCAACTAAGTGAGGGAAAGAGAGAAAAAGGTTAAAACAAATCTCAATTGAAAGGAAAAGTTTTTCAATGGGAGAAATATTTTTTATAAATATTTTCTATCAATGAAAAGCTGGTTTCAACTTGTGATGTGAGGACTATGTCACTCACTGAGTAAGGGAAAAAGAGAGAGAGGTTAAAAACAATTTCGATAAAACAAGAAAGAAAATTCTTAAGTAGGAGAAATATTATTTTTCTCGTAAATGCTTCCTATCGGTGAGAATCTGTTTCCAGCAAGGTAAACAATATTATTGTTTATGTTTACAAGGTAAAATAATACAATAATAATGCTGATACCTCTTTTCTGAGTTTTGACAACACACGCCATCAGTTGGACCGCTTACAGCTGGGATGCTTTGAAGGCGACGGTTGCTCAACGCTTGTCTCTGTTAATAGGTCTTGGATAAGATGTCAAATTGTAAATTGCGTTTACAGATGCAGGAAGAGTATGGAGAACAGAGAGGGTTTGATTAAAAATCAAATACTTAATGATTGTTTTCTTTGGAAAGATTATCTTTCTCTTTCTTTAGACTCGATTAAATGGTTCTTCCAGGTTTGTTCCCTACAAATGTGAAGAATGAGATGGGATAAAGCAGGACAGAACAGGAAAGATGTAAGAAGGAAAGGAGGGAAGGAGATTGGATCCACAAATGGCTCTGGAGCCTTTGTCGAACTACGAGTATAGAATTGATAGTTGCCAACAACTAAACATTCAAAAATAAAACTTTGTAAGAGAGGGTTATCTCTGATTTATTTGAAACTTGTAGTGAGATACCAATGTCTCCTATTGAGGCTCAGGTGTGTCGCTCCACAGCAACAATACGAGGTAAGTGAATAAATCAAATAGAATGGTTAAGTTTATAACCGTAACAAAAGAAAGGAGAAACGGAGGATACAACGCAAAAACAATAAATGAGCACGTATGAGTCTAACAATATTTGTAATAGGGAAATGTTGGTTGAATAAGTTTACTTAACTTTCAAAGTTTAAGACTTATTCACCTGAAGTGATTAAATCTAAAAGAGAAATTTAGAAATTATGAAAATGATGAAATTAGATTTATTAAAAATAAATCTAGAAATCATTAGAAATTACCTGTTTAGGATAATAAAACTTCAATCTTAATTTAGTATTTCCCTTTTTTAAATCAAATTAGAATTTGACAATTAATAATCATAAACCAGTATTTTCTTTTCCCAAGTAAAATGCAGGTAAATGAAATTAATAATTGTGAACCGAAATTTCCTTTTCACGGAAAAATATGGGTAAAGTATAATATGAGACAGGAAAAATAGGAAAGAAGAAAAGACCAACAGGTGTAAAAATCAAGGTGTTTAAATGGTTAAATCACTTTAACGTTGTTCAAACAGACACTGTATTTAACCACTGATGTTAATGACAATGATAACCGTAAATAATGCTTAAGGCTTTAGCATATAGGTTAGGCCTCAATGTAAACAACTACCTAGCTTAGCTTTAGCTTAGCTTAGCCACAAGGGTTTGTTTCAGTTTGTTTACACTGTTCATGGGAGGGGCAAAGCCCTTCTCTGCGAGGGGTCAGAGTTCCCCCCGGAAGCGTTGTTTAAGACTTCCGTGTCACGATTGTAACTATGGCGACAAAACAAACGCTAGTGGGCGAACCTGTGAATTGCAGTTTGTAAACAAAAGAATATGCACGTACAGTCGATCATATTACATGAAATGTCGGCGCATTTCAAAAATACAAATAAAGGACAGACATCACTCATAGCTGTTTTACGACGTGGGGCTTAACTCGGTTGTTTAAGAGTGATTAACTTTAAAGGGCAGCTTTGCGCTGTAATAGATGGAACAATAGCGATCTCGGCGGATCGTCTCTGTGCAATGTTATCTGAGCACACTAAAACAACAGGGTTTCTAACCGTTGTTTAAGTTTCAATGTCTTAAATAAATCCTATTCAATTACACTCGGACGCACGCAGTGTTTACACGAGAATTCATTGAACAGACACAAACAGATAACGTTAAGCTTAACAGTTATAGTTTTCACGGGGATTGTAGTGGGACACGCACTGACAATCCTGAGAAATAAAACTAACTGAAGGGAATATTTGTCTTAGCAGTGGAACTCGCACTGCCAGTAAGACAAGTATATATAAGGCTTCTATGTTTATCGCTGATCGCCGTGGAACACGCACGGTGAATCAGATATATAGAAACACGCTCATCGCTCTGTGAGGAGAATATTCGTTCTTATATGGTTATTTTAATTACTGCAGTATAATTTCATTAAGCACTCTGGCTGATACACACACACACATATAGCTTTGAAAGACGCTGGTACACGCAGCCTAATCAATAAAGTATTGTTCGTATTTTAACAAAGAGATTACTTGTGTTAATCTGTTTATACATCTTATTGTCTTGAACTTCGATCTAAGCTACCGATGCTTTTACCCGTGATTATTTCTTAATTTATTGTTAGCTGGGGATTAATTCTTTCTTGGCCAGGAAAATATTATATTTCCTAGAGTTAATACTTGTTTATGCTTTCTGTTCATTGGATGAACTGATAAAATGATCATACTATTGATTCTGCTACGGTAAATTCTGAAGATAATTAAAAATAATTGAATTATTAATTATTGATCATAATTCGTTATGAATAATAATTAATTCGATTTATACGTGGGCGTATAAACGCTGCATGTTTGGTGGAGACGAATGCGGGAAGTTTAACCTAAAATTGTAAGCATATTACCAAGTAATTTATCTGTTCATATTATGCGGATGAGGGATCCGAACCTCTGAGAGTCTGTGTGTGACGTATGGAGAGCGCGCCGCGCGCGCCCTGTTTGAATGAATGCTGCTCGAGCTGTCTACTCTAATCTAGTCTGCCTCCCTTCCCATGTTATTTTAATTTAACTGCAGTAAAATAACCCAAGATATAAAATCTCACACTACGATAAGGTAAGAATTGAGCGTGTCCCTCAATTTCTGAAATACTTCGATTATAGCCTACTAACACATAAAACTAATATCTAACACAAACACACACACACATTCATACGAGTTGCAGAAGGAAAAAGAGTAAGGAAAGATTAAGTTTTAAGAGTGAGTTTAAGAGTGAGATGATGAAATCCCAAGTTTATGCACTTTAAGACCTGACCTGGAACGAACCATCAAATCATTAATTTAACCCTTCTATCGTTTCTTAGACAGGTTATTAAATGTATATCAATACACCAGTTCAGCTCTTAGTCTGGAGGTAGCCTACTTGCTTGTCTTTGCTTTTGGGGATTCCCTTTTGTTGCGTGAAAAGGGGTTTTCCCGGTCCGTTTGTTGGCTGGTGTCCTAGTGCCTGATGTCTGGGGCGGCCAGTCACGTGGTGTGCTGGCGGAATGAAAGTCTTTGTTTGAAGCTGGCTTTGCAGGAGAAACGTGGCTCGAAATCTTGTCGCAAAACTTAACTTAGAACCGAGACTCACAACGGAAAATAAAGGAAAACTTAGAAAAGAAAAGACAACTTAGACGAGAGTAGTAAGATGGCTTGAATAAAGCTGTTGAACCCGTTCTTCTGATCTTAATTTGGGTTCTTTGTCTCTGCGTTTACATGGTTACTCGTCTGATTGAGATCTTCATCCTTTTTCTGCCCATCTCTCTTGAGAGTGGTAGCAGAGCGTTTCTTGGGGGTGAACCCAGAGAGCTAGAGTTAGAGAGCCGAGAGAGCCGAGAGAGTTAAGAGAGAGCACTTTTTTTTCGGGTCTAAGATTTTAAACTCAAAGTTTGTCCCCCCTCCTGAAGAGAGCGGACCAATTAGACACTGGCTTTGTTTGCAAAGTCATAAATCATGTCTTCCCTGGGGGTTCTCTATTTAAAAACCAGATGCAACAGTTTAGGCATGATTTCTAATTATCAGAATATGAAATATTTTACACAGATTTCAATCAAGCCATCTTTTGAATCACGAGCATACGATCATACTGATATGAAACACAACACACTTTCATTCAAACATCTAACAGTTATAACATTACATGAGTTATATGGTATCTAAGCATATTAAACACACATATAAGTTGCAGACACAAAATAGAGTTATGTAGTTGCATGATGTTTGATTGTAAGTCCATTGAAAATTGTTCTTGAATGAGTTTTATGTATACTGTAGGAAAAATCTCAGGTTTCTGGTTTAGAGAGAAACGGACTCTGTTTGTTCGTTCAGAGGTCTTAAGGGGGAAGGGGTCAGGAATGTTGTGGGGGAAAACAACATCTGCTGGTATCGATCCGTCTTGCAAACTATCGAAGTTGACCAGTTCTGCCTTCAGTTAACCAATAAAAGTCTTTGGTTACAGACTCTCTGGAGCCTGTGTGAGTTATGGCTCTGGGATGTGAGATTTGAATCTGGAATGTGAAGACACTTGTGTGATGCCTTGGTCTCTGTCTTTCTCTTAACCAATCAGTAATTTGGCAACAAAGCTAGTCATTGACCAGTTATGTGTTAGTGCTGGGGGCTCTTTTAAATAGCCCGACTGGTTGGCGCCTGGACCCCATGACAAGATTGATGAGGATGGAGAAGTCCTGACCAAATCTTCCTCTTTGTTCGGCAGGAAGTGGAAAGTTTGAATTAATCTTCTGGAAGAAGATTAGTCTGCGTTTGGTTCATACCCATTGTCGCTACACCACGTAGGCTCACTATTGGCCGACGCTGGTCATGTGTGTAATGCCTGTCACGTACAACACTGACGCGCTGCGCAAAAACACTACGTGAACCAACTCGAGGCCCCGAGAGAATGAAATGAATAGTGGAATAAAGTCGTTATTTTTGTTTTTTTTGCGCACAAAAAGTATTCTCATCGCTTGATATACTTAAGATTGAGCCACTGGAGTCACTTGGACTATATTAACGATCTCTTTAATAACTTTTCTGGGCCAGCAAGTTTCAGTCCCTTAGAAGCCTATGGAGAAGTGATCCAGCTGTCAGATTTCATCAAAAATATCTTAATTTGTGTTTCGAAGATGAACGAATGTCTTACGGGGTTGGAACAACATGAGGGTGAGTAATTACTGACAGAATTTTCATTTTTGGGTGAACTAACCCTTTAAGGGAATAACATAGTTTAATATGAAAAAACGGTGAAGTATCCCTTTAAACAGAAAATTATGTATGTCATCATTTACTCGCCCACAAGGTGTTCTAAACCTGCATGAAGTTCTTTCTTCTGAACATAAAATAAGATATTTTGAAGAATGTTGGTAATGAAATAGTTGCTGGTCCCCATGGACTTCTATAATAGAAAAAAAAATACTATGGATGTCAATGGGGACCAGTAACTGTTTGGTTGCTCATGTTCTTTAAAATATCTTCTTTTGTATACAGCACAATAAATAAATTAATAGAGGTTATGAACAAGTTGAAGGTGAGTAAATGGTGACAGAATTTACAATTTTGAGTAAACTAACTCTTTATCCAACACCATTGTTAATTTCATCTTTTGTTTTATTTTCAAGTTTGTGGTCTGAATTATGTTGTCTGCAATGTTGGAGGTGTATTTTGGAGTCTTTTCTTGTGATTGCCTTCATAACGGTGATAACATCTACAGGTGAGTAAGATGACATCAACTAAATTAGCTGAAGTATGCGTTAGTTAAGCAGGCAAACATAATATAACTGCTGATGAAACCAATGGAAGGGGAGAAAACAGTGGTTTACCAGGCAGCAGAGTTAAAGTGCTTTTAAACAATCATCCATCAGTTTCTGTTCTTTATTTTGAATTTGCAGCAGCCATTCCCTCCGGATTGTACATCACTGCTGACACTCTCCACTAATACACAGAACGGGTTGACGTTGGAGGAGGAAGAGGACGAGGAGGAGGAAAGGGTTAGCAATATACCATTATCAATATAGCAAAGTTTTGCTAACTAATATATTTTTTAATTTGTTTAATTGATTAAAAACTATAAACACCATACGACATCATATCTTACCTCATCTTCACCCCACGTTATTGTTGTTAGTAATAAGTTCTGTTATTGTATTTAATTTTTTTCTGTAAACTATAACACTAAAAGGCTGCTGTGACTTTGTCTGTTTCAGGAGAGTTTGTTCTCTAAGCAAAAACATGGATGCTGACAATGAAGGGCAGAATCATCATCCAATTACAACAGCTAACAGACTCTTCTTCAGCATTAGCTGTCTATTTTGTCGAATGCAGAATTAGGTAAACCAAAATATATATATATATATTTTTTACATTACTGTAATGATAACAGGACGGAAGCAATTGCAAGTAAAAGGTTTATTGAACTGCAAGTTCACTCAAAACACCACATCAAACAAGTAGGAGAATAATGTAGAATGTAGCAGAGCCGATGAAGATCAATCCAAGCCCAGGGTCAGATCCAGAACACAGACAGCAGGAGAGCGTGACGCAGGGATGGAGATGGGCGATCCAGAAATGAGTGAGGCGGTGCAGGTGATCCAGTGGTGCGAACGGGGGTGAAGTGATCCGTATCCAGTGCACAGGAAACACGAGGAAGACTGGAACAGGCACGGACACAAGAAGCTTCAAACAACGATCTGACAAACACAAGACGAAAGACAGGGCATTAAATAGGCTGACTAGATGGTCTGCAGCTGCCACTGATGATGATAACGAGCGGTAACGCCCACATGAACAATCAGTGCAAACGAGACACACACACATACACAAACACACAAGACCAGAATGAGACAGCGGATCTATCAACCGTGACAATTACATTTACATGCATGCATTTGGAAGACACTTTTATCCAAAGCAACTTACATTGTATTTAAGTTTAATTTAAGTTATCCATTCCCTGGAAATCTAAGCTACAGGAATGTATTGAAAAAGAATGAAGCTTTAATGATTTTAATGTAATGGATTATGAGGTAATGCCATCCTTGTAGATGGATTCAAAATCAGATGTAGTGCTTTTATTAACGTCAAAGTACATGCAGCATCAAATTTGAGAGTTAGGGAAAATTCTGCCAACACCGGTATAAGAAATTATGGTCTGTTCCCAACAACTTCCACTCCAATATATATATATATATATATATATATCAAAATGTTCCTTCACTTAAAAGAGCTTAATTATCATATAGAGACAATTACATCCAATCTCAGTAATATGTAAATAGTATCACAGAGGGCAACCGACAACCATCTTGATTACAGGGACTTCAAATAGTTTGTCACCTTAAACATTTGACCGTTCTGTTTTAACAGAAGATCCACTTCAGATAGATTTTTATCACCTAAACCTTTTGTTGTTCTGATTTCATTTACATTAAGAGTTGACCATTTGGGTTGATCACATCCTGAACAAATGGTAGTCAATTGTAGAATGGGAATGGGTGTGGGACACAGAGAATCTTCTCAGACAATACTTCATTAACATACAGACCACAGCTGTTACAACAAGAGCAACTTCATTTACATTAAGAGTTGTAAACTGTAACAGGATAAAAGGTTTGAGATTTGGATGTTCTGGGTTCATTCTGACGCCGGTGAACCCAAGGTGCTTCGTGTACCTTGCCACTACTATGCTGTAATAAACTTCATTTTTTGAGATCTTCGACATCCACTTCATTTTTTCTTACACCGGTCTGAAAAAATTATATATTTTTCCCTGCTTGTGCTTGTAGGTTAATTCTGAGAATCAACCCTGATGGCACCAAACACCAAAGGCACAGATCAGATGGAAATCTGGAAAGGTCCAAAGAAAGCATCAGCCTGAAACCCTCAGTGTTTCTCATCAGAGAGCTTGTTAACTTTGACTGGCAAAATTACTGAAATGTAACAACACAAACTGACTTTGACTGTATTTTATTATTTTTAAGGCCCTAAAACATACATAAAAAAATTTAATAAAAAAAATGATGAAAAATAAAAAATAAACTCAATACTAATACTGTAAATGAAAATACAGTAATAATACTGTAAACATTTTACAGTAAATTACTGGCATCCAGCTGCCGGTAAGTTACTGTAAAATTTACAGCAACCTCTTTACAGTGTGCATCAGACATATTTATCATATTTTTACTTTGAATCTTTGTAGACATAAGAAATGTAAATTTTATAAAAGAAAAAGTACCAATGAATGACATTGTGTCAGAAAACAGCAAATATGAAGAAATGCTTTAAAAATTTTGTTCAAACTTTAAAGCAAGATTATCCTTTGGAAAAAAAAAGTGTAATACAAATTGTATACAGTATTTGATTTTGGTAGGGAACACCGGAAACTAGTGTCTTTTAGCTTAATCTTTGGTTTTAAGGGAAATTAAATATTCTCAGGAGCCCCATTGACCCCTGAAGTTATGACTTCTGAAGACCTTAAGACGAGTACAATTAAATATTCACTCAAGACAAACTTTAATTATGCTGCGTCATGGACTACAGAGGCACATCTCGTCTCTAAAACAATGTGCTATCTTCAAATGTAAGGTGTCATCTTTTTCAGAAAAAGATGGCTTTCAATAAATTACAGTTATTGGCCATTAGTGTGTGTGTGGTGAGTTTGTAAATAGAATTTAAATAGACCAAAATAAAAGAAATGTGAATAAATGTACTTTTTTTATTTAGAAAAAATCTTTTTTTTTAAATCACGAACAAAAGAAACTAACACTTTAAAGTGGAAAATTTAATTATAATGCATATATACAAGTCACTGGGTTGCACGGTTTTCATTTAGGATACTTTTTCATACACGCACGCATATACAAATACATACATAACGTTACATACGCACTTCCCCACATGCTAAGATAGCCTACATGAAAGAGTATTCGGCCAACAAAAATCATCCCACATGAATACATCATGCTGGTGTGTGTCGGTGGACAAAATACTGTTTGAATATCTTTGAATAAATAAGATCTAAGACGACTAAGCACAGTTTTTGCTTTAAAATTGTAAAGTTTTGAACAGATGCTGTTATGTAAAATAATACCTCGGGTTAAATTTATGCAAAATAATTTCTGGGTCATTCTATGGAAATGTCCATTTTCTGTCCCTAGCCTTTACAGAAATATCACACTTGAAAAACACTTTAGGGTTACAATTTCTTTACATTTTAAAATAAAGCAATATGTTATTTGAACAATTACAACTCTTGAGCCATCTATGTGACGATATTTGATTTTTAATTAATTATATAGAATTCCAAGCACCACAGAAGTGCTCGTCCCCACCGTCATGTACAGAGGGAAAATGCTTTATTTTGATGTCAATGACAAGTTTATCCCCCATTTAAAATACAATAATGTATACATAACAATCAAATATATTATGTAAATGATTTTTAAAAAATTAACTAAAATACTTATGGATTAAACTACTTAATTTAGTTAGTATACCATGATTGACAAGATGTGGTTTGACCTTGTAGCATCCATTTTGTAAAATTAATTTTACATGAAAATTGTCACTGGTGTCACTTTTCTTATGGGAGAACCCCAGTGACACCGGTGACTCCCATTTATAGATAAACTTTATTCGAAGCTATTCATTTAGATTGTATGCCAATTGTAACAATTTAGTCTCATCTACTTAATTATGGTTGAAGAATAATGATCTTTGGTCTTATGTGTGTCATTGGGGATTCATTGTGTCATTGGTGTCACTGTCTTTTTCTGTCACGTTAAATAAAATGTCACATGTGATATGATAATAATTTTACATCCATTCAATTCTGATGCACTCAACGTTAAGATTTAAAGGACTGCATCTGATTTTAACAGGTTTTTCAAATATTTTCATTGTTATAGCAAACATATGGTAGTGCAGATGAACTAACATCATTCAAGCATACTTTTAACAAACCTGATTAAAACATAATCTCCTTATTTGTTGCACTATTATTATTTTCTGTAACTCTGACTACATGTGCTGAAAAAAAAAATAGAAATAATATTTCATAAAAACCTTTAATATTGCCAAAGAAGTTAACACAAGTGTCAAAAAATGTTAGGCCTACATGCAGTCTTTAAATAAATGCACAAAATATAAAAAATCATTAAGCTGTCATTTTTGTGTATTCATAAATTCAAAGGGTGTTCTAATAATGTGTTCTAAGTTTAAATGTTAGAAAAAGAAATCTGATCTTCAAAAGGCGTCAGAATTGAGGTGTCATTTTTGGGGTGCATCTTTCTTTCACGCTTTCTCCAAGAACAACATGATGGACAGCTCCCCCAGGAAGGAAAGATGATTTTTAACTTATCATAACAATCAATGGATAAGAGTAGGCTATATAAAATGTAACTTCTTGTCTCTTTTGTTTTGACTCCTGACTTTTTTCCTGAAGACACATGTTGCAATCTCTGCCTCCCTCTGGCTGCTGTTGACAAAAAGAAACGCGTATGTGTGACGAAGTGAGCTTTTTGGGTTTCCGTAGTGTAAACAAAAGCATAGCGGAAAAAGGTTTACGGTGCGAATGTAGTAGTGACGCAGTCGATAATTTCCAGTTGAATGCTAGCATAAAAGTGCCTTTTATGCCCGTCAATGTGTACCACTGGACTGTGAGTAATAAAGCCCGAGTTCATTGCTGCAACCATCCGACACTTGACTGTTTTGTGCTTCGGCTCTGTTAGCCCGGACCACTATTGGCAAGTTACCTGCCACGAGCCAAGTTATTATGTTGAGACCAGCTCGCTCCCAACCACGGTTCGGAGCGTGGAAGCTGTTAAGGTAACACTGGGGGCTTCGTCCGGGATCTAACAAGCAAAAAAAAAAAAAAAGGTTCATCGGGCGCGGAATGACGGCGCTCGGGGCTCGAGCTAATGCTAGCGCTAGGACTACGAGGTCTGTTGAGATGGAAACCCCAAATGTAAGCACCAACCCGTTTTTAACGGATATAAGAGACATTAATGTGGACTCAGTTAATCACGGGGACGGCCGATATGCCGACAGCACCAACCCTTTCGCGGCTGGCACAGAACGAACGTTAGCCGCGGACGGCGCGATTGTTTACGGCCGGATGCCGTCATTCAACCTAGCTTCGCCCCCCACACCACCGTCATCACGGTTGACTAACCCGTTCCTAATGCCCGTGGAACCTCAGGATAAAACAGATGGTGAGTCCACATACTTTTATCAGCAAACATGTGACTGTTCAAAACGTGTGACATCCAGCTCAGCTGCAGCTCCATCGTACAGTTTGAAAAATAGCCCCACTCCAACGTTTGCCCTTCGCAGTGCAAACCAGCTAGCTAACCCGTTCACTTCCATGAGCTGTACGGCACAAAACCCATTTTCCCCGGCCCACGCATTGCTCTCCCAGTTCACTTCGACACCTTTTCCACCCTGCATGCCCCGGCCCGTGGAACGTAGTAGAGTAATAAGCTATGAAGATGACTATGCCTCACACTGTGATCGATATCAATATGGTCAGTCAGCTGTGCAAAGGGCCAAGTCGGCGCCACGTATATCACACAAAGAGCCAGATGTTGAAATAATGGACACTAGTGATGATGAGTATTATGGGCATAAAGAGAGAATTCCAATATTAAAGCCAGGCCATTTCGATGGAACGGGCTCCTGGAAAGACTTTATTCACCGATTTGAAAGCTGTGCGAGGGCAAACCATTGGTCAGAAATGACAATGGCGGTTCAACTGAGATTCAGCCTGACTGGCGCAGCTGGAGCTATCGTCCATAAAAACCCCAGATCTGACCGCTGGAGCTACCGGCGGATTGTGACTGAAATAGAGACCGCCTACGGGCCGCGCTCTGACCATGCGGCAGCCATCGGCATTGAACTGAGACAGAGAGTTAGGGGGCAAAACGAAGCCTTACACCTATTAAGGGATGACATATACGAGAAAGTGTCCATTGTGTATGCTGACCGTATAGAGCTGGAGCAGGACGCCATCAGTGTGGAGGTCTTCACCAACGCCCTGGCCGACCCTGAAGTGGTGCAAAAACTACTGGAGAAGCAGCCGCGCACCCTATCCAGAGCGTATGACATTGCACACAGCTACGAGACTACCAAGAGGGCCGCCAGAACGGTCACACAGTTCATGCAGCCTGGCCAACGTGGTTTCGTAAATCAGAGAGCCAGGGCCGCCACAGTACGTGAGAATAGCAGCAGGCCAGCTTGCGTGGAGCCAGTGGGGGTAGCTGTTTGTTCCATCGACTCGCCAGAGAGGGCTCCAAGATTTAATCAGCAGCGGCGCCAGAAGAGAGACACAAATGTCAAAATGCCTATGGGGGATGTCCAATGCCATAACTGCTCCGGTCTGGGGCATATCCAGAGGAACTGCCCTTCCCCCCGTCGACCCAGACAGCAAGGCTGGACAGTCAATAAGAACACAGCACCCGACACAGGTAAAGTGGTCACCTGTACTGCGAGTCAGGAAGATGACATGTGTGTAAAAATATGGATATATGAATTGGAAATGTGTGCTCTGCTTGACTCTGGTGCTAGGAGGAATGTGTTGCCCCTCCATGTCTTTAACTCCATTCCCACAGAGTCCAGAACCCCAGTGGAGCCATCTGTCGCACAGGTCCTGCAGGGTATCGGCCCCAGTGGTTTGGCAGTGCTGGGGGAAGTCAACCTACCAGTACAAGTTGGGAGCAGAGCTACCAATGTGAACTTTATTATTGCCGACACAACAGAGAACACAGAGGTAATTCTGGGGCACCCTTTCCTCCATCAGACAAGTGCCCAGCTGGACTATGGTCGCCGTGAGATAACCCTCTTCGGTGAAAAGGTACCTCGTTTTAACCCAAGCCATCAGTCCCGGGTGCACATTGTCAGAGTGGCCCGCACAACAGTGTTGGAGTCTGGGTGTGAGTATGTAGTGCCTGGCACCGCCCATCTGCGCTATGCTACTGAGGGAGACCTGATGCTGAGCCCAACCAAGGGTTTCATAGAAAAGCACCATGTTCTTGTGGCTCACATCGTCGTACAGGCGCAGCGGTCAACCAATGTGCCCATCAGAGTCTTTAACCCTGGTGCCCTACCTGTCACCTTGAAGAGAGGTGCTGTGGCGGGGATTCTACAGCCAGCCACGGTGTTGGGGAAGGTGGAGCCCCAGCCACCCTTGGCCCCACCGGCCCTTGAACCTACTAACTCTGTCTGTGCTTCTTTACCGACCCACCTGCAGGTCCTGTATAACGAGAGCTGTGGTAGTCTGTCCAAGGGCGACCAGGAGAGGTTGGCCCGCCTGCTACGGTCTTACAGTGATGTCTTTTCCTCTGGGCCCACTGACCTAGGCCGTACGGGACTTGTGCAGCATGATATCCTCACCACCCCGGGTCCACCTGTGAAACAGCAACCACGCAGGATGGCTAGAGACAAACAAACTGCAGCAGACCAGCAGGTGCAGCAGAGCCTGGACACTGGTGTGGCCCAACTCAGCAACAGCAGCTGGGCTGCACCAATCATTATGGTCAGAAAGAAGGACGAGACCTTGCGGTTATGTGTCGACTACAGGCCCCTAAACGAGAGAACCATAAAGGATACTTATCCACTGCCCCGCATCCAGGACACCTTAGACACACTGTCCACTGCCAGGTACTTCAGCACGCTGGATTTAACATCAGGGTACTGGCAGGTGGAGATGACGCCGAGAGCCCGAAAAGCTGCTGCTTTCTGCACCCGTAAGGGCCTGTTTGAATGGAACGTGATGCCTTTCGGACTGTGCAACGCGCCGGCCACGTTCCAGAGGCTCATGGACCGTGTCCTGGTGGGGCTGCAGTGGGAGACCTGTTTGGTCTACCTCGACGACATCATTGTCCTGGGGCGGGACGGAACTGAAATGTTGGAGCGGCTGAGTCAAGTGTTTGACAGACTACGCGCAGCCAACCTGAAACTTAAACCGTCAAAGTGTGTCCTGTTCCGAGAGCAAGTGGCTTACTTGGGGCACATTGTCTCCGCCAAAGGTGTCGCCACCGACCCCCAAAAGATCCAAAAAGTGGCTGGGTGGCCCGCACCCCAAAACGTATCTGAAGTGCGTCAGTTTATCGGCCTGGCATCGTATTACCGACGCTTCGTTAAAGATTTCGCCTCCGTTGCCAAGCCCCTCCATGAACTGACCAAAAAGTATGCACGTTTTAACTGGACGGACGAATGCCAGGAGGCGTTTGAACAGCTGAAAAGCCGTCTGACGTCAGCACCCGTGTTGGGTTATCCCCTCGACAGTGGCCAGTTACTCCTCGACACGGATGCCAGTGACTGGGGAGTTGGAGCAGTCCTCTCCCAAGTGCAAGAAGGTGTGGAGAGAGTACTCGCTTATGGGAGCAGGAGATTGTCAGCCACTGAGCAAAACTATTGCACCACCAGACGAGAACTTCTGGCAGCTGTCGAATTCACCTCTCATTTCCGGCAGTACCTGCTAGGGAGATCATTCATCATACGGACTGACCACAGCAGCCTGCGTTGGTTGACTCGGATGAGGGAGCCCGAGGGCCAACTCGCTCGCTGGCTGGAAAAACTGGCAGAGTACGACTTCCAGGTGATCCATCGTCCAGGGAGACACCACCAAAATGCAGACGCGCTCTCCAGAAGACCCTGCGGGATGTCCTGCCCATGCACAGTGCCAGAGCCTAGCCTTCATAACCAGCTTCAGCACAAAGGGATTCAGTGCAACATGGCAGAGAGTCCAGCTGCAGAGGATGCTGGGGAAACTCCTGCAGAGCAACCTCCAGTGGGGGTAGTGGTGCCCAAAGGTAGCTATGGAGGCAGCCCTGCAGTCGAGCCTAAGTATCTTCCAGTGGGGGTAGTGGAAGCTGTCAGTGACAACCCAGCTGCCTCTTCGTTCCGTCCAGGTGTCTACAGGGTCAGTGAGCCAGCCCAAACCAACCTGTTCAGTGGTTGGACCAGGGAGGAGCTAATCAGTGCCCAAGAAGCTGACCCAGATATAGCACCAGTAAGGAAGTGGATGGACAAAGGGATGGGCAGGCCATCCTGGGTTGACATAGCACCCTACAGCCCTGCCACCAAAGCCTACTGGTCACAGTGGAAAAGGCTCTACCAGAAAGACGGAGTTTTGTTAAGGAAGTTTTACTGTACGGATGGAAGGGTGTTCTATCCACAGATCCTGCTGCCTCAAGAGTACCGCGTCTCAGTGACAGAACAATTGCATGATGGCCCAGTCGGTGGCCATTTTGGAGGAGAAAGGACCCTCGCACGTCTCAAGGCCCGGTACTACTGGTACAATATGAGAGATGACGTCACCCTGTGGTGCCGTACTTGCACCAGCTGTGCAGCGAAAGCCCGCCCCAGGAAAACACCTCAAGCCGCCATGGGCACAGTGCGAGTTGGTGCCCCCTTTGAACGGATCGCAGTTGATTTAATGGGACCATTAAATGAAACTGAAAGGCACAACCGCTACATAATAGTAGTACAGGACTACTTTAGCAAATGGGTGGAAGCCTATCCTGTTCCCAACGAACAAGCAACGACAGTGGCTGAAAAGATTGTTTCCGAGTGGGTGTGTAGGTACGGAGCTCCACAGTGCCTACATAGCGACCAAGGTACCAATTTCGAGTCGGCTGTGTTCCAGGAAATGTGTGAGCTGCTGGGAATCGACAAGACGCGGACCACGCCGTTTCGCCCACAGTCAGATGGCCAAGTAGAGCGTTTCAATGCCACCCTGCAGAAAATCATAGCCACCACTGCGGAACGATGTCATTGGGACTGGGACATTATGACACCATATGCAGTCATGGCTTACCGCGCTACTAAACACAGCTCCACGGGCCTGACGCCTAATATGATGTTGTTCGGACGGGAAATTACAGAGCCAGTGGATCTTGTTGCTGGGCTGCCACCTGACCCAGACAACACTACTACCCCTCCATCTTATGTTGTACAGCTCAGGAAACGGCTCGAGCTATCTCACCAGTTGGCCCGAGAGGCGCTGGGAAAATCTGTGGAGCGTGCTAAACGACAGTACGATAAAAATGTTTGCAGAGTCCAACACAAAGTCGGTGATGCAGTATGGCTCTTGGTCAAAGGCACAAAGAGAGTACAGAATAAAGTGCGAAAGTTCCTGCCTTCCTACGAGGGCCCATACTTCGTCGTTGGTGTACTGGACGATTTGGTCTATCGGATTAAAAGGGGCCCGAGGACAAAGATGAAAGTCGTTCATCACGACAAACTTAAAGCTTTCCATTCCAGGACAACACTTGACAATGACTGGGTCTTTCAGGAGGCTGAAACGTGGGCACCAGTGGAGGCACCACCCCCGTTGTCAGACCCCAGCTCTTCAGAAATCATTATTAGCCCCCTTGACCTTTGGGGCGAATCACCAGAGGCAGAGGACCCTGTGGTGGGTTCCCTTCCAGGTCTTTTCTCTTTACCACCATCATCGGCAGCTTCACCGAGCAGCAGCCAGCTCCCTTGCCACCCCGCTGAGCCTTCACTAATTGAGGCTGGGACCCAGCATGAGGCAAGGGGACAAGCTGCTCGCCCTGTTTTGAACTCCACCCCTCGGCGTCAACCCCGGAGGGTCCGCAGAGCTCCTGACATGTTTGGTGACTGGATTGGTTATTGAGCACATCTGCCTGAGGTTGGGTGTAGGCGGATCGCTGCCCTCCTCAGAGGAAAAGAGTTCCAGTAAAAAGAAAGACAACAAAACAAAAGAGTTCATGTGTTGTCAAAACAAAAGAGTTCCAGTATTGTATCATTACAAAAGTAACTTGTTTATGTTGTTAAAAATGTGAAGATAGTTTGGGCTTAATATAATTGTTTACTATCAACAGTCGGTAATTTGGATACTAATGGGCTACATAGTTTTGTTATAGCATCCTGGGTATGTTTACTGCTAAGAACTTAGTTTAACAGAATATTTTGCTTCAGTTTTGCACTTGAAATCCTGCACCCCTGGGTAATTTTGCGCTAACTTTGGGTTGAGTGGTTAAAGTAATAGTCCCATTTTTCTCAGGGAATGTATAAGTGTCATGTCTACATTGCCTAGGACATTTGCTTACATGCGAAGGAGTATGCAAGATGCTTTAATGGACGTTGCCTCTTCACCTTAACTTTCCACTGGAGGAGGGTCCTTCAAGGACTGTGGGAAATACGGGTCATGGTTGGGGATGTTTGTATTATGACTGTCTAATTAATATTTCCCTGTGTACAGTGTAATGATGCTGGAGATATGTTAAAGGTTTAATCATTCTCCAGAGTGGGGGTAGTGTTGCAATCTCTGCCTCCCTCTGGCTGCTGTTGACAAAAAGAAACGCGTATGTGTGACGAAGTGAGCTTTTTGGGTTTCCGTAGTGTAAACAAAAGCATAGCGGAAAAAGGTTTACGGTGCGAATGTAGTAGTGACGCAGTCGATAATTTCCAGTTGAATGCTAGCATAAAAGTGCCTTTTATGCCCGTCAATGTGTACCACTGGACTGTGAGTAATAAAGCCCGAGTTCATTGCTGCAACCATCCGACACTTGACTGTTTTGTGCTTCGGCTCTGTTAGCCCGGACCACTATTGGCAAGTTACCTGCCACGAGCCAAGTTATTATGTTGAGACCAGCTCGCTCCCAACCACGGTTCGGAGCGTGGAAGCTGTTAAGGTAACACACAGGTATAAACATCTAATTATACTGATCTTACAGTCCTGGTCAGTGTAGAGGTGTCAAAATGGTCACATTTTGGGGTCTCCCTGCCAGACAGGAATGCTTCAGATCAGGAGATTTTATGATAGGAGACAGTTGTGGTCTTTGATTGTAAAACACCAGGTGACCGGCCTATCTTTTAATTGCTTGATGTTTCCTGAAACAAACTGCAAATGCTATAGCAACTACACAGAGAGGAAGGGGAGGGCCTGTGCCCCTGCCATGATGGAAACAATCTTCATTCTCAATTTAGCAAACGGAGCGCAAACATCTCCTCTGCTCAGAAATTCAAGGATCTATGATTTTAACCATAGACAAAAAGACCTCCTAATTTCCCCGATGGTAAGTTCACTTCAACACATTTAAAACTAACTTTAAAATACTTGATAATTTAACGTCTTATTTCAAACGATATGAAGTATTATTCACTATTTTATGTTTTATTTATCTATGCAAGTCAGTATATTGTGGTGTCCGCATGATGACTCTATATCACTGATGTATTGGATTAAAATACTTATACTTGATAATTTAACATCTCATTTAGTTTATTTTTATGTTTTATGTATCTGCGTAAGACAGGATATTGTGGCGTCCACATGATGATCCTATAACACTGATATATTAGATTAAAATGCTTATACTTGATAATTTAACATTTCAATTAATATGAACTATTATTCACTATTTTATGTTTTATTTATCTATGTAAGTCAGTATTTCGTTGTGTATTAGATTAAAATACTTATATTTGATAATTTAACATTTCAAATAATATGAACTATTATTCACTATTTTATGTTTTATTTATCTATGTAAGTCAGTATTTCGTTGTGTATTAGATTAAAATACTTATATTTGATAATTTAACATTTTGTTTCATATAATCTCTATTGTTTTATTTATGGACGTGACTGTGATCTGAAAACAATTCACTCTGACTTATTTCTTCTGCTCAGAAAAATTCTACGATCGGCAGTGCGCAGTGCGCTCGCTTGTCAGTTTGAGCTGTGGAGTACACTTCGAGTCTTCTAAAAAGCTTAAACCTAACTTTTAAATAATTAATAATTGCATTCTTAACTCATATAATGTGGTGTTTAAAAGATTAAAACTAACTTTAGAAATAGTTATACTTATATATGAAATACGATTACATTTATTTCTGTTATTTTATGTTTTATTTGTCAATGCTATTTCTTAAACTCATTCGCCCGTTTTTATTCTCTCCCACAGACATTATGGACGCTGCAGTGAAATCTGAAAATAAAATCCATGACAGATCTCTTCATGTTCATAATTTCATCGTTCTGTGGACATTATCCTGCTATAATAAAAACACCCCCTGAAAAACATTCACTTCCTTGTCACAGCAAGCAGATTGCAGTCATAAACACACATCCATTTTTTGTGCATGGAAAATTGTGTACGCACATTTCAATGGCTTTTTTGAGCGTACGCAACAACCCAGCTAACAATTTTACGTTCTGGGAACGTTAGTTTTTGGTTCCCGGAACGTTCCCAAGAACGTTCCCTATTGGTTAGCCAGGAAAGTTTTCTTTACGTTAATAGAACGTTCCCTATAGGTTAGGGGAACGTTCCCAGAAGGTTCTCGGAACGTTCCCGGAAGGTTCTCGGAACGTTCCCGGAAGGTTCTCGGAACGTTCCCGGAAGGTTCTCCTAACGTCTACACATCCTGATATGCCTGTACACAAATTATAGGTCTACAAACAACATAATCTACATTGTTTATTGTTCAAACACTTAAAAATCCTATGAATATATTATTACAATAAATTGAATTTACAGAAACTATCATTAATAAGTAAATCAATCAGTTTGTATTAAATAAATAAATCAGCACACAATCCATGTTTTTGTTGATTCATTGTTTAATTATCAACCTAAAATAAGTCATCAAAAACAGCGTTAGCAAAATGTATTCAGGAACAGTAATTTACATTTAATATTTCAAACATGAAAATATTTCAATAAATAAAACTGCACAAACATTTTAATTAAAACTATCTTTTTGCAAACTGTAGCCTATAACTTAGAACAAAATTGAAAAAGTCTTCATTTATATACAATATACATGAATGTGCCAATCTTCACTCCGCTCAAAACATTTAAACTCCCAAAACCATCTGCAAATTTAACAAGAAAATAAAAAGACAACGCGTTACATGTACACACAATCCCATGCCAAAATTCAAGCCCTGTAATGGCATTAAAATTAATCCGGAGCAAATGAAAAGAGTGAGGTGGGATTGTGTGTCACAAGCTGTAGGAGATATGAGAGCACGAGCACTGCTGGTATCGTGTATTTATTCAGATATTTCAGCATCAATGTGTATAGAAAAATTTATATATTTGAAAACACTACATTGCATTTATTTATATTGCACTATTTATTATTTCAGACTACAAATCAAAAAAGGAATGTTTTAGGGTAAGGATATCCATTAAGCCTATGTACCCTTTAAGCCCACTTTCAACTCTGAAGTCAAATAAAAAACAGAGAAAATAATATTCAAGTCTAGTGAACTCTGACCTGCGAATTCGCTCTACATATAACGTATAAGTCTCACCTCCAATGAAGAATTTGAAAACCTGTAACTGCTGTGTTGTTTATGAGAGAGAAAGAAAAAAAAAGTTTGAAACTACTATCAATTTTTTTTTTTATCTGTGACTTTACACCTACAAATTCCACTGTCACAGGTGCTCAGTTTTGCTATAATGATGCCCTCACAGAACATGGTAATAATCAGCCATCCATGCAAAGCAAAGGTCGGTGTAGTTTACAGGAACATCTGTCCAGGCCAACATCTGATGCCTTGATGCCTTCCGCTGGGATCCCAGAAAACCTGAAAAAAAATATATATATATTACAGTTCAAAATCTATCATACATACATCTCATCTGGTATCACAAATTATCATTCCAAGTTCACTTTAAGATATGCTCAATATTAGGGCTGCACAATATTGAAAAATTTAGAGTTTATTTAGAGATATCAGCCGTATGGTTTAGTGCATGCGCGGCTCCAGGTTTGTATCTCGTAAATTACCCCACTAATAATGCCCAGAATGGCACCAAACTTCTACAGTAGTACAAATAGGTTCTGTACTCATTAAACCAGGCATTGGAAAGTTTGTAAGTAAAATCAGGAGTTTATTTAAATAACATTTGCCTGATGGCGAATGCTACTGCTGACGCAAATGTTGATGTCACTTTATGAGTACAGAACCCATTTGTACTTCTGTACTACTCATTTTCCCCGACATAGAGCAGATCGGCACACAACAAAAACTGCTGTTCGGATGTTCCCTTTTCTGATATTTTAGCATTCGTGACGTTTTAATTAAAACAGAAATAAGAATTTTAGTGTAATAAGCGAAAATTAACAGTAAACCGAGATCACCTACCGCTGCAGATGTGTACAGAAGTGAAAAGCGGAAATGCTTAGACCTCTTTCCGGTTCGACCGCTGGGCGCTCCGCATAACCCCTATTGGGGGGATTTTGTAGAGGAGTGAACCTGCATAGAAAATTACAATAGATAACAAGTATAGATAAATACAATAGAAGAAAAATACAGTTGAAATAAGCAGTGCATTATGTTTTTCAGTTAAATCTGAAAACATCAGGTACAGAAATTGAATTATCAAAATGTAAAATAAGTCTTCACTGTAAAAATAAAATAACTATAAATTAATTAAATGTATCTTTGCTAAAGCTACAAGTCATTTTCTCTTTTGATGTTTGATCACCATTGGCGACACAAACAGCTGCGGGTACGTTAGGCTACTGTCCCTTTAAGACGAATGCGCAGACCTAATATAAATGACACGCATCTGTTTTCTTTCTGTTTAAAACACACAAGACTGTTTACAAGGAAACTCGCCAAGATGGGCATTTTGACAAGATGGGCTAAACTCACCTTCTTCATCTACTGACTATGGATGGCATCAAGGTCTTGTCCTGAAGAATCACAGGGCCAAACAATAGGGATTATATCTCATCTGGTAACAAGAGCAAAGCCATAACTTTAAGAACTCTAATGATATATTTACCCCCTGATATTGCATTGGGGGTATCAATTCAAACATTTTTAAAGGCTAAGAGTATGAGCCACAGCTGCCCAAGATATCTGTGAAAAATAACTGCCTAAAGTTGTCGACCCCCTGAACCACATTCAGCATTTAAAAGTACAAAGAATTTCAGTATTGATCAATAAAAAAAAACATACAAATACATAAATACCTTTGAGTTGGACAGTATGGTGTCAGTCTCATTGGCCAACATAATTCAAAACAGACCTAAAGAAATAAAATAAAATATACTAATGATCAGGATATCATGTTATCATAATAGTTAAATGAATTATTATTATAACTATGACCATTATAATATTGTATTAGTCGCCTATTATTTAGCTGATTATTTAGCCTACAGGCTTCTCAAGGACAATCTCACTGAAAAACCCTGGGGTTAATGATTTTAAAATGTGAGACTTATTTCAAAAGCATAAATCTTACAGACCCCAAACCTTTGAACAGTAGTGCACTGTATGTTTGAGGTGGTTTTGCTTACTAGTCATATGGTTCATAGCCGTGGAGATTGTCTTGGACAGGGGGTGCAGCAGGCCATCACAGCATGATGATCTAGGAACATAACAAGCTATTTGTCACAGAGCCAACAATATTACATGGGATTGGTTTAATAAAAGGAACCAAGCTAGAACAGAGGTGAAATGCAGAAAAGATAAATATATAAAAATCTTAAGATAATATATTGTGAAATAAATGCATATGGAATTATTATCATGATTAAACAATAACTCACCCCTTGTTGTAGAGGATTTTTTTTTCTCTCTCGCTATTCTGAAATCACATTTTAGCAATATTGGTAAGTGATGTCACTGATTAAGTTAACAATACAGTGCATTCTTTTAGGTTAAATAAATTAGCTTACTTCCAATCACCCATTGACAAATTACCAGCAAAACTATAAAAAAACTGTTATCTACACTAAATATGTGTTTAAAAACCCAAACTTTCATAAATAAGACCTTAACTTAACGTAACTTAGGCCTAACGTTCTCTTCTGAAACCGGTTAGCTTAGATGCTAACGGACTTTTTCAAAGACACAAAACCATTTCTTTAAAGTAAATATTCAACAGAAGCGTGTCAATTACACGTAAGAAATGTGTCAGGGACGTTTGTGTGTATTATTTGTGAGATTTTGTTGACTAAACTTACCTGAAAGCAGTGAAACCAACAGCGACAGACGGGAGTTTTGTTGTTTGTCAGTTGTTGATGACGTTTCTGGTTTCCATCTGCTGAGGAGCGCACGTGCGCGCTCCAGTGTTTGATTCCGCGCATGCGCATTAAAACACTTCAAAGTCACGCAGCATTTAAATAAACATATAGAATTAAAATGTATAACATAATTTAAAATATCATTAATAAAAAGTTATTGCGAATAGATCTGAACGTTGTTGGTTATCTTATAACCTTAGGGGACCGTACTGACGACGTTGTCAGTTGGTAATCTGCCTGTTAAGTGATATTAAAATAATAACCTGCAGAGAACGTTCCCAGAACGTTCTCTTTAGGTTATAAAAATAAAACCTAATAATAATTAACTAAAAAAGACTGCCTACCAATGAGCAAAGTTATTGATTACTTAGGCATTATCTACTGCCTGATAATGGTCATGTAATTAAGCATTTGATAAATGGTGTTAAAGCACAAAACATTGCAAACCATTCAATTGGTTTAAGAAAAATAGAACCTAAAAATAACTTACAGGGAATGTTCTCTTTAGGTTATAAATTAAACCTAAAAATAACCTACAGGGAACGTTCTTGGAACGTTCCCTTAAAGTTATAAAACTTGGTTGGACGTCACCACGACAGACCGGTACATCGACCGCATTACTGCAGAAGCTGCAACGATCCGTCTGTCAATCTCCCGTTCCATCCTTCCCTCACTCGCGAACAAGACCCCAAGATACTTAAACTCCTCCACTTGAGGCAGGAACTGAACCAACCTGCGTGGGCAAACCACCCTTTTCCGACTGAGGACCATGGTCTCGGATTTGGAGGTTATAAAAAGTTATAAAAATAGAACTTAAAAATAACCTGCAGGGAACGTTCCCAGAACGTTCTCTTTAGGTTATAAAATTAAACCTAAAAATAACCTACAGGGAACGTTCCCAGAACGTTCTCTTAAAGTTATGCAGATAGAACCTAAAAATAACCTACAGGGAACGTTCCCAGAACGTTCTCTTTAGGTTATAAAATTAAACCTAAAAATAACCTACAGGGAACGTTCCCAGAACGTTCTCTTTAGGTTATAAATTTAAACCTAAAAATAACCTACAGGGAACGTTCTGGGAACGTTCCCTTAATGTTATAAACATAGATCCTAAAAATAACCTACAGGGAACGTTCCCAGAACGTTCTCTTTAGGTTATAAATTTAAACCTAAAAATAACCTACAGGGAACGTTCTGGGAACGTTCCCTTAATGTTATAAACATAGATCCTAAAAATAACCTACAGGGAACGTTCCCAGAACGTTCTTGTTTGGTTCCCAAAAAAATAACCAAATGGGAACCAAACGGGAACGTTAGGGGAACGTTCTGTGTTTGCTGGGAAGGCCCCTGTGTATTATTGTGGTCATGAAAACGATCTAATAAAAAAAAATTGTTTTTTGTAGACTTATTTTTACATTGGATAAGTGCAAATATTAAGTGGATAAATTTGTTTTTTGTTTTGTTTTTGCTCAGTGGAAAAATATTCAGGTCTGAAGGGGACATGCTCCTGGAATTACCATATGAATGATGAAACAGGCTTTGTATTGACAATGTAAAGGCCTGAAAGTACAGTACGCTAATTTTTCATCACTGTAAAAGATAAGCAGAATAATAAAACAGTTGATTACATTTCATTTTATGTGTTTATAACCTCAAAAAAGTAAATAAACCAAATAGCTTTTATATATTTAAATATAGCCATATAGGCCTAAAGGCATATACTATAGCGATACAAAAAATGAATCAACTTTATTTAATGCGCTTCAAATTTATTTAATCATCATTCGTTTTTTTTTAAACGTATAAAAATAAAGTGGCAGTGGCTTGCGAGGCGCGATATGAAAACACGTAAAGCTCTCCATTAACCTGCGTGAAATACATTAAATCAGAGATCGAGGAAACAACACAATCCAACAATGATTAACATTTACAAATAATGTTTAAACAAAGTCCATACATGATTAACTAACTGTATTTTTCTATGTACATTTCTGAAATGCACTTTCTGTAAAGCTGCTTTGAAACAATATGTATTGTGAAAAGCGCTATACAAATAAATTTGAATTGAATTGCATTGAATTTGCGTGCACGCGCATGTCCCAAGTCAACACGATCCCCGGTTTCGTTTCTCCCATCACTAATATGGCTAAAAACACACGACACGGATGATGGTTTGTAATGTTTTTTGTTGTGCAAGCCATTCGAATTTCTGTGATGGTTTCTATAGCTTTTTTCCCAGCAGGGTCAAATAAATAAATGCATAAATACGTATGTATATTGTTTTTGTCACGAATCTTTGTGCGCAATGTATTTTGTCGGGTCTTGTGCTGCGTTCCAGTCCACTTTTAGACACGCACTTGCGAACTTCCCTAAGCACTTCCCCTTGGGGGAATCCCTGCCGCCATTTTGAAGTGCGTTCCACTTCGTGAAGTGGACGAGGGAAGTTTATATGGACAGACCCTCGTTCCCTCGATTTTGACCGAGGGAGCGAGTCTGCTTCAAATGTACACTTCAGGCACCTATATGTCCCACAATGCAGTACGATTGTGACGTCACCACATATCTCGTCTAATCACCACCACACAGACAACTCTATGATATATTAATTATAATGTTTTACATTTAAAACAACCCAAACACACCTATAAACATTTGGATGCTGCATTAAACAAATTATTAAAGGGGAAAAAATGTAAATAATAAATCAACTCCACAGCTGATTCCAAGTGATCTATACTGTTGGACGTTCCAGTTCAGCCCATTGCATTTTCCGCCAGTAGTGGGCACTCGCAATGACGTACATCCGAGTGAACGAGACGAAGGGAAGTTAGCGAGTGAAGGGCATGACAATTTTGGACTGGAACGCAGCACTGGTCTTTTCACATAGTTCTTAATTCCGGAAGTAGTACAGGATTGACAGCATAGAAATATTAATACATAGAATACTCATTAGCGATTCCACATAAACCGTCCATGTTGGAACGGTCAAAGTCAGTCCATGAACAATCGAGAATAAATTTACTCTGTGTTTGCAACCATAGTTAAATGCAAGTATGAATATCTATAACCGCAGCAGATGATTTTCATAGGATTTAATACAACAAGACGAAAGCATTAGCTAACACGACATTAAAAAGTTAGCATAGTTTATAAACTTGTAATATTGAGTTGATATACATATAAAAAAAATAAAATAAAAATAAAAAAAACCCCATAAACTAACACATTCACACCTGTAAAATGTTATCCCTTTTTTGGGGGGAATTTAAATCCCGGCAGTTTTTACAACCAGAGGCAGCACACTGTTGTGCCATCTAAAAACTCGTTAATTTACAGCGAGGGACGACAGCATCTGAAGTGTTTTGACCGTTCCAAGATGGCGGACGCGTTAACACGTCTGGAGTGGTCGAGTGTGGTTTCTACATATACAAATCTATGATTGACAGGCCCACATGTTTACTTCCTTTAGCGTCTCCGTTTCCTCCAGAACTTTCTACGGCTTCTGAAGGAAAGTACTGAGAGCGGACCCATGGCAACCAGCGGGTGAGTTATTTAAGGCCTTTTTTAACAAATGCATTTAATACCTACACACACATACATGTATAACGTTACCAATATAGTGTTAAATTACATTGCAGGCGTTTCTCTGACAGTTTCATAGACGAGGATCCAGAGAGAGCCCTTGAGGTAGGCGCTTGTTCACTATCACCTGTTTTTGCAGTTTACACATAAAGTTGCTACTTCAGACATGTTTATCTGACTTAGAATTCAAACATCTCTCTCGTGATGGGTAGCTTGGCGGTTAAACGGATTGTTTTACGGTAGGGGTTGGTATGGACGTTAATAAAGCCTCAAACCACATGAATATGATGCTGGTTGCATAATTTGTTAGGGAGAATCTTTTTCGCTGTCGAATTGTGCTACCTACAGTGGGAGGTAACAAAATCTGAGGGTAGCACAAATTGTCAGACTGGTCAAAACTTTGAGCTTCCGCAAGAGCCAATGAGGTTTGTTCTCGCACGTCAAGCTGGTTTCGGTTGAGCTTCTGTTTATGTTCGCTGATATCTATAATGTGAATAAAAGCCTAAATTCATTCTGTTCATTGTAGCACTCGTATCTCTTCAGAAAATCTGTTCTAAACCGCTCTATTCATATTGGTAATCCGCGGGTCGGGCAGACCAAATAATATAAAACAACAACATTCCAATTAATTGTGGGTGTGTCGCCGGTGGATGAGATAAGTCATTGTGTTGATTATAATAAAGACAGAACTTTCATTTCGCGGTAAAAAGCAACGAATGTGCTTCACTCTTTTACTTTCGTTTTCAACAACAACGTTTAAGTTATCTCTTTAGGGAAAACCAATCAAGGAAAAAATATGCCCAGATCACCTCGTAGTGGCCATTATATAAAACATAAAGGAAAACCCCCACATGAGATATTGCTTAACTTAAAGGACAAGTTCGGTATTTTACACTTAAAGCCCTGTTTTCAGATCGTTTCTGATGAAATAGAACGGTTAAGATAGAAATTTGGACACATGGTGCTGGCCCGAGAATTTTCGGTTTCTGTGGTAGCACCTCCCCCCTCACCTCCACAATGGCTGCATAGGTGCACTGGAACAATCCTTCCTAAAACGCATTAAACTTTCGTTTACAAAGAAGTGAAACTCACCGAGTGGTCAGGGGTGTTCACTGATATGCTCACACAAAAATCGCTGCAGAAGATGCTTTCCAACAGGTGTTTTACCATTTGTTGTAAAACTGTGGACCTATTTTTCCAAACAACTCACATCCGTACATTCTTCCGTTGAGAGCTTGAATAATAGACACTCCAGCCCACAAACAACCCCATTTCCGTTTCCGGCGGCGGAGTAATACCGTACCTCACAGCACATCCAATACAAGTCAATGGAGTTGGACAAAAACTACGATAAAACCTGTTGGAAAGCATCTTTTCCTTGCTTTGTCCTTTAACAGCATTAACAAAAAAAAAAAAAAAAACACAAGCTTAACAGAAATTATTCTGATTAGAGTGTTTTCCAACATGATGGAAATAACTTGTTTAAAGCTTAATTTTTCATCAGGCACTAATTTGCCGACTCTTTAAGCTATGCGGATCCAAGAGAAATAAAAAAAAAGGAGAATTAATAACAAAAGATAAGAAAAAAAAGTACAATGTGTGAGCGTTTTACTGAAATAGTTAACTAGGATGAATCAAGTGCTGGGTATGTGATAAGTAATGACCGTGATGCGCAATAAACTAAAAAAGCATATATCCAGCTTTTGCTTAGGCTTAACGTATTTAAAATCTTGTGTGTGTGTGTGTGTAAAGAGTGAATTATTCAAGCTCGTATACAAGTCGATGTGTACAAGAATGGCAATGTATTTTATGCATTGCTCTCTACAGCGTCAGACACATAGCGGTAGGGATGTGATGTAAGAAATGGGATTGGATGTTGGAGTTGTCATTGTTTCCATCACTGCAACTTCCCGATCACCAGTATTTTCACTTGCCGTTGTGCAACGTTTACTACAGTACATTTGACCGAGTGGAATCTCTGAGCTGGTGTCAGTTGAGGTGGGGCTAATTTGCATATTCATGGTACACACATACTTAAATGAAGCAAGGGAGTGGTTACATTTAAGCTATTTTAAGGCATTAATACATTTTCTTTTCACAGGAAAAATAAATGGTCATTTTGGTGATCAAAGATGAGTTTTAAGGGATACAATTATTGACTTCAGGGGACTTTAAATAAATGTTCATTTGAAAGCAGCCTACTTCAATGTGATATGTTTCCATATCATCATGCTTAACACTGAGAATTTGCAGATATCTAAATCAGAGAAAATCATAGGTTCGGGTGGGTGGATGACTTATTTTTAACAGCGGATTCAGGTGATGTTAGAGCTGATGTTAGCGCATGAGCCCCTGTCCCAGTCAAAATAAAAGCTCCAGGGTTTTTCTCTTGCAACTGTAGAAATAAGGACAAAAGTATTATAATTTCCCTACTCTAGCGTAAAATAAAATGCTTATGAAATGGTAATTTTCATTTTTTTCCCAGTAAATAATCAGAAAATAATTCGTTTTACAATAAATGTATTTTACTGTCATTGGAATAATAATATAAAATTGTTATTAGGCCTATATTCTAATTGTGTGGCTTCATAAAACACCAGTGTGAATGTAATGTAAACTGAGACACTCAGTCCCTCCAGGATAACGCAGGATTTTTTTCTGCTTTTTGCGGCCTAATGGTGACTTTTCTAAAAATGTGCAGCATTTCTTGTGTAGTTTTTCAGTGAAAATACACAGCAGTCAACATTCTTCTAACATTTTTATTACTTTTCTGACGTCAAGATTGTGCTCTGTAACTTTTTAAAATTAGAACACTGATATTGTCTTAAAGGGATCGTTCCAGGGTTGCCAACTTTGGGACTTTGGCTGGAGTGAGACTCTGTAAAACATCAGTGCGCGCGCGTAACCCAACCCTAATTTTAAAAATGTCAGTCCTTGTTTACTTATATAGCCTAAACCCTGATTTATGGGAAAAAAAAGTTTTTTCAAAATGTACAATTAATTTATTGATTGCACTATAAAAAAATGGGGGAAAATGTTTTTGCACTTTAAAAAAAGCAAAACAATGTTTTTCACAATTTTAATCACATTTCCTACATTTACATAACCTTTAGGGACTATGGTGATACAAAATCCAGGAAATAATTAAGTTGATTATAATGATAAATTCTGCCAAAAAGAATATAGTAGGCTACTAAACTATGTATAAGAAAAATGTCTTACTTTCTTTATTGTTTAATAGGGGCCAATTGCCAAGACTTGAGAGAATCATTTTATAAAGTCAAAAATGTTCACCATTAATGTTTTGTGTGCAAATAAAATGTAAATAATGTGAGACTCAATTTCCACTGTAATGTAGAAACAACATAAAGACAGTATATTTTAAATAATTGTTTAATGGCATTTTTTTCTGAATGAAGGCCAGTATTACTGTAGCTACTGATGTCTCCATGTCTCCAAAATGATTTTTTACTTTTGAAAATTATAACAACTTTTAATATAAGTGAACTTAAAACTATCCTCACATAAACCCAAAAATAAATGTAATATTTACATGTGCCCTTCCAGTCTAACAGGTATGAAATATACAGAAATTGACTTGGGTTATCAAACAGTCCGCACTGCATAAATTATGAATTAAATTAGATTAATCCTTATTAAAGCTGCAAGCGTTCTTTAGTCAAGAGCAGTTAGTGATTTTCTCTGTTCCCTTTGTTCTTTGGTTAACTTTACTGACAGACAGAATTAGTGGCTGCTGTCACTTTAAAATCTGCCGCTGCTGACAGGCTCTCACGCATCTCATTTTCTCATTTACTCTTGTTAATTTAAGACTTTATGTAACTAATTTAAGACTGCTTTTCTGTTATGAGGATACTCGACAAAACTGACATTTTGGCATGTTGGTGTGTGTTATTGTTCGTTCAAGCGCGAAAGAGAACTGCCCAGCAAAACTGATTCTGACGCGCTGTCTGTGCGCTCGACACTGGCGCAAGTCTTTCTGTGCGTCGTGTGTGTGAGTGTGTGCCAGGACATTCACAGACAGCGCTATACCTGCTCATTATAACTTTCGGTGAGGTATTTTTAGTGTGTGCAAGCGACGTTCCTGGACGCGGCTGCGCGCATTGACGCAAGCAGGCGCTCCGTGTCCTGCTCGGCCCTGCTCCTCTGTGGCGATGACGGCGTGCGGTTAAAAAATCATAACAAACTAATTTGAAAGTGGGGGGACACGAACGGAATTTCGAAAAGAGGGGGGGACATGTCCCCCCTGTCCCCATAGGAAATTACGCCCGTGAGTGAAAGGCACACCATTTTATTATCTGCTTACCTTGATTGTCATCCAAACTTTCAAACGCGCATCATTTGTCATCCTTCACAAAAGTAATCCATCCGGCTCCAGGGGGATAAACGAAGGCCTTCTGAGGGTAATCCGTGCGGTTTTGTCGTAAAAATATACATATTTAAAACTTTATAAATGAAAATAACTGGCTTCCGGCAACGGTCGACGCGCGTTCACGGGAGATGGATGCCGGCGTATGACGTAGGACGTACGCTACGTACGAGGGTTCCTACGCTGCGTCCTACGTCATACGCCGGCATCCATCTCCCGTGAACGCGCGTCGACCGTTGCCGAGGTGGACCCCATAACTTGACATTATAACCACTGAAAGATCTAAGACATTTTCTAAAATAACTGAAAATGTGTTCGTCTGAAAAATTATTGACATATGCATCTCGAACGGCTTGAGGGTGAGTAAATCATGGGTTTAATATAATTTTTGGCCGAACTATCCCTTTAATGTAATTTTATTTCAAATGTAACGCCAAATAAAACAACAAACAACTCAATAAAACATTATATTGCAGTGTTTCCCACAGGATTTTCTGAAACTATGGGGCCATGGTAGTCAGGTTTAGGGGGGTCTGGAGGCATGCTCCCCCTTTAGACAATTTTATATTTTAAAAGTATTCAATCAGTTTTGTTTATATACAACAGGCTTTGGAGGAATGTTTATTTGTTTATCTCTCAGTCATTACCTAAAGCCTATTGCATTGCATTGCATTGTGTTTTGCCCCCACAGTTAAATGACAGAGCTTTCATCATATCATCTTATCATGATGTCATCTTATCATGATATCATCTTACTAAGACACATTACTGGGAGATATAGCATGACAAATGATATTTGTTTGCTTTTTAAATAGTCTGCTATACTGTTAGATCTCATTGATTTACATTTTTGGCCTTATTATAAATAACTGCAGCAAATTGCTATTTTTGTTCAGTTTGGGATCAAACATATATATATTTTAAAATTTTTATATTTTATCTAAAGGTAAATAAAATAATTAATAAAAATCTTCCATTTAATTTTTTTATTTCTTACTATTAGTGAATTATTTCAGCCTGTACAGGGTTGATAACAAATTAGAATTTTTATAATATAACAAGAAGAACCTTAAACATAACACTAACCTACTTTTGAAGAATTCACAAAATGTATAAAGTAAACAAATGTTTCAAACAGATTAAATTGCAAAAGAACATAACTATAAAGTTTAAAAAACAAAGAATCAGTACACAAGCGGTGTCAAAAAAGTAAAGTGGTAGCTTGCTGTGTTTACAGGTGTAACCCTGGAAAATGCTATATTACTGCTGCTCCATAAGCACCATCTACTGTCAGAGAGTGAATTTACATTTTCATTCAGTGTCTCCTTCACCCGTTCGATCTTGCTTCTCGTCCATTTTGGGGTTGTTTACTTAATGCGCAAGCCTCTTTTATGCATCACACAGGCACTGTTGATAAACTGAACTGTTGACTGAATTGTAGTGACCGATACATTGCCGAATCAACAGCGCAAACAAGTTTAGCGATCGATTCAAGTTTAACGCACGTAGCCTATTTCGAAGTTGGCTTTGGCTGAATGTGCGTTGCGATGACACAAAATTTAGGCCCGAAATATGCGGCAATTTAGAAAAATTGCAAGCCCCTCCGAATATTGTGGAGTTTAATAAACCGCTGTTAAACTAAACTGAAATTTAGTGCAGACCCGCATCGTTATATATATCGTATCGTGCCCTCTGTATCATGATGTGTATCGTATCATGAATTTGTTGCCAATACACAGCCGTAGTAAACATGATAATCCATGTTTTTTCTCCAGTGTACAGAAGTGTACCTAGGAGTTTTTTTTTTTAACAGTGGATGCATAAGAAGCTTATATTTCATAATGGACTTTTGATTTTGCATACCTCCTGACAAAAAATAAGAATTTTTATCATAATATAATAGTTTATAATAAATCCTATTTATAAATCCTAATGATTTATAGGCTGCCTGCATGTTAACAGGTGATAAAATAAGTTATCTTACGAGAGTACTCTCGTGTTGCGTAAGTTTAGCTTACGCTACGGGAAAACTCCTTTTCTCGAGAATACTGAAGCAAAAAATTATCCTTAATTTTTTATAATTTAAAACGCATTTGCTGCAGCAGCAGACCTAGGCGAGGCAGCTCGCGTGCCTATTGGCTGCTCTGCGGCAACTGCTGCAACCTATCAGTGCGTCTGCCATGACTTCAGCGCCAATGGGAAGCTCTCCCTGCGCTACGTCATGGCCCGCCAATATGGGTGTAGCCTAGGCCTATAAATACCCATCGCTCGGGTTGCACTATGATTTCGTCTCCTTTCAGCGAAGTGGTTCACATCGCTGGATCTTCCTGAGAAGCTGCGCCGTTGAACAGCATCTAGCGGGACGAGCTCGAGCAGAGGACGCCGGCTGCATTTGCCGCCTTCACTCGCCGTGCCTGCTGCGCTATCCGGCGCCTATATCCTTTGTTTCGCTTCCGTGTGTGTTCGCCGCTGCGACACACACGTTTTCTCTAAAAGAGCCGGCATTTATAAATGCCCACCATGTCCTGCGGCTCGTGTCGAGCCACACTCCGCAACGAGGACCGCCACTTGCTGTGCGCTTCCTGCCTGGGCCGGGACCATGTGGACCACGCGCTCGCTAACGCCGGCTGCCGTGAGTGCGAAGCACTGCCTCTTTCAACCCTGCGGGCTCGACAGGCTTTGTTTTCTTCCGAGTCCGCCCCTCCGATGCTTCCTGTTGGGCCGCGCCGTAAAAAAAAGCGCCGCTCTCAGAGGCCACCTGAAACTTCGGTGAGAGAGCCCTCGCCGGCAGCTTCCCCGCGAGCCTCTCTCTCGGAGTCCCCCGTCTCCTTCATCGACGGTCATCATCCCGCCCCGTCGACACGGGAGTCCAGCGTCAGGGCTTCGGTCGATGCCGAGCTTCTCCGCCTCCTCACGAAAACCGTGGAGGACCTCGGCCTTGAGTGGACCGCGCCCCAGGAGCCTGCGCCCAACAGGCTGGATGGCTGTTTCCTGCCAGGACGCCGCTCTTCGCCTGTTCTGAAGCCCGCTCCCTTCCTCCCCGAACTACATGACGAGCTCTCCAGGTCGTGGGGAGCCCCGTATTCGGCCAGGCTGTGGTTCTCTGTTTCCTCTGCGCTCTCCGCGGTTGACGACGCCAAGGAAAGAGGATATCTCTCCATTCCTCCGGTCGAGGAAGCGGTAGCGATTCACTTGTGTCCGCCCACTGCGGGATGGCGGTCCAAGTCAAGCCTGCCTACTAAAGCCTGCCGGACCACTTCGGCATTGCTGCTGCCGCCGGTCAAGCCGCTTTTGCGTTACACTCCATGGCGATTCTCCAAATACATCAGGCCAACCTTCTCCGCTCCCTGGACGAGGCTGGCCCGACGTCACTTGCGTCACTTGTGGTTAACGCTGTCCGACATGTCAGACTCTGACCTCGCCACTTTCCTGGACGCTCCAGTCCCTTCGGGTCTCTTCGGTCCCTCGGTGAAGGGCTTCACGGAGCGCTATTCCAAAGTACAGAAGGCGTCTCAGGCCATGAGACACTTTCTGCCGCGGCGCTCCAGTTCCGCAGCGGGTCGCGCTAAGGAAACCAGCGCCCCCACCGCCTCCGCCGCCTGCCGCACAGCATCGCCAGGCTCGGGAGGAACGTCAGCGCTCGCACTCCACTAGCCGACGCAGACCGCCTCCAGCCCGGGGACCCAGGCCCAAGATCGCGCCGAACTTTGAGCCTCCTAAGTCTTCCTAGCCCCCCTAGGAAGGCGCCATCGAAATCGGCACGACCCGCTCTCTCAGTCCCCTCAACAGAGGCGATTCGAAGAGTGTATTTAGCGGCCAACGAGCCGGTTCCTCAACTCGCTCGCCTGCACACAAACGCCGTTTTCACGCCGACCCACATAAATCTCAAAAAGAGCATTATGTCTGGTCATATTCCGGCTCAGGCCGAAGGTGTTTTGTATGTAGGAAATGTGCTCACTACCCAGTGCCCACCCCTACACATAAGCACTACCCTCTCTGTGTGTCACACTCACACTCATCCAGGGTCGAATACGGTAAAGCTGGCTCATGCCGCTCGACCGCTTAGTGTAGGAAAAGTGCCCACTACCCAGTGTTCACCCCTGCACATAAGCAGTACCCACGCAGTGTCTCACACCATATCAGTCAAACCGGCTCATGCCGTTCATGTTTCACGTGTAGGGAATGTGCCCACTGTACAGTGCCCACCCCTACCTATGAACACGACTGTATCTGTGTTACGAAGCACCCTGTGCCTCGTGCCGCGAGCTCACACAGCCTCGTCTGTAATACAACACCTTCCCGTTTCTACGGCCGGGATGTTAGTTACAAAGCCGCTGCACGAAGTGCCGACTGCCCCATTGAATATGAACTTGGTGAACAAAGTATGTCATCATGGCCGGGTTCCCGTGTCCCTGAATATCAGCGACCGGAGCCCAGATTTCATTCTACCCCTGGCCATTCACGCGAAAGCGTGGGAATCGATTCCAGGGGTCTCAAAATGGGTGCTTGAGATTGTGAGAGGGGGCTATTCGCTACACAGCCCGGGTCGAGACCTCTGTGAATCGGGAAGTAGCACACCTACTTCGCACCGAGATAGCGAATTTGCTAAGAAAAGGGGCGGTAGAGACCGTCCCCTTGGCAGAGAGCGAGTTGGGATTTTACAGCCGTTACTTCTTAGTCCCGAAGAAGGACAGCGGGCTCCGCCCCATACTAGATCTCAGGCGTTTGAACAAAGCTCTTATGATACGCACGTTCAAAATGCTCGCAACCAGACAAATCCTCGCTCGAATTTGACCGGGGGACTGGTTTATATCAGTGGATCTGAAAGACGCCTACTTTCAGATTCAAATAGCAGCCCGTCACAGGTCATTCTTGAGATTCGCCTTCGAGGGCCAGGCTTATCAGTACACCGTCCTCCCGTTCGGCCTGTCTTTAGCACCTCGTACATTTACGAAATGCATGGACACGGTGCTCGCGCCCCTCAGACGAAGGGGCGTGAGGATTCTGAACTATTTGGACGACTGGCTGATTATAGCGCAGTCGAAAGAGGAATTGGTATTGCACAGAGGGCTATTGCTGGACCATCTGGAACAGTTGGGTCTCAGAGTCAACTGGGCCAAAAGCAATCTATCTCCCAGCCAGGAAACGTCCTTTCTGGGGATAGAGTTGGACTCCAGGTCTATGTTCGGCGCGCCTAACGCGAGGCAGTAATCCAGCGCCTAGCAGCGACATTCATAGTAGGGAGGAACCTTCCCCCTCAGAGTGTTTCAGAGGATGATGGGTCTTATGGCCTCAGCCTCCACGGTGCTGCGGCTGGGTCTGCTGTACATGCGCCCTTTTCAGCTATGGCTGAGGCGATGTGTTCCAGCGCGAGCGTGGGCATCAGGTTTGCTGCGTCTCACGGTGAATCGGACATGCGCGGCAGCACTGAAACCGTGGACGAGGGCCGACTGGTACCAGTCCGGCGTGAACCTGGGCTTAGCCTCAGCAGTCAAAGTAGTCTCGACAGATGCCTCCAACAAGGGTTGGGGCGCTCTTTACGAAGGGAGGCCATCGATGGGCCTCTGGTCAGACGCAGAGAAGCGTCTGCACATAAACTATCTAGAGATGAAAGCGGTCGAGAACGCCCTACAGTTTTTCCTCCCTGTGCTGAGGAACCACCACGTTCTAGTCAGAACAGACAACATGTCAGTGGTGTCCTATATAAACCGCCAGGGTGGCCTCAGGTCCCGGAGCCTTTTTGCGAGAGCAAAACGCCTCCTTATATGAGCCCAACACAATCTGTGCTCGCTGAGAGCAGCGCATGTCCCGGGCGTCCTGAACGTGGGCCCAGACATGCTATCCAGGGCCAAGCTTCCCCCAGGGGAATGGTCCCTGCATCCCCTGGTGGTACAAAACATCTGGGACATCTTCGGCAGAGCGGAGGTAGTCCTATTCGCATCACAAGCCAACGCTCATTGCCCAATGTTCTTTTCAAAAGAAAGGGACGCGCTGGCCCTAGACTGGCCCAGACGCCCTCTCTATGCATTTCCCCCGGTCGCCTTGTTACCACAGGTAAGGCAGGGAGTGCAAATGCTCGATAATCCTGGTAGCCCCGCTCTGGGAGAATCAAGTTTGGTTCCCAGAGTTGATGGAACTGAGGAACACAGCTCCATGGACGATTTCGCTGAGGAAGGACCTGTTGTCTCAGGCCGAGGGCGCAATTTGGCACCCATACCTGAGCTGTGGGCCCTACATGTGTGGGCGATTAATTATTACCATTTCACCTCCCTGAGGGAGTGATGAACACGATCACACAGGCTAGAGCTCCGTCTACTAGACGGCTCTACGCGTCTAAATGGTCAGTTTTCGCAGAATGGTGTTCAGCTCATGAATTGGACCCGCTAGATTGTGAGGTTACGGTGGTGCTTTCTTTCTTGCAAGAGCTGTTGGACAGCGGGAGAACCCCATCCACACTCAAGATGTATGTGGCGGCTATAGCAGCATTTACGAAGCCTGTAAATGGCCAGTCGCTGGGAAAGAATGACCTCATAATCCGTTTCCTCAGGGAAGCTAGGAGGCTGAACCCTCCTCGACCTCCCTCGGTTCCAGTTTGGGACCTTTCTACGGTCCTAGAGGCCATGAAAGGTTACCCATTTGAACCTTTACATGCGGTGGAGCTAAAATACCTTTCCTTCAAAACCGCTTTTCTGCTGGCGCTGGCCTCAGTAAAACCGGTGGGCGACCTACACGCACTCTCGGTGAGTGCTTCGTGTCTGGAATTTGGGCCTAATGACTATGTCCCGACTATGGCACGGTTATGTCCCGAAGGTGCTTGCGACTCCGCAAGTTATTTCCCTGTCAGCCCTCCCTGCATCCGACAGTGAGGATGGGGTTAATTTCCTTTGCCCAGTAAGGGCCTTGAGGATTTATGTGGAACGTTCTGCTGCCTTCAGGCAGATGGAGCAGCTTTTCGTTTCTTTTGGTGGCCGCGTTAAAGGGCTCGCCATTTCAAAACAGACCCTGTCCAGATGGATAGTAGACGCTATTGCGTCGGCTTACGCTTCCAAGGGCCTGGATTGCCCCTTGGGTGTTAGGGCCCACTCTACTAGAGGCATGGCCTGGACAAGTGGGGTCTCACTTCAAGATATTTGTATGGCAGCAGGCTGGGCCTTCCTGTCTACATTTATAAGGTTTTACAACCTAGAAGTGCTTGCCCTACAGGCTAGGCTGTTCTCAGTCTGAATATGCTATATTAACAACGTCTACCCAACTCAGTTTGCTTAGACTGTTGATATATTGCAACGTCCTGTGGGCCTATGCAGTTTCAAGGTTGATATATTGCCTTAACTGTATACGTGTAAGCACATATCTTCATAATACCCGAGTCGTTCTGCCGCTATGCGTCTATTCCACTTATACATAAGCCCCGGGCAAACTGCCCTTGGGACATTTGTGTTGGAATCTTAGCACGCACAGCGTTTTATATGGGGTTCCCGTAGCGTAAGCTAAACTTATGCAACACGAGAGTACTCTCGTAAGAGAATGACACTCGGTTACTAACGTAACCTCGGTTCTCTCTAGAGAAGGGAACGAGTGTTGCGTAACCTGCCGTGCTTGTGCTGCGTCATGGTTTCGCTTCCAGTCGACTGAAATCATAGTGATGGGTATTTATAGGCCTAGGCCACACCCATATTGGCGGGCCATGACATAGCGCAGGGAGAGCTTCCCATTGGCGCTGAAGTCATGGCAGACGCACTGATAGGTTGCAGCAGAGCAGCCTCGCCTAGGTCTGCTGCTGCAGCAAATGCGTTTTAAATTATTAAAAATTAAGGATCATTTTTTTCTTCAGTATTCTCGAGAAAAGGAGTTTTCCCGTAGCGTAAGCTAAACTTACGCAACACTCGTTCCCTCTCTAGAGAGAACCGAGGTTACGTTAGTAACTGAGTGTGGTTTTCTGTAAAATAAAAATATTATTCTTTTCTAATTATTATATTGTTATATTTATTCTTAATAACTAAATTTTTTTATTTTTAATCATGAAAGTGTTATTACAATAGTAATGTTTCTTATTATTTTTTTATATATATTTTTTTGAATGGATCACTTTCCTGTTCAAAGTTGTTTTGATGTGGGATGTGGGATGTAGTGTGGCTATGTGGCGATGTCGTTATGAAATTAGGAAAGGAAAATTAATTGTAGGTCCTAATATTAATTTGATAATATTAGCCTAATAATAATAACAATAATTATATTTTGATAAATATTACAACCCTACTAAAGTAAATTTCACACAGGTAAATGCACACGCATACACACTTTTGTGTTTAAAGTTAGCAGTCTCTCTGAGTTTTCTGTATGCCTTTATACTATTTGGAAGGGAAACTCTGGAAGTGGAAAGGAAATGGGGAGTAGGACATGAGACATGATCACTTCTTATTGGAAAGGACCCCAGAGTCTAAGGGCCCTTTCACACTGAGTGCAACGCAATACAGCTAAGCGAAGCACAGAGAAACGGAGCTTTCACACTTAAACCGAAATGATTCAGCAAATTCACACCTGCACGATACATTTTTACTTATGTATATCTCGTAGGTTTTCTCATTTGGCTTTAACCTCATCCGCTGCACAACATACAACAGTTAATTAAGATGTTTTGGTACTACACAGAAACGAGTGCATCGAATGTGTGTAATAACTTCCGACTGCGATCTAAAGTTCTAATGTCTACATTTTTATTTAACAATGGGCAGACATGTGTTATTTGTAGTGTTTTATGATACTACATTTTAGGTTTATCTGGTTATTTATTTGGTTATTACAAATAAAAACAAAGAGCATTGAGCTGCCGAAGTGTGAGGGTATGGCGGCCCATAAGTTTACACCTGCTATGGAGTCTGGGATGTGGATCCGTCACTCATCTCGGTGCACCCCAGTGTCGGACAAAGAAAAGAAGAAAGGAATATATTTAGCATTTAACGACATCCACGCGTGGCTGCTAGGCGGCGATCAAACGGACAGAGCAGCGCTGTCAAGAGCTCATGGTCACTCCGCAAATCATGCCAGTTGATCATAAGATTATCTTGGTGGTTGTATCATACGTTATACTCCCATGCAAAGAATAATTGACGACGGACTGTTGAATTATTAGAAAAATAATGCATACACAAGGTGGTAACGCAGCCACGACTCGAAAAAATTTTGTTCATATGATGTATTTCAAGATGTTTGTCAGGTTTTTGTTTTTTAAAACGCTCTTGTGTGTAGGACTAATTTCTTGCACATCTAATCCCAGTCCTCCTTTGCTAATTCCAAAACATAATTTTAGAACTAGTAAGTTTGAGCCACAGATAGCAGAGTAATGCAGTTATTAATGCAGTTATTAGAGAGCGAGAGAGAGAGTCTGAATTACCTGAATCTATGCATCTCTCAACATTGTCATCAATACCATCAACACCAGCATCAATATCTGCTCCAAGAACAGCCCTGTTATTACCTCGCTAGTAGTGAGATATGTCACGTAGCTTTTAAGTTATTAAAAGCTAAAGCTACGAACGGGATCTTCCAGCTACCGTTCGGACGCTCTTGCTTACTGCTCCGCGCTTTGCTCTATCGCTTTTATATTTTATCTTCTATATTTTTATATTTTAGCTCCTTTTATCACCTAATTTTAACTTCAGCAAATCAGCACAGTGCTCAAACGACAAAGTTTGGATTACCACAAAAACGCAGAATTCTTCTACCCGACCAGCTTACATTCCGGGGAAAGGAAAACACAACTGCCTACAAGGATAAGAGAGAAAATGCCTCTTCTGGAATCTACTTGCTGCACTAACTGCCACAGACTTTTACAAAGGATTGCAGTTCTTGAAACAAAGTTATTTACGGGACCACCAAACCAGACGGAACACACAACAGAGCTTCATCATGGACACCCTCAGCATATAGCCGGTGAGTCCCATGAAACTAGTGCTCCTCGACAGGTAGAGAAACAAGCCGATCGACTTACAAATCGATGGCACAAACAGGGAGCGAGACCCAAAGGCACTCGAGACATCAGATTGTCACGAGCCCCACATATTGCCGCAGTTGCATCCTCTACCCCAGATACAGCTCTGACAAGGACTGCAAACACTGGTCTCCTACCAACACCTATACATCTTGAGAACAGATTTGAAGTACTAATGAATGTAAATGAGGAATCCCCAAACGTGATGAATGTGATCGAACACAGACTGTATCAGCCAGTAGCTAACACTGATGCTAACCGGCGCTCAAGGTCGAGCAGACAGCGGCACTCAGCTCAGAGCACAGCCGAGCCCAGGACTCTGATAGTGGGGGACTCCATAATCAGAAACATTAGCAGCAGGGATACAACTACATGCTGCCTTCCACAAGCTACAACTTCTGATATAAACAGGGAACTTCAAAACATTCTGATGAAACATAAGACTGCAAATCGACTCATCATTCATGTGGGGAAGAATGATATTCATAAAGAGCAGTCAGAACTCCTTAAGAAGGATTTCAATGAACTTTTTGAAACACTTAAAAGACTGAAAGTTCAAACATTCATCAGTGGACCACTCCCAGCAAGAGGAACAAACAGGTTTTCACGGCTGCTTGGGATTAATACATGGCTGCAAAAAACCTGCAATATAAAAGGAGTAAACTTCATTGACAACTTCAATCTCTTCTGGAGTCAGAGACAACTATTTCATCGGGATGGCCATCACCCAAACAAACTTGGTTCAAGAGTGTTAAAGGACAATATCGACTTCTCCCTCAATCATCCTTCTGCAGTGTGTGTCAATCTGAACGACACACACACACCTGGAAACAGTATGAATGAACACGGGACTTCACTTCAGCAGCAAAATGGACATGCGGTTGACATATCACACAAGGACAATGATAACACCACTGAGCCACAACAACCTCTGCTCACGGACACAATCTCAGCTGAGCCCTGCCCACAGAGCTCACCACAGACAGACATATTAGAACTGCTCGAAGATTCAGCACCCAAGGACGATTTCCTGGAAAACAGCCAGGGAAGCCAGGACAGCATATCCCAGCCTCCGATAACACCTGAGCAACAGCCCCTTTCACCAGATACTTTCTCCCTCTCGCCAGCAACTCCACTCCTGTGCTTCTCACAGAAAATGGAAGAACTGGTGCATGCTGGAACCAGACTATCCTACTCTTTTGCTGCAAGCCCCCAGATATCAACCAAAAAACGTCAGGCACCTCAAACACCGAAGCCTGCGCGCCGAGCTCGCCCGCCCCCTCCTGTGAGAGCTCTTCGGCCTCTTCGGCCAAAACGCCAGGGCCCACACCCTCCTCCATCTGCTCGAGGTGAACCAAAAACAACTGATACCAGCTCTCAGTGATGTGTGTCGGGTCCCCGCTTTGATAACAGTAACTTTCTCAAATGTTTACAGAACAAGCGGGAACCCAGTGTGCCTGTATCTTTCTCTATTGCTGTTCTATTACAAGATAGAAAGTCTAAGGCCTTCAATAGCCGTACAGCAAACCCAACTAATCTGGTGCCTATTACATGTCAAACTAAGATTGCTGTGGGGACAAAAAGTAAGACTGTTAAGTTAGCACTTTTAAACATTCGCTCACTTAAAAATAAATCACTTCTAGTCAACGACTTAATAACCACAAACAACCTGGACTTTATGTTTCTAAATGAAACCTGGCTAGAAGACAGCTGCAGTGCAACAATCCTCAATGAAACAGCCCCTCCTAACTTTACTTTTATGAGTGTCTGCAGAGCTGTTAAGAGAGGTGGGGGTCTAGCTGCTCTTTTTAAAGATATCTATCAATGTAAGCAAATATCGTTTGGGAATTACCCGTCTTTCGAATATCTGGGTACTGTGTTAAAAGGTGCTCCTCGCATTTTACTCATCATTATTTACAGGCCTCCAAAATATTCTCCAGCCTTTGCTGAGGACTTTACAGAACTGTTATCAACAATTACCTCAGAGTTTGACTGTTTTGCCATTGCTGGAGATTTTAACATTCACATAGGTAATGCAGAAAACAATATGGCAAAAGAAATCAAAACTGTTTTAAAAACTTTTGATCTGACTCAGCATGTACATGGACCCACACACAATCATGGACACACTCTAGATTTACTTATCAGTAAGGGTCTAAACATTTCATCGATTGTTATTAAGGATGTAGCACTGTCTGATCATTTCTGTATTTTCTTTGATATATTGATCTCTCCTGCCACTGAAGCTAGATCTGTGTCTGTCAAGGCTATATCTTTAACACCAAGCATATCTGCTGACTCTGTTGATTTTCTCCTTGATTCTTTTAACTCAAAAGTTAAAAATATAATTGATGATATTGCTCCTGTTAAAGTCAGGAAGAAGAGTGGCAGACAAAAAGCACCTTGGAGAAACTCAACAGCAGTGCAAAATATGAAAAGACAATGCAGAAAAGCAGAGCGCATGTGGCGGAAGACAAAACTTGTAGTCCATTATAACATCTACAAAGACAGCCTGCATGCTTTCAATATGGAACTAGGCAAAGCTAGACAGACTTTCTTCTCAAATATTATAAACAGCAATTTAAACAACACACGCACTCTTTTTGCTACTGTAGAGAGACTGACAAACCCCCCAAGCCAGATTCCTAGTGAAATGCTCTCAGACAACAAGTGCAGTGAGTTTGCTTCTTTCTTCTCTGATAAAATCAATAATATCAGAAAGGTGATCAGCACATCCTTGAGTTGCGCTGGGGTCAGACAGACCAGACCACCTGAGAAAGTAGTTACTATGTCTGACTTCAAAGAAATTGATGGCAAAATTTTGGAAGAAACCGTACAACACCTTAAAACATCAGCATGCGCTCTTGACACACTTCCCACATCTTTTTTCAAAAGTGTGCTAAACAGTTTAGAAGCAGATCTTCTAGAAGTGGTAAATGCCTCACTTCTTTCTGGGAGTTTTCCAAACTCCCTGAAAACTGCAGTTGTCAAGCCCCTCCTGAAAAAGAGCAATCTGGATAAGACCATATTAAGCAACTATAGACCGATCTCAAATCTTCCTTTCATAGGCAAGATCATTGAAAAAGTTGTCTTCAACCAGCTGAACAAATTCTTAAGCTCGAATGGATACTTTGACAATTTTCAATCTGGTTTCCGACCGCACCACAGCACAGAGACAGCGCTCATAAAGATAATAAACGATATTCGCTTAAATACTGATTCAGGAAAATTATCAGTGCTGGTACTACAAGACCTCAGTGCTGCATTTGACACTGTCGATCATAACATACTTCTTGACAGGCTGGAAAACTGGGTGGGGCTTTCTGGGATAGTCCTAAAATGGTTCAGGTCATACTTAGATGGGAGAGGTTATTATGTGAGTATAGGAGACCATAAGTCTGAGTGGACATCCATGACATGCGGAGTCCCTCAAGGCTCAATTCTTGCGCCACTCCTGTTCAACCTGTATATGCTCCCAATGAGCCAAATAATGAGAAATAACCAAATTGCTTACCACAGCTATGCAGACGACACACAGCTGTACTTAGCCCTATCGCCTAATGATTACAGCCCCATTTACTCCTTGTGCCGATGCATTGACGAAGTCAACAGTTGGATGTGTCAAAACTTTCTTCAATTAAACAAAGACAAAACTGAAGTTATTGCGTTTGGAAACAAAGATGAAGTTCTCAAGGTAAACGCATACCTTCACTCTAGGGGTCTAACAACTAAACATCAAGTCAGGAATCTTGGTGTGACACTACAGTCAGACCTTAGTTTCAGTAGTCATGTCAAAGCAATAACTAAATCAGCATACTATCATCTGAAAAATATTGCAAGAATTAGATGCTTTGTTTCCAGACAAGACTTAGAGAAACTTGTGCATGCTTTCATCACCAGCAGGGTGGATCATTGTAATGGACTCCTCACTGGCCTTCCCAAAAAGACCATAAGGCAGTTGCAGCTCATACAGAACGCTGCCGCTAGGATTCTGAGCAGAACCAGAAAATATGAACATATCACACCAGTCCTCAGGTCTTTACACTGGCTCCCAGTTAGATTTAGGATTGATTTTAAAGTATTATTACTGGTATATAAATCATTCAATGGCCTAGGACCTAAATACATTGCAGATATGCTCACTGAATATAAACCCAACAGATCACTCAGATCATTAGGATCATATCAGCTAGAAATACCAAGGGTTCACTCTAAGCAGGGCGAGTCCGCTTTTAGCTATTATGCCAGCCACAGCTGGAACCAGCTTCCAGAAGAGATCAGATGTGCTCCTACAGTGGTCACATTCAAATCCAGACTCAAAACACTTCTGTTTAGCTATGCATTTACTGAATGAGCACTGTGCCGCTGTTCGTCCGACTGTTTGTACTGTACTGTATTTTATTGTATTTTTCTAAACTGTTTTAATTATTCTTATTTCTTTTAATTATTTTAATTTCTCCTATGTCAGCAGGGCATTTAGCCCGTAACTGTAAATGCCCACTCAGAAGGTAAAAGAAAGTGATAATGTGAAAGTGACGTGTATTAATGTGGGTTTGAAAGTAGAACAGTATTTAAATGAAGATATTAAAGTTTTCGTCTGAGAAAGAATGTGAACGCAGTGCTAAAGAAAGTGAAAAGAACGTGTGAGTAAATGAGGGAGAAAAGAAAGTTAAAGGAAAGTTGATAGATGGAAGTCGTAAGAAGATTGAAGGTTAAAAGAAGGAAAGATTTAAGTCTTAAGGGAAAGATCTATAATAATATTCTTTTTTTATTTTTAAAAGTTCTGTATTTTATTTAATTTTTCTAAACTGTTTTAATTATTCTTATTTCTTTTTCTTATTTTAATTTCTTCTATGTAAAGCACTTTGAATTGCCATTGTGTATGAAATGTGCTATATAAATAAACTTGCCTTGCCTTGCCTTATTAAACTATTTTACTGATGAAATCGTCAGAGCAGCGCTGACAATGTTCATGTGTCAGTGTGTCCGTTTGAGTGGGCGAGAGAGCAGGAGAAAGAGAGTATGTGCTTTTGCGTAATAAATACATAATTCATTAATAATAATAATAATAATAATAATAATTCATTACATTTATATTGCGCTTTTCTCTGCACTCAAAGCACTTTACATAGAAGGGGGGAATCTCCTCAACCACCACCAATGTGCAGCATCCACCTGGATGATGCGACGGCAGCCATATTGCGCCAGAACGCCCACCACACACCAGCTTACTGGTGGAGAGGAGACAGTGATGAAGCCAATCAGTATATGGGGATGATTAGGAGGCCATGATGGACAGAGGCCACTGGGCAAATTTGGCCAGGATGCCGGGGTTACACCCCTACTCTTTCGAAAGACATCCTGGGATTTTTAATGACCACAGAGAGTCAGGACCTCGGTTTAACGTCTCATCCGAAGGACATAATGCACAATAAAATGTAATTTTGTGTAATTCGTTTTTATCCTTTTGTTTAATAGGGGTGGATATCAAAGGACACCTCACGATACGATACATGGCTCACAATACCAATAATGTCACGATACAGCAATTTTGCAATAATCATTATATATTGCTAGACAATCGTAGAATGATACATCACGATATCTGTCGAACTATGGAAACTAAATGCCTGTGAAAAGGTTATGTGCAGGTCCAAACTGTTAGAAAACAGCACAAAAAGTTTTTCAGTCTGTTTAATATTTTAAGTAAATTAAACATTTTATGCTTATGCTTTTTAAAAGCTTAAACTTTTCTTTGTGAAATTGACACATTTAACTGCTTATCGACTTGTTTTATGTAAACCTGGTAGTGGTACATTTCAAAATTTACCAACCTCTTTTATTTAAACCTGGGAACATCTCAGCGTTTACCAGCTTCCTTAAAATAAACGTGAATAGTGTTGTCAAAGGTACCGACTTGGGTATTTTAAAATTAAAAAAATGTAACGATACCAGCCATTTCCCCCTAGCATTTTGAGCGCTGTTGAGCAGATTCTTAAACATCTCTGATTGGCCATTGTGTTCACTCTTTCAACATATACACTATGTCTGTAATTGGCTACGATGATCAATGCTTCCAAAACATGTTGTAAATAGACTATTTACATCTAGTATATCTATTATTTTACTTACACTGCTGTCTGCCATCCCATTAAAAAAACATTTTTCTTAGGCTAGTTAACCTCTTAAGTGTCGGCCATATATATTTAGAACAATAATATCTTAGTAAAAACCTAAAGTAATATTGACAAACTATATATCATTTGAAAGCTTACAGTCTCTAGTTTTCATATGTGGTGGCTGTGATTGATCATGCCTGGTGTGAATAGCTCCATAGGGATATATTGTTTCAATTCAAGAGTGTCAATTCAATTATGACTTACAGACTTATTCGCGCTCAGTGTGAAAGACACTATATATATATATATATATATATTTTTTTTTTTATCACTTTGCACCAGTGTACAGGTACATTTGACATCACTAGAGTTTGGTGGTAAAATACAAAAGTTTGATGTATCTTTTATTTGCTCAAGTTTTCAATTGCACAATATTCAAAAAGTAGTTGACCCAAGTGTGTATGTTTTCACTATAAGAGTGTTTTTGGGGTGACAGAGAAGTTTATCCCCTTAATTTTTTGCATATCTATAGTTCATCATCCAACACGTCATTATCATACATATATCATTTAATTCTCACAATATTAGAGAAAATAAATGTGGGTCAATGTGTTTGTGTATATAATTTCTCTAATAATGTATATCTGTCTTGTCTTATAGGAGCTAAATGAGGCATTGGGAGAGAAAGCTGAAAATGCTGAATGGCTCTGTCAGCGGGCTTATGCCTATATACTATTGAAAGAGTACACTAGTAAGCACTCCTTTACTTGTCTATTTTTTTACTTGCATGCTACTGAAAGACTACAGAATACAATTCTGCAGAATTTAGCACTTATTTTTCTATATACTATTCTCATGTGAAATGTATAATTCTTTCTAAAATCTTTGCTTAAATAGCCTAGGTATTTATTGGGTATTTACCAAGCGTGCCACACAACAAGTCCTGAAAAGTGAAGCCAAATCATCTCGATCGCCCCTAGGTGGCTGGATGCAGTATAGGTCATAAGCCCTCTCCATGTCAAGTCATCTTCATCATATAGCGCTTTTAACAATGTAGATTGTTCCAAAGCGGCTTTACATTGATAATAGGAAAATAATGTAATGAATGTAATGTAATGTAATGGGACATGAGACAAACTGAACAATCAAATTACACTTCAAATTATTTTTTTCCAAAGACGGTTTTTAGTCATTTTAGGCAGTTTTTATCACGCTGATGTAAGTTTGTTTTTTGTTAGTTATTTGATGCTATTAAAACGTAGGTGTGACGTCATGATCGACCGCTTCTCTGAGTGAAGTAGTCACTTAGGCACCAACTGACTTTTTTTCCTGTATCTTCGGGAGGAGATTGAAGCTTAAACTATAATTTCAGCAGTTCCATAACACTTCACACACCAGCTCGAAATTCAGTAAGGACTCATATAGGTAGCCTAATGGTGCACAGCCTATTAAGCAATCATGATTTATTTATTTATTTAGCATGTAGGCCTATGAGTGCATTAAAAGTACCATTTCGGCAACAAGAACGTTTCTGAGCCAAATGAAGAATAAGATGTGTTCTGGTGACTGGCGTGTTTATTGAACCAATCAGATAAGAATAAATTGAGTCAGCGAGAAGATAATTTGATTGGCTACATGAAGAAGGTGGACCCGCCCTCCTCTTCACGCTTGCAAAACTCAATCAGTGAGAGAATCGTGCCAAAACTGGAAGCGCAGGTAAAAGAAAGAAGCAACTGTACAAATCAGGTTATTTCGGGAACTTTTTTGCCCCATGCACACAAGAAGTCATTTAGACATTTGCAATAGATTATTTTTTTACACAAAGTTGGATTTTACGCAATTAATCTGTTTTGCAATTCCTGACTCTGTTGCTTTCAGTTGCAAATTGCTGTTCACATGCCTGCGATATTTTTGGCCGTATTTGTGCGCAAAAAACATGCCAAAAGTGTAAGCGTGGAAAAATGGAAGTCAGAAGAATACAGATCCTATTTATTTTGCGTTAGCATGACGCTGCAGTTTCACAATGAAGCTAAAAAAGGAGCTTTTCCCCAATTATTTCAGTACAGAATAATATTTTGTCAGCCACATATGCTAAAAATGAGCTATCATTTCTTTTTTCAATCTATCTGAAATACAATTAAATTGTCTTTTAGGGTCATGAACATGCATGCAAAGTTTCAACACGCTGATGTGTTGTTAAATGTGCATTCAGAAATTTTATATGATCTTTTCGTGGGTCAATTTAAGCCATATAGACAGCTATTCAAAAGCAACTGTTTAATTAATAATGTAATTTTTTTTCATAGTGTGATTTTTGGGTAATTATATTGAATCCAGTTTGGGACAATTGGACCCGGGCCTTACAGGCTGAAGCCAGGAACCGGACAGTGCATGGGGGTTAGGTTAATGTAGTAATGTCACTGAAACTCTAAGGTTTTTTTTCCTCATGCAGTACTCACACTTTCAATGCAGATATTCGTTGAATCTCTTTACACAGACAAGTCTCTTTACGCACGCACAGACTCTCCCGGTGCTTGCTATGACCCGCCTCTCCCACTATTAATGCACTATACATATAATAATGAACCATCTAAAACGCTTTGAATAATTATACTACTAATACTAAATGTGATATGGTGATTTAAATTATTTTTGCGCTTTCACTTTGAGGAGTGCTGTTCCAGCATGTGTGCTTCAGATGATCAGTGCAATCTATTACAGTTCTAATCGCAAGAAAGTGTCAAAATTACTATTCCCAAACTGTAAGATTAGTTCATCCAAAAATGTTTATTCTTGTTTACTCACTGTCACGTTGTTTTTGCACGTCACAAAAGCATTTGAACGTCTGAGTTTAGGTTATGTGCGTTGTTGTAAATCTGTTCATCATATAAAGCCACCGTGTCTCTTCGGAAGACTTGGATTTGGATTAGACACTCGATTGTTTATTTTTACGATGCATTTATGACCTTTCTTTGGATCTTTTATGTATTAGAGGAATGGACTTTAAATGGAGGGACATATCTCTCAGGTTTCATAAAAAATATCTTAATTTGTGTTTGGAAGTTAAAGGTCCCATTGCATGAAAATGTCACTTTATGAGGTTTTTTAAAAGGGTCATATAATGTCATTTTTGTACAAGCTAATATGATTCTTTAGGGTCTAAATTAAAAGTTTGTAATATACTTTAATTAAAAATTCTCATTAGTATTGTAAGAAAACACTAATTTTACCTGGTCAAAAACAGCTCTGTTTTCAGCACGCCGTTTAAGTGCATGTGTCTTTAAATGATAATGAGCTTTGCTCACCCCGCCCCTCTGTTCTGTGGCCGTTTTGCCACAACAGCACACGTGGAGTGTTGCCTTGACAACAGTTGAGGGTAACGTTATATTTTGAAGAATGGCAGCGGGAGTCTCTGAGGACACTGTGCAACCGTATCAATTTGAACCGGAGTTGGAAAACAGGACGTTTCTGAATGGTTGGTTAACGTAATGTCACTTTGATCTATCTTTGTATGTACTGGCAGGGTAGAGTAGTGAGATACGAACGCTATGTGTTACTGATGTATACGGTAGTTCATTGACAGATTGATGTTACAGCTAATGGTCATGAAAAACTTTTTTCCGGTAAATGTAGGCTTGTCAGTGATGCGTAGCGTTATCTATGCAGTGTTACAACTGTCAGGGCTGAAGCACTAACATTTTACTGATCTGTTTAAAAAATAACCAGTCTGTGAGACTGACAGTCATTAGGCACATAAACAACACATACTCAGACAGGAGCTAATACTTTTTTCAATGTTCTCGTTTATAAAGCAGTCTGGTGAAATGATTCGCGCAAACATGAAAGCATTGCTGTTGCGCGGACTATGATGACAGACAGCTTGCTCACGAGCGAGGGCGGGTCTGTGTTGAAACGCTGCTGTCAATCAACAATCGTGGGAGGAGCGTCGATTTTGTGACGTCACAAAATCGAGCAGCTTGATTTGAGAAAGAGGAAAACATATAAGGAGAAAAAAAAAAAAAAACACTGGATGGATTTTAATCATTTTATGATGGTTGTGTACAGGCACTGCCAACACACATTTCAGTAAAATCAACTTGTAAAAGTGCATGTACCATTATATGACCCCTTTAACCTTAATATGAGTTTCTCTTGCCTGCCTATGGTCCCCCAGTGGCTAGACGTTTTGATGGGTGTAAACCAAGCCCTGGGTATTTTTGAGAAAATGAAAGCTCAGACGGGCGAATCTAGAAATCTTCCCCTTATGTCGTCATAAGGGGAAAGGTTACCTCCCCTTTCTCTTCTTTGCCCGCAAAAAGAATTTGGCCCGCCCATGAGAAAATGAGCTGCGCAAGCGCGATATTGTTTTTTCCTCGAGAGACATCATGGCTTGCAAACGAGTGAAGCATGGCAGTTGCTCAGTGTTTGGATGTACAAATTAACACAAAAGTATTTTTTTAGTTCCTTCATCCGAGCCTCTGAAGAACCAGTGGGTTATGTGAATTTCTGATGTGTAATTGTTCAAGTTCAGACAGATAATCTTTCTCTCAAAGTCGTTCAGTACTGTTTATGCATCAGTAAATCAAGCCAGTGACTAAACGATCAACTTCACGTCGTTTCTCTTAGTAGGATGAAAATAATCTTACTTAAACTGTGATTAATATATATACAGAAAGCAATCAAAGAACAATCCCTTTCCAATCGCCCAAGCTGTCAATCACATAGCGCAAGTTTATCTGGACACTTGCCAACACTCGTTATTAAATCAATGACGCTGTTACGCTGTACAACGAAGCTCATACTGTACTAACCTCATGTTTGCATTGGTGAAATCATTAGTGAGAGTGCAGAAACTGCGTTGCAATGATAAGATCTTCATTCACGCGATCAACAGGCTGTCATCTGCTCAATGCTCATCACTGCAACCTTTTATGTGATGGTAATAGATCTAAATACTTAAACTTCTCACGATTCGTTAATCCCGATAGCTGTAATAGTAAAAACGTATAATAGCTATAGTAGTAAAAGTTTTCGAGAGAGTTCCACATGTAATGCGAGATATTTAATATGCAAGCATGTCAGCCAATCACAGCAGTGGGCGTTTACACTGAAGTCTCACAGCAGACGCGCCCCTTCAAACAGAGCGTTCAAATCAGAGCCTAAAATCAGGCTAGGAAATATGCCTTTTATTTCTAAATTATAACAACTTTTGATCTAAAAAACATACTAACATTATAAGGGCACCCCAGGAAACATTCTAAAAGAATAAACTAATCCATGCAATGGGACCTTTAAACAAAAATCATAGTTTTTTTTTATCGAAATGACATGAGGGTACATGATGACAGAATTTAAATTTTTGGGTGAATTATACTTTATAAATACAGTAAGCTGAGCCTTGGATAAAACTAACTATATAACGCATATCATTTACATTAATTGACATACACTACCGTTCAAAAGTTTGGGGTCAGTAAGAATTTTTAATGTTATCAAAATAAGTATCTTCTGCTCACCAAGGCTGCATTTATTTGATAAAAATATTCTAATATTGTGAAATATTATGACAATTTAAAATGACTGTTTTCTATTTTAATATATTTTAAACTGTAATTTATTCCTGTGATCAAAGCTGAATTTTCAGCATATTACTCCAATCTTCAGTGTCACATGATCCTTCAGAAATCATTCTAATATGATGATTTGATGCTCAAGAAACATTCATTATTATTATCAATGTTGAAAACAGTTGTGTACAAATTTTTTTCAAAATTCTTTGATGAATTGAAAGTTCAAAAGAACAGCATTTATTTAAAATAGAATATTTTCTAACATTATAAATGTATTTACTGTAACTTTTGATCAGTTTAACTCGTCCTTGATGAATAAAAGTATTGATTTGATTTATTTTATTTATTTTCCCCAAAAATAAAATTACAATTCTTACTGACCCCAAACTTTTGAACGGTAGTGTTTAATGTTACAAAAGCTTTAGATTTCAGATAAATGCTGTTCTTTTCAACTTTCTATTCATCATAGCATCATGAAATAAAAATGTAAATAACTCTTTTCAACATTGATAATAATCATAAGTGTTTCTTGAGCATCAAATCATCAAATTAGAATGATTTCTGAAGATTGGAGTAATGATGTTGAAAATTCAGCTTTGATCACAGGAATGAATTACACTTTACTGTATATTCACATAGAAAACAGCTGTTTTAAATTGGAATAATATTTCACAATATTACTGTTTTTGTTTGTATTTTTAATCAAATAAATTCAGCCTGGGTGAGCAGAAGATACTTCTTTTAAAAACATAAAAAATCTTACTGACCCCAAACTTTTGAACAGTAGTGTATATACCCTATAAAATGTAAAATACATTTACATCTGCATCCCAACTCAAGCTTCTGCTACTGTCTCTCAACTCAAGCTACTGTCAAAGGTGTCGGGCTGCAACAACTAATTTATAAAATCGATAATGAAAATAATCAACAACGAATTTGATTATCGATTAGTTACGTCTGCGCGCTGTGCTCGGAAACCATCAACCAGTCACATCGCTTTACAGTAGCGAATAATTATGAGAGCACTAACAAACAGTAAAGGCACTATTGTTGGAATAGCCCATTCATTTAATATAATTACTATGTTCAGACAAGTGAATGTGTGTTCTTCATACTTCGTACAAGTTAACTTTTTGTGCTTTTTTAAAAATGTATTATTTATTTATTTATTTATTTATTTATTTATTAATCCGATTAATTGAAAAAATATAGATTAATTAACCAAATAATCGTTAGTTGCAGCCCTACAAATGTGCATTTCTAAGAGACAAAATATAATATTAATTTGTGAAATGTTCACCTTTGATGATAAAACCACAGTTGGGTCTGGTTTCAACAACTTTCTCTCAGGAGCAACAATCTGCCTTTAAACTAAGAAATAAAGATAAGACATTTATTGTGATTATCAATATCGACTGATATGAAACATTTTATCTTTACTTTTTTTGGTATCATTGCTTAGCCCTAGTTCATATAATTTTTATTGAAGTCCCTGTAAAGTCAAAATTAAGTATGTGTTCTGAGTTTGTCACACCACAGAAAAATGTGTTATTAGCCACCCAGCCAAATTTGAATGATAAAAAAGGCAGCCAAGTAAATAAAATAAGCTATCAAAATCTTGAAAAAATGAGCAATGGTTTCTGCTCTCATCTGCTGGCTGCGCTGAAACCACGCCCACTCGCGGGAAAGTTGACTCACGGGCACGCGTTGCCGATCATGGCACCAGTTGTCGCGCGACGGGAGGTTGAACGCCAAGGCAGGAGATAGTCGGTTCGGCCCCATTCACCAGTAACAGCGGATTATCAGTGAATCCCAGTTGTCTCCAACGAAAGTTTATAAAACTATCCTGAGTAAAATGATCACTACAGAGGCGGGTGTTGGTGGTGATCCTCAGCTCTCCATCAAGGTGGCTCTAAACAAAATTAATCCACCTCTTGTTGATATGATCGTTGTTCGGAAATGTAAATAAGGACACCGATCTGTTTTGTAAGTGATCGCATCCAGGTAATACGCATTTCCGTGACGGAGGCATAGCTAGCTAGCAAACTGTAGGCTGTAGTAAATAGTACTGATAGTAACTCGCAATTGAGCGGCGAACTGATAGGGGAGGAGGCAGCTTCGGTGGCTCCAGTGCGTCATCGACAGTAGGGGCAGGGCCAGGAGCTCAGCGGCTCCAGTGCGTCATCGTGCCACCGTTTTAGCCCGCCCAAAAAATCCTGAACACAGCAATGGAGAAAAACTGTTTAACGGTCTAACTCCACAATTCAGTACTTCACAGTTCACAGTCTTTGTAATGTGTTTTAGCAATACATTTCTAACATTTCTAATGTGTTTAGAATTTTTTTTTTTTTATTGCCTTTACAGGGACTTTAAGGATTTTATTGCATTAAAGGGTTTCACCCAAAAATGAAAATGATGTCATTAATTACTCACCCTCATGTCGTTCCGAACCTGTGAGACCTTTGTTCATCTTCGGAACACAAATTAAGCTATTTTTGATGAAATCCGAGGTTCTGACCCCTCATAGACTGCAACGTAATGACCTCTTTCAAGGCCCAAAAACAAAGGTAGTAAAGATGTCTTGATTTGTGTTCCAAAGATGAACGAAGGTCTTACGGGTTTGGAACGACATGAGGGTGAGTGAGTAATGACAGAATTTTCATTTTTGGGTGAACTAACCCTTTAAATTGCTATTTGTTTTTAGATATAATATTCAACACTCAAATACAACACTGGGGTGAATACAATAATTTAAATTGCACATAAGGCAGTTTTTATATCAACTTATATAATTGTCTCTACTCCAATTCGTTGTTGAAATATAAACATTTAAACAGTGCCTGTCCTAATTTTTCATGACAGATTTGTTTAAACATGCATTGTTTAAAATGTATAAACTGTATTATTGCAGCTTTATATATCAAATTTATATATATTATTTATATATTTTAAAGAGCAGGGCAATAGTATAGTTATATTTTGCAAGGGAAAAAATTGTCTATGCTCTGTGTACTCTATATTTTTTGTAATGTAATTATTTTTTTCATATTTTTTTTTTTTTCATAAATGCAGCGTGCGATCAGTGATCGAGAGGACACATGTACGGTTTGTTGTTTGTGCATCAATATAACAGTCTCTCACTTACAGTACGTACGTCACCAAAATTGTGCTCTTCAGACACAATCACAGAATATGACAGAGCTTGTGTTTTAAAGCAAAGCACACACTGGAATAAATAATTCACTAAAAACGCAATGCGAGTCTCCATTCTCTCCGATATCTCTGATGTAATCAGCCTTGCCTTTACATTAGCGCTGCAAATCTGTTTTTTCCCCTGCAAAATGTAACTATACTATTGCCCTATTCTATATAAATGTGAGATATGGAACTGGCGTTGGAGGGGAGCATAACATTCATGGTGGAACATTAAAGTGGAAACATTGCGGCAGGAGAGGAGATGGAAGCGGTGAGAGGTGAGTGTGTGCTCAGGACTGTTTTGATTATCATTACACTAAGATATTATACAAATATTTTATCCAAAAAAATAAATAAAAATCACTCACCTTTGTTGTTCCATATACATACAGTATGATATGTATGTATTAGTCGTGGCCTAATGGTTAGACAGTCAGACTTGTAACCCCAAGGTTGTTGGTTCGATTCTCAATATTGGCAGGATTATGTATCTATGTATGGAAGCATATGAGTAGCAAATTTCAATTTGAAATGTAATATGCAAAATGACAATGCAATATGTAAAATGGCAATGCATTTCTGTATTTAAATTAAAAATTTCCCATCATTTGTGCAACGTTTGGTGCAAAATGAAAATGAAAATTCAATTATAAAATTTACATTTGCCATTTCATACACTAGTTTTAATATGTGAATTGAATACATAATTTAACGCTTTATAAGTTGCTAAATTTAAATGTATTACAGAAATCATTAGATATGTTTAACATGTTCAAGCAAAAACTGTGGCAAAATTGTAATTTAAATGTTATTTTTTCTTAATTGCATTTACACTTTCAGTCAAGACACTTGCGATTGCATTTCCATTAAGTGTCCCGCAATGAATGTAGCAAAATTCAATGTGCAATTTGAAAATGCATTCTGAGCCGATCACGTGCCCGCCCCGCCCTGTCAATCACTGCGTGAAGTTGGCCCCGCCCCCAATCCAATGCAAAACGTCGGCAAACTAGTCCACATTCACCCAAAATAGACTCATATGTTTGTTCTAATTTGCGCCGATAAACGTTTATTTTGTGCTGCTTCGGTTTCTTAAATATTAAAATAATATTTATTGGTCATTCTGAGGTCACTCAGCCCCCCTACCTGTTCCACATTCACCCAAAATAGTCTCGTTTGTTTGTGCGATAGTTTGTGCCGGTTAAAGTTGCGTGTGCTGCTTCGTTGTTTAAAATATTAGACACTGAATTATAGAGGATGACGTCACCAGCCCTCGACATGCTCCACATTCACCCAAAAAAGGCTAGGTCGATGAATTTGACCCATCAGATTCCGTGACCATGTATGTATTAATACCTTATCAATATGCTTTATAAAATGGAAAGGGACTCGCATGTATGCCTCATATTTTATGATTATACAGCTGAATAAACAGAGATGGTCACACATCACATTCGTCACTTTATTGAACATTACAGTCAGTTATAAATAAATAAAGAGCGGTCACATTTTTTGGTAGCTAAGTTATTAATACCGAATACCAACGGAGCTTTGTGATCTCAGAGTAATAGGCCTATGCATTTGTAAGGAAAAACTATAGGATCTCCAACATTATTGGGTATTACAGTTAATAGTAGGCTAATAAGAATAAAGATAAGCATGTATCAGACAATGATAATATTTTATACAAAACGAAAACATCAACACAGTCCAGCATCAGACAACAGCAGCGCAGCAGAATGTTGACATGGGTGTCGACGCTTGATAGGCAGAACATTCTCCCAGACCCAGACGGTCCAACATCGTACTGGTTCTATCACCTGCAGGCGCGTAATAATCTTCGGGAATACATTTCTCTGTCCACGCTCCACTTCATCTGCTAGTGAATTTAACGCTAGTATCAGCTCTGCCGCCGCTGTGTTTCCTTCCAACACCTCAAAATACGCACCAAAGCCTATGTTTACCTGTTGCCGAGCCCCGCCTTCACGCAGTGATTGACAGGGCGGGACGGGCACGTGATCGGCTCAGAATGCATTTTCAAATTGCACATTGAATTTTGCTACATTCATTGCGGGACACTTAAAGGTACAATATGCAACATTTTCTGCCGCTAGAGGGCGCTACATTCCAAACAACAACAACGGCGTAGCTTGATGACGATGTAAAGGAGCGTAGAATGATGGGAACTGTTGTTTTCAACTCCACCGTGGATGTAAATCAGTCAGACGGGAATCGAAAAATCATGTTCATGGATGTTCTATTTTTATAAATGTTGCGTTTAATGACATGCTTTTTGTGGCGAGGGGGGGCGTGGTTCAGCGCGGTCTGTAACGGGAGAGATAGAAACAAGACGAGTGGGACGTAAGTAGGTCAAGTGCAAATGACGAACACCTGTGTCTTTTTGCAGTATTATTGGCGTGGAGACAATAATAATACTAGTCTCTGGAATCAGAGACTGGAGAAAAAATTGTACGCAGAGAAAGAAAACCGGTGGATCCGAGCTCTCATTTTTGAACTGTTTTGTGCCGTCGCCACGGTGAATGTGCGTTGTGCGCGACTTTTGTTTGTTTTGTTTTATTTTAATAAAGTACGAGTCCCAGTCACGCCGACCCGTCGTCTTCCTGACTCTTGAACCTCATCACACTTTTATTTCATTAAAATGAATTAACAGCAAGAAAAGTAAGGTTTAATACTAAATTGGTTATCATAGATGTTACTGTATTTGTCGAATTCATTGTTGTGATAACGCGGCGCAGTTTTACGTGTTCTAAACAATTGTTGTAAAAGTACATTCGAACATACCCACATCATTTGCCAAAATACTGATTAATCTTTATGTATAACACATGCTATATTTATTTACATGGCCATAAACACCAGACGTGATAAACAATGTCAATAAACTAAACACCTAAAGCAATAATACTTTCCTTGCATAAACATAACTATTACCGAATGCTACATTTGGAAAATATAAAATTAAGCATGCTTTGTCGACAGAACCAGCTGCAATCAGTAAATAATAATTGTGTCCCATAACGACAGCACGAAACAAGCTAACGTTTGTTGCTTGATAGACGCTACAACTAGGCCTACAACTTCCGCATTTGTCCAGGACTCCACGCAGTACGAGCGGAAACCGAGGGTAACGCGGATATGACGCAATTGACTGGCGACTCCCAGCTCCCCCCTGCTCTAACGCCCCGTTTCCTTGGTTAAAATCGCAATTTTCTCATTATTTAAAAATAGTTGGAAACATTTGGGATATTGTAAGTAATCAACTTAACAAAATATATAACACTGGCCTTGAGATTTTGGGATATTTTAATGCAAAATTCTTACATATTTTACCTTTAATGGAAATGCAATCGCAAGTGTCTTAACTGTGAGTGTAAATGCAATTAAGAAAAAAATTACATTTAAATTACAATTTTGCCACAGTTTTTGCTTGAACATGTTAAACATATCTAATCATTTCTGTAATACATTTAAATTTTAATTTTGCAACTTATAAAGCGTTAAAATATGTATTCAATTTCCATATTAAAAGTAGTGTATGAAATGGCAAATGTAAATTATATAACTGAATTTTCATTTTCATTTTGCACCAAACGTTGCACAAATGATGGAAAAATTAAAATTTAAATACAGAAATGCATTGCCATTTTACATATTGCATTGTAATTTTGCATATTACATTTCAAATTGAATATTGGTACCCATAAGCTTCCATATCTATGACACCTACCTATTATTCTGTCAGGACCACTATCGTCAAATACGATTGACAGTTAGCATACAGTTTGGATTGGCGGTATAGTTCTGTTCTGGCCAAGAACTCCCTGCGCATCCATGCAGCCCAGCATGGATAAGAGCAGGGAGAACAGCATAACCCCCCTTAGGGTAAACAGAACAGAACTAACATGAGTGTATTGCAGATATCATTAATTTGATATTTTAATGTACAAATTTCGAGAATTTAGTCTGATTCAAAGGGGAATCAGAATACCAAATCCTGACTGGATGAGAGGAGGAGCTGGGGATGGAGGAGGGTGATTAGGTCCTGAGAAACGCGATAGCTGCTGATAATACCGAAGGAGCTTATACAGACCCTTTCCAAAAAATTTGAATATCATGGAAAAGTTTATTTCCATAATTCCATTCAAAACGTTAAACTTCCATAGATTATAGATTCAGGGCCCACAACTTAAACGATTTCAAGTATTTAGTTGTTTATTTGTACATAATTTGGGCTTCCAGCTCATAAAACCCACGAAAACAGGATTTAAAAAAATTTGAATATTACATGAAATCACACAGTAATACCATGGTCATTGAACCAGGTTTTGGTTCTTTTAGCAGTGTGGGCAGGTGCAAATCCTGCTGGAAAATGAAGTCAGCATCTCCATAAAGCTTGTCTGCTGAAGGAAGCATGAAGTGCTCTGAAAATGTCCTGGTAGACGGCTGCGTTGAGTGGACAGCACAGTGGACCAACACCAGCCGATGACATGGCTCCCCAAACCAACACAGACTGTGGAAACTTCACACTGGACTTCAAGCATCTTGGATTGTGTGCCTCTCCATTCTTCCTCCAGACTCTGGGACCTTGGTTTCCAAATGAGATGCAAAATTTGCTCTCATCAGAAAAGAGGACCACTGTGTCCACTGTGCTTTATTAAATCCAGAGTCAACGCAGCCATCTACCAGGACATTTTCAGAGCACTTCATGCTTCCTTCATTTTCCAGCAGGATTTGCACCTGCCCACACTGCCAAAAGAACCAAAACCTGGTTCAATGACCATGGTATTACTGTGTAATTACTGTGTGATTTCATGTAATATTCTAATTTTTTTAAATCCTGTTTTCGTGGGTTTTATGAGCTGGAAGCCCAAATTATGTACAAATAAACAACTAAATACTTGAAATCGTTTAAGTTGTGGGCCCTGAATCTATAATCTATGAAAGTTTAACGTTTTGAATGGAATTATGGAAATAAATAAACTTTTCCATGATATTCTAATTTTTTGGAAAGGGATACAGATGCTGTGAAAGGCATCATATTATTCCTATAGGTAGATGTGGATCAGCTGAGAGTCAGCTGATGTGAGCTTGACAAACGTGACCTGCCAGAACTAACGCTACGCTTGATTTCCATCGCCACAGACCAATAGTAGTTTGAGGGTGTTTACCAGCCGGAGCCAACTCCAAATGGACCTCATTTGACCTAATTTTGTTCAAAATGTCACACTATTTTGTTTTTCAATTTCGCTTTAAGTATATTGTTCCATTCAATGTAACATCCAAAAAGAAGCCGAGATCCGATATTGAGGAGAAGATCATGTTGAGTTAAGATACCTAGGGTTGCAATTCATTCGACAAGTGGCAGCTCTGGGTTTGCTTCATTTCAAAGTTCTCAAGTTAGCCATCACTAATCAGTCTTTTCAGTCTTTCCAGAGTTGTGCAGGACTGCACTTTTTTTGTGCAGCAATATTTGTGCAGCATTTCTTGTGCTGTGACAATATACCACAGACAACATTCTTCTAACATTTTTATTACTTTTTTGACCTCAAGAAACATTGGGTCTGAAATTTATAAAAATAGAAACTTAAGTTTTGTCCTCTTAACCCTGGAAAGCCTACTGTATCATGTTTAATGTTTAAGGACTCTAAATTATCAGCATATAAATATCTCATTGATTTACATTTTTGGCCGCATAAAATTTATAGTTTACAGTTATGAATAACTGCACCAAACTGATTTTTTTCTTTTTTCTTTTTACAGTGGGTGTAGAAATACAGTTTTATTGCCGAGGTGTTTTTTTTATTTATTTTTTTTATCATGGGGATAGTGTTGTCCTGTATGAAAATCCTTTTAATACATTTAATTTGTTTGACAGAAACTTCATGAACAATTTTAAGTGTCAGAGTTTTGGATGAATAGACCTTCAATAGAGGGACAGAAATCTGTTAGGTTTCATTAAAATATGTCTTTGTTTTTTGAAGATGAACGAAGGTTTTATGGGTTTAAAACAACAGTGTTAATTTTGTCAGCCTTTTATTATTTGTTCTTGGTCCTGTGTCAAATGTCCTTTTTAGTTGTATCATATTTAATCAACTAATTGTGTAAATATTCATCAATAATGTATATTCATATATTTTCTGCAGGTGATGTGAAAATCCAGCAGTTTAGTGACTTCTTATCTGTTGAAAATGAGACCATCCTCTCTTGCCAACCCTCAGACAAGGCTAGATCTATTCCTGCACAGTGTTGGGGGCCAGCGCTATTATGAGCTATGGGCTTTTGCAAGAAACTGCTTCTCCTGTCCCATTGGCAGGCTACGGGGGCGAGAGGGTTCTCCATAAACAAAGAAGAATATGCAGGAGACTACAGTGATCACTTGTTGACTGATGTGATTGTCAACATCTTTGTTTGGCTCCTCAATGTCCCTGTCTCTAAGAAGCTGCTGGCCTCTTCTGCATTAGATGGGTCTAGATATAGAATGCACCTCGGTCAGCAAAATAGTAAGAAATTCACTGATGTCCAAGCACAGAAGAAGCTGAACGAAAAGCTGGCACTTTGATGGAACAACACATCACAAAATCTAACATGCTGAGGAAGGAAAAAACGGATTAATCACAACAAATTGAGACAAGAACTTGGATCATGTAATAAGAAACTCATTGATCAGGGGCCCGTTCTTCGTACGTCGCTAACTCAGTTAGCTGGATTTGATTGTTGACGATTTGGCATGATCTTGGATTGTTTGGTTCTTCGACGCTCATCCTGGACTTGCTGTCATAGCAACAGGTCCGTAAGCTTAAACCTGCTCGGGAGCAGGCTTATTTCATGTAAACAGGATTAGATTGTGGCTTCATAAGCGGAGCTGATACGGGAAGTCCAGCGCAGTGCGGACTTCCTGAGATTTATATATAAATCTGAGATTTATATTTTTTCTCGTGACTCGTGAGATTGTCGTTTACATTATTAATTTGTTGGAAACGCACATTTATTTTCGACTTGTCGAAGTCGGGCTTTAACTACAGCACAAACTGTTTGCATTGCCCTAAGATTATTTGCGAGTGGCTCTTTCCTAAACACTATTGGAGATGCGGAGAACTTGATGGAAAGTGCTGTCTGTCGTGTCATTCGGAGTTTACCTGCCACTTTTAAGTTTAAAAAACAGTTTTAGGTTTTTAAGACCCAATGTTGTAAAGCAGTTTTTTTAAAGCAGTTTTTATTTTTTATTTTTTTTGGCTATCATAATTTTTTATGAAGATCATGCAATCATGACCATGCCGATTACAGTATATGTCACTCAGGCTTCACTAACGTGATTGGTACCATAGACTATAGGCTACCATAGACTGCCATCAAGGCCTCAATGAAGGGGATTGTGTGAACAGAAAGGGGGTTCACAATGTAAATGTGCAGCCCAGTTACTATTGGGATTCTTAATATTCCAGATTAATAATATTATATCAAATAAAAAAAAGGCAGTTGACTAAAATCTTCCATATCACAAATGTGAAAGCAAAATGGCCAGGATCTGTGTATGACTTAAGAATTTTCAGAGTTGCATTTATGCACATTATTTGAAAGTGGTAAGGAAAGTTCCACAATTAAATATCAAGCTCACTGTATTACATACACTTATGCTGATCCTAACAGAACAGCATTTTTTTCATAGGTGATTATGACATGTTCCTGCCTGCAGACAGGTGTTGTATGACCCCATTCCCTGACCCAAACCAGTTACAATGCAGCTCTAGCCAGGACAAGGGCACACAATGAAATGAACTTTGGCTAACTAAAGGGAAGATTTCAGTGTCTGAAAAGTCTGAGGGTTTCACACCTGACAGGGCCTGTGACATTGTTGCATGTGCCATATTACACAACATTGCAAAAAAAAAAAAAAAAAACACTTTTCATTATATGTTTAATAAAAGACAAATATACTTAGTTCCTTGAGTTTTATTTCAATTGTTCTTTGTAAAGAAAAGCCAGTGGTCAAGTGCCTGCAACAAGAGATATTAGACACATGCCTCATGCAATAAATAAAAAGGAAAAGTTGGCTATACACTGCCCACCTGTAGGCCTATGTCTCCTCTGTCTGTGCAGACTCTTCTGTAGGCCTTTCTGTAGATGTGGAATCCTGCAACTTATATTGCAGCCATAAAGCACACAAGTATAAATTAAGTAAAGTTATTTATGCACTTGCAGGTAGGCTAGTTCCTCCAAATGACAGTTATCTGAGAGGGTTTATTCACTGTCCAGTGCAATGGAAACAAATGGACATTACTAAGTCTTATACTTTCTTTCCTTTGGAAAGTTAGAAAATGTCCACTTACTGCACATATTTCAGCCACCACTTTCTTGGGAACAGATACAAGTGTTGGTGTATTATGTAAAAGTGCACAAAAGAGGAAAACACAATGTCATTACAATGAACTACACTCGGGAAAAATATTTTTACATTAACATAAGTTTATCAGTTTTCACTTTCACAAGTCAAAGCAATTCATCATTACTCAAGATTTAACAGTTGAAATGACTATACGGCCTTAATTTAATGCAGCAAAAATTATTTTACAGTGTAGGCTACTTCTCAAGATCTTTTCTTCTTTTTTTTTTTCTCAGCCTTTTTCTTGGTTGCTTTTATAAACAGACAACCATTTATTTAACAGTGTCTTTTATAAAAGAGACTATAATATAATAAAAAATTACCATTATGTAGAATATTTTTGTACTTCACTTTTGTTTGTTCCCATGTTCTAGTGTGGTGACTCTGACATTACAATGTAATTATGCAATTATTAAAATGCAAAAATATAGGCTAATAAGTGATAAAAACATCTAACATGGCCACTTCTAACGGATTTAAATTGTCTGCTACTTTTTGCCAGCCCTCTCTCCTGGCATTTGCAGACTTTGAGGTGTTCCCTGGCGTTTTAATTAAACATTAAAATTCCGAATAAACTTCGACTATTAGTTCTTGCTCTGCTGCGGAGAAAAACTGAGCGCGCTCTTTGGCCACGCTGAACAGCCAATAGCAGCGTTGCTGATCAATGTTTCTACTATCGATACATATCCCCTTTTCAACCAGTGCATGAACGCGCAATTATCTCAGATAACTCAATCCAGCTATACTAATCATATCCGGCAAGTGTGTTCGAAGAACCGAGTTAGCCAGATCATGATTAGCACGATGATATCATCTTGGATGTGTCATTTGATCTCGGATGTAATAAGCAACGTACGAAGAACGAGCCCCAGGTTAATGGAATGCAGTGTACACTCTATGTCAGACAATGTGTTTTAAGGATGGAAATCTGTTCTCTTTGCAAATGTTACTATGAAATTGGCCTTAAATTTAATTCTGCGTGGTAACCAGCAGATACCCTGTTTATGATTGTAATAAATTATGAATGGATAACAACAGACCACCAACTGTCTTCTTTCGAAAAGGACCTCAATTATGCTTGTTGTCCAAAGGCTTCATGAACTTTTAGTTTGGGTATGTCATCTCTTGGGTCTGGGTTTGAGTTCATCAAGCTCTATTTTGTACCATGTATGTGGAAAGTGCCTTTATGATTGTGTATTATGGTCTAGGATTTTTCTTTTAAAGAACTTTATCATACAATTCTTTAAGACTGGATAGATTGTTTTTGTTTTTTTAGGTGAAATGTATCTCTCTTTGTCTTTTAGAAGCAATTGATGATGCCAAGAAAGCCCAGCAGCTGCAGCCAGGTCTTGCACTTGCCTTCTTAAGAACAGGGTAAGTTCACAATATAGTTTTCTCACATAAAACACAAACCTGTGTATTTGTATGCCTCTGCATCATTAATAAGTCATTGAAATGCTGTGCATTCTGGAATACTGGAATACTTTTCAAATGTACTGTTGTAACAGTGAGACCATTATAATCAGAGGTGTAGCAAGAGAGCTGCAGCAGAGGTCATCTTATTGTTCTTTGTCGAATCATTTATACAGAGGGTAATCTTATTTGCAATACCGAGAATGTGGCCACATAGGAAAGTAGAGCAGAAAGGTAAAGAGTATTTCTTTTAGACCAAAGTTGAAAATCATGAAAAGGGGCCAACCAATAGTGACAATCACCAGATCAAATCAGATTTTGTTGAAGAAAAAAATCATATCACACTGCCCAGTTCCACGGACCAACAGACAGCAACATATTCAGTCTAACTTTACACCCAAAAAAGAAATGCTTTCTTTACAAATTGTCCGCCTTTTCCATCAACAAATAAATACTTTTAATATCCAACATAATAATAATAATAATAATAATAAATATAGCTGCGAGCAGCGATTGCGGGCCCAAGCCGGTGGCACCGCCACCCTGGTGCCTTTAAAGGCACCAGGGTGGCGGTGCCACCGGCTTGGGCCCTCCATCGCTGCTCGCAGCTATATTTACATATATCTATATACTGTACATCTATATATCTATATATCTATATATCTATATATCTATCTATGTATCTATCTATCTATATATATATATATATATATATATATATATATATATATATATATATATATATATATATATATAGATGTAATGAAGATGAAGTTCCAGTGAAATATGTTCACAATTCCCTATGATATCTTCATGTCCTATGTATGTATTCTGAGTGGCAGTTTCTAGATGCTGAGGTTATGATCCGTGATAGCATTGGAAATAATTAGCCAAAATGTAGGCCTACAGTATGAGCCCTTTACCGTGTTAAAGTGATATAAAGCCATAGATGGCTTTAATATTTTTCTGTGACTGGGTATGTTTAGGCATAAAATAATAGTTCATTTCTACTTCCATAGGAATTAATTGAAAACGCTCGCTCTGCTTCACTTGGCTCTGCTTTTCTTTACAGTAAAACACTGTTCTCAAGGATTCATCCAACCCTGTTTAAAAATAATCCAATACTGCCCTCTTTTGGAAATACTATATATTCAATCGGTAGTATTATTTTATACAGAAATAAATTATTTATAATTCAGATGAGAATAAAGTTAGTGTTAATTAAAATTGTAAGGAAAACAAATATATTGATCTGAAATCTACTATCATTTGCTGCAAATAGGTTGACTATTTTATTATATTTTATTACGGCTATAATGAACCGGCTGCGATGTCAAGATTGCAATGCTGGAATGTGTGTGTGTGTGTGTGTGTGTTTTTACACAACATTGTGCTTTTGTAAAAAAAACATTCAAGCAATCCCACCCCCGAAATGTCGCTATTTTTAAAATGAAACTAAAATGCTCACGGCTGCACGGGCAATAACGCGTCCACAGCGAGGAACGAGCAGAACAGAGTGAATGTTTTTAGTTCATTCCTACTGGACGTCCGTATTTTACTTTCGTTTTTAAGTTAGCATTTCAAAAGCCTCCAGCGGTGTCACACGTCGATTAACCGGTGGGGAAATATTCCCAGAGTCACATCCCTAACATATTTATATATAAATACTATAGGCCTACCTGATTTTGAACAGAGGGCAGCATAGCACTATGAATGAATTGATTTATTTATTTTTTGGACTAAACAACTATTCTGGCTGTTTTTAAACTTAACTTAACTTAAACATAATTCTTAAATAAATAAAAAAAAGAGAATAAAATGGGTTTAGTTCTGATATATGTATAATTTTATATAGAAATAAATGGCGTACAATTACATTTTTAGAAGATATGAGGCTTTTAGTGTTTCCTTTTTTGACATTCCTTTAATCCCTCGCCATTACAAAACCATTTGAGATATTTAATATCTGTTCACAATTTAGCATCTTTAATGTATTTTCATCATACAAAAAGTTTGGTGTGAATAAAATAAACCACTTAGGAGGAGTAGCTAAAAACTCAGAGTCTGAAATATCCAAAAAATCTACATTCAAACCAAAATATCTGACTTCCTGTTGGTCTGAGCTAATGACTGTAAATTAGAAAGTTGTCCGGCTTGATGAGACCAAAATACGTACTGATTTTTATAACTGTGGGTAAAACTAACCCCCCCACTTTTGTCAAAAACATTTTGAAAGTGACACACTTCCGGCTACCAGTTGGTGGCGCTATAACTTTGACTCACAATAGTTACATCCATGTGATCGGCCTCTTACAACGAACACACTGCTGAAGTTTCATCAAGATCAGATAATGTATGCAGAAGTTATAACACACTTCCTGTTTGCATTATTCGCCATAAATTCGTTTCCTCGCCACGGCCAAACCGTTCGAGATATCAAAAATCCGTCCGCAATTTAGCATCCTCAATGTCTTGACTTCATGCTGACCGCGTTTTGTGGGGATTGGACGAATTCTCTAGGAGGAGTATTTCACATTCCACAGCAAGCGTTTTCCAAACAACCCATAATAGCCGACTTCCTGTTGGGCTGGCGCAAAACTTAGAGCACGAAAGTTGTTCAGCCCGATGAGATCTATATGTGTGCTGAGTTTCAAATTAATTCATGCAAGCGTGTTTGATCTATGGACCAAGTTTTGGGACCCCGTTCAAGGGGGCGCTGTTGAGCCCCCCTGCCACGCCCGGGTACCAGCTTCAACCCGTCCCTGATGGCAGGGGGTTCCGACTTGTATGTAAAGTTTCAAGAGTTTTTGAGCACGTTAAGGACCCCAAAAGCCCCTGAAACCTTGATTAACAATATAAAAGCAATAGTCAAATCCCCCCTCCCCTCACACACACAGAGACACAGAGAGAGGGAGAGAAAATTCTTCAGAAAATCCACATTCAAACCAAAATATCTCTCTTCCTGTTGGTCGGAGATCGTTAATGTAAATTAGAAAGTTGTCCGTCTTGATGAGAACAATACACATACCAAGTTTTGTTGCTGTTGATAAAACTAACCCCCCCACTTATGACTAAAGGTGGCGCTACTGAGCCCCTCACCACGCCCGTTTCTGAAACTTTGCACATGTCGACGGGCTAATAAATGTGATGTGTCTGTCGAGTTTCATCCAATTTCAAGTATGTTAAGAGTCTCAAAAGCATCAAAAAAGAATATTAAAGTTTGAAGCGTTGCCATGGCAACAGTATTAAAGATATCAAAAATCCTTTCACAGGTCTACATCTGCCGTGTGTTTACATTATACACATAAACTTTGAAGCAAATCGGGTAAAAATAAGAGGGTGATTTCAAAGCATTTTGAAAGGGACACACTTCCTGCTGACAGTTGGTGGCGCTATAACTTTGACTCACAATAGTCACATCCATGTGATCGGCCTCTTACAACGAACACACTGCTGAAGTTTAATCAAGATCAGTTAATGTATGCAGAAGTTATAACACACTTCCTGTTTCCATTATTCGCCATCAATTCGTGTCCTCGCCACGGCCAAACCGTTCGAGATATCAAAAATCTGTCCGCAATTTAGCATCCTCAATGTCTTGACTTCATGCTGACTGAGTTTGGAGGCGAATGGATGAATTTTGTAGGAGGAGTAGATCAAATTCCACAGCATGCGTTTCCAAACAACCCATAATAGCCGACTTCCTGTTGGGCTGGCGTAAAAAGTAAAAGTACGAAAGTTGTTCGGCCCGATGAGATCTATATATGTACCGAGTTTCATATTATTACATGCAAGCGTGTCTGATTTATGGACCAAGTTTTCGGACCCCGTTCAAGGGGGCGCTGTTGAGCCCCCCTGCCACGCCCGGGTACCAGCTTTAGCCCGGCCCTGATGGCCGCGGGTTCTGACCTGTGTGCAAAGTTTCAAGAGTTTTCGAGCACGTTAAGGGTCTCAAAAGTGCCAGAAAGGTTGACAGAAAAATAATAATAATAATAAATATAGCTGCGAGCAGCGATTGCGGGCCCAAGCCGGTGGCACCGCCACCCTGGTGCCTTTAGTTACACTAAAGGCACCGGGGTGGCGGTGTCACCGGCTTGGGCCCTCCATCGCTGCTCGCAGCTATATATATATATATGTGTGTGTGTGTGTGTGTGTGTGTGTGTGTGTGTGTGTGTGTGTATATATATATATATATATATATACACACACACACACACACACACACACACACACATATATATATATATATATATATATATATATATATATATATATATATATATATACACACATATATATAAATATCTATCTATCTATCTATCTATCTATATATATATCTATATATATATATATATATATATAAGACAGAAAATATTACTTGTCTTACCATATTCTGATTTTATGATACACTCAAAATATTCCACCACAAATCCTTTAAATTAAATGTAAAAATAAAAACGAAAGTAAGCCGTGTTGGTCTCACGTAACCCTCTCATTAGAATCAAAATGTTTCAATATTTGCGATGTATTTGGATGCTAAACTATTCTTTATTATAGGCTTTGTACTTCACTCGTGTTCCAATATCGATGGAAAAAATCATCCTCTTCACACGCGCAAAAATGTGCTTGGAAACATCACAGTGGAGCTCTGCTTACTGTGAATGGTACAAATTGTACTACTGACTATTTAAACAGAGCAGTGTAATTCGTATATGTTATGTTGACTATTTTTATTATTATATTGTATTAGGGCTATAATGAACAGGCTGCGATGTCAAGATTGCAATTCTGAAATGTGTGTGTGTGTGTGTGACGCGGTTGCGGTTGAACAGTGGACACATAAAAACATAAATAAAATGTATTAGTTTATTCCTACTTCCATAGGAATACATTGAAAATGCTCGCTCTACTCCGCACCATTATCAATGTCTGTGCGGACGTCTGTATTTTACTTTCGCTTTTAAGTTAGCGATTTAAAAGCCCTCAGCGGTGTCACACGTCGATTAACCGGTGGGAAAATATTATCACAGTCACATCCCTAATATATTTATATATAAATACAATAGGCCTACCTGAAAGAGAATTTTACTTGCCCGACCAGAGTATAGCCTGATTAGAACGTCAATAACAAAAAAAAATAACTTGGGAATCACTAAAACGAGAGATCATTCTAATTTCATTACATTCATTTTAAGTTGCAATCAGCAGTTAATAATAAATATATTACTGATCAATGGTAACAAGGTTGCCCTGCTGAGGCTCATGCAGCTTCTCCAGGAGAATTGTAAACAAATGAGCGCAGCACACAAAAAAGCAACCCACTTAACAACATACTGACTATAAAAATTACAAATATGGAGTTTTTATATATTTTATAACCTATGATAGAGTTAAGCAACCTCACTTGACGAGTAGGCTACTATTTCCTGAATACAATCACGATTGAAACTGTGACATTGATTTCATACAACAGGTTAATAAACAGTTACAATTAAGTCACTTACATTTTAGATGCAATATTGACTGTTTTTGTTCTGTTTCAGCAGCAAAAATAGTTAAACAAAGATCACAGCAGAACCATCGCGCATCTCACAGCAACTTGTTTTCTCATTACTGAATGATTCAGCATTTTGAAACAAATCGGTTGACTCAAAGATTCAATGGTCAATCCATAAACATCTGTCTCAATCATGAATGATTCAGTCATTCGAACGAATCGTTTGAACGAATGAATCAATGACTCGCTCATTAAGACGGTCGCCTGGCGACACCTAATGGCGGTTTAGTGTTATGTTTAAAAGTATCATTCTTTCCAACGTGTGTGCACCATTATCAATGTCCGTGCGGACGTCCGAATTTTACTTTCACTTTTATATTAGCGAGTTGAAAGCACCCGCTCGTGTCACACGTCGATTAACCGATGGGAAAATATCCTCACAGTCATATACCTAATACATTTATATTTAAATACAATATAGGCCTACCTAGTAAAAAGTTTAATATACTATTTTTATATCCTTTTGGACACAAGAGGGCAGTATAGCCCTGTTTGCTTTTTTGTTGAACCAAATAGCACTAAATAGCCTGTTTTTAACTTTTTTTATACTTCTTGAATTGCAAAAACAGAATAAAATGGGTTTAGTTCTAATATTTGTATAATTTTATATAAAAATAAACGGTGTATAATTACATTTGTAGAAGATATGAGATGTTTTCTGATTCCTTTTTTGACATTACTTTAATCCCTCGCCATATCAAAACCGTTTGAGATATTCAATATCCGTTCACAATTTAGCATCTTTAATGTATTTTCATCATGTTGAAAAAGTTTGGTGTGAATAAAATAAACCACTTAGCAGGAGTGGGTAAAAATGCAGAGGCTGAATTTGCAAATAAATCCACATTCAAACCAAAATATCTGACTTCCTATTGGTCAGAGCGAATGACTGCAAATTAGAAAGTTGTCCTGCTCGATGAGACCAATATACGTACTGATTTTTGTAATTGTGGGTAAAACTAACCCCCCCCCACTTTTGTCAAAAACATTTTGAAAGTGACACACTTCCTGCTACCAGTTGGTGGCGCTATAACTTTGACTCACAATAGTCACATCCATGTGATCGGCCTCTTACAACGAACACACTGCTGAAGTTTCATCAAGATCAGATAATGTATGCAGAAGTTATAACACACTTCCTGTTTGCATTATTCGCCATAAATTTGTTTCCTCGCCACGGCCAAACCGTTCGAGATATCAAAAATCCGTCCGCAATTTAGCATCCTCAATGTCTTGACTTCACGCTGACCGAGTTTTGTGGGGATTGGACGAATTCTCTAGGAGGAGTATTTCACATTCCACAGCAAGCGTTTTCCAAACAACCCATAATAGCCGACTTCCTGTTGGGCTGGCGCAAAACTTAGAGCACGAAAGTTGTTCGGCCCGATGAGATCTATATGTGTGCTGAGTTTCATATTAATTCATGCAAGCTAGTTTGATCTATGGACCAAGTTTTCGGACCCCATTCCAGGGGGCGCTGTTGAGCCCTCCTGCCACGCCCGGGTACCAGCTTCAGCCAGGTTCTGACCTGTGTGCAAAGTTTCATGAGTTTTTGAGCACGTTAAGGGCCCCAAAGCCCCTGAAACCTTGAAAAACAATTATAAGAGCAGTCTCTCCTAACAGACAAATTCCCCACACCCCACACACACACACAGAGACAGAGAGAGAGAGAGAAAATTCTCAAAAATATCACATTCAAACCAAAATATCTCACTTCCTGTTTGTCAGGGCTTATGACAATAAATTAGAAAGTTGTTCGGCTTGATGAGAACAATATACATAACGATTTTTGTGACTCTACTTAAAACTAAGCCCCCATTTTTGACTAAAGGTGGCGCTACTGAGCCCCTCACCACGCCCGTTTCTGAAACTTTTCACATGTCTACTGGCTAATAAATGTGATGTGTCTGCCGAGTTTCATGCAATTTCAAGTATGTGAAGAGTCTCAAAAGCATCCGAAAAGAATATTAAAGTTTGATGCGTTGCCACGGCAACAGTATCTAAGATATCAATAATCCTTTCACAGGTCTACATCTGCCGTGTGTCTACATTATACACATAAAGTTTGAAGCAAATCGGGTAAAAATAAGAGTTTGATTTCAAAGCATTTTGAAAGTGACACACTTCCTGCTGCCAGTTGGTGGCGCTATAACTTTGACTCACAATAGTCACATCCATGTGTTCGGCCTCTTACAACGAACACACTGCTGAAGTTTCATCAAGATCAGTTAATGTATGCTGAAGTTATAACACACTTCCTGTTTGCATTATTCGCCATAAATTCGTTTCCTCGCCACGGCCAAACCGTTCGAGATATCAAAAATCCCCTGGCAATTTTTCATCCTCAATGCCTTGACTTCATGCACATTGAGTTTGGTGGTGACCGGGTAAATTTCCTAGGAGAAGTGTTTCAAATTCCTGAGCATGCGTTTCCAAACAATCTTAAATAGTCGACTTCCTTTTGGGCTGGCGTAAAACTTAGAGCACGAAAGTTGTTCGGCCCGATGAGATCTATATGTGTACCGAGTTTCATATTATTACATGCAAGCGTGTTTGATTTATGGACAAGTGTTCGGATCCCGTTCCAGGGGGCGCTGTCGAGCCCCCGTGCCACGCCCGGGTACCAGCTTCAGCCCGGCCCTGATGGCCGCGGGTTCTGACCCGTGTGCAAAGTTTCAAGAGTTTGAGCATGTTAAGGGCCTCAAAAGTGCCTGAATAGTCGTAAGAATAATAATAATAAATATAGCTGCGAGCAGCGATTGCGGGCCCAAGCCGGTGGCACCGCCACCCTGGTGCCTTTAGTTACACTAAAGGCACCGGGGTGGCGGTGTCACCGGCTTGGGCCCTCCATCGCTGCTCGCAGCTATATTATATATATATATATATATATATATATATATATATATATATATATATATATATATATATATATATATATATATACACACATATATATATACATATATATGTATATACATATACATAAATATATATATATATATATATATATATATATATATAATAAAGATGGGAAATTTTACTTGTCTTACCTTATTCTGATTTTATGATACACTCAAAATATTCCACAACAAATCCTTTAAATTTAATGTAAAAATAAAAACGAAAGTAAGTGTTGGGCTCACGTAACCCTTTCATTAGAATCAAAACGTTTCAACAGTTGTGATGTATTTGGATGCTAAACTATTCTTTATTATAGGCTAAAAAATAGTTTTAGTTTACACTTACTTCACTCGTGTTCCAATATCGACGGAAAAAATCATCCTCTTCACACGCGCAAAAATGTGCTTGGAAAAATCACAGTGGAGCAGTGCTTACTGTGAATGTACGAATTGTACTACTGACTATTTAAACAGAGCAGTGTGTATATGTTAGGTTTACTATTTTATTAAGGCTATAATGAACAGGCTGCGATGTCAAGTTTGCAATGCTGGAATGTGTGTGTGATTTAACAGTAGACACATAAAAACATAATTGGCAAATAATTTTGTTCATACAGGACATCATTCAAACTGCAAAGTGTTTGCTTATATTTATATACACTCGCAATAAAACACAACATTGTGCTTTTGTAAAATAAATTCAAGCAATCCACCCCCCGAAATGGCGTTCATTTTAAAATTAAACTAAAAGCTCTTGGCTAAACAGGCATTCATAACTGTGAGCGCCCACGGCGAGGAACAAGCAGAACAGAGCGAACGTTTTTTAGTTAATTCCTACTTCCATAGGAATTCATTGAAAATGCTCGCTCTACTCAGCACCATTATTAAAGTCTGTGCAGACATATGTATTTTACTTTAAGTTAGCGATTTAAAAGCCCCCAGCGGTGTCACACGTCGATTAACCGACATCCCTAATATATTTATATATATATATACAATAGGCCTACCTGAAAGAGAATTTGGCTTGCCCGACCAGAGTAGCCTGATTTGAACGTCAATGACAAAAAATAACTTGGGAATCACTAAAACGAGAGATTATTCTAATTTTATTACATTCATTTTAAGTTGCAATCAACAGTTGATAATAAATGTATTACTGATCAATGGTAACAAGGTTGCGCTGCTGAGGCTCGTGCAGCTTCTCCAGGAGGAACGTAAACAAATGAGCGCAGCACACAAAAAAGAAACCCAGTTAACAACATACTGACTATAAAAATTACAAATATGGAGTTTTTATATATTTTATAACCTATGATAGAGTTAAGCAACCTCACTTGACGAGTAGGCTACTATTTCCTGAATACAATCACGATTGAAACTGTGACATTGATTTCATACAACAGGTTAATAAACCGTTATAATTAAGTCACTTACATTTTAGATGCAATATTGACTGTTTTTGTTCTGTTTCAGTAGCGAAAATAGTTAAACAAAGATCACAGCAGAACCGTCGCGCATCTCACGGCAACTTGTTTTCTCATTACTGAATGATTCAGCATTTTTAACGAATCGGTTGACTCAAAGATTCAATGATCAATCCATAAACATCTGTCTCAATCATGAATGACTCAGTCATTTGAACGAATCGTTTGAACGAATGAATCAATGACTCGCTCATTAAGACGGTCGCCTGGCGACACCTAATGGCGGTTTAGTGTTATGTTTAAAAGTATCATTCTTTCCAACGTGCACCATTATCAATGTCAGTGCGGACGTCCGTTTTTTACTTTCACTTTTATATTAGCGATTTAAAAGCACTCGCTCGTGTCACACGTCGATTAACCGATGGGAAAATATCCTCACAGTCATACCTAATACATTTATATTTAAATACAATAGGCCTACCTAGTAAAACGTTTTATATACTATTTTGATTTCCTTTTGGACACAAGAGGGCAGTATAGCCCTATGTTTGCTTTTTTGTTGAACCAAATAGCACTAAATAGCCTGTTTTTAACTTTTTTTATACTTCTTGAATTGCAAAAACAGAATAAAATGGGTTTAGTTCTAATATTTGTATAATTTTATATAAAAATAAATGGTGTATAATTACATTTTTAGAAGTTATGAGATGTTTCCTGCTTCCTTTTTGACATTAATTTAATCCCTCGCCATAGCAAAACCGTTTGAGATATTCAATATCCGTTTACAATTTAGCATCATTAATATATTTTTATCATGTTGAAAAAGTTTGGTGTGAATAAAATAAATAGTTTAAGAGGAGTGGCTAAAAATTCAGAGGCTGATTTTGCAAAAAAAATCCACATTCAGACCAAAATATCTGACTTCCTGATGGCCGGAGCTAATGAATGTAAATCAGAAAGTTGTCCGGCTTGATGAGTACAATATACAAACTTTTTTTTTTTAATTGTAGTTAAAACTAACCCGCCCACTTTTGTCAAAAGCATGTTGAAAGTGACACACTTCCTGCTGCCAGTTGGTGGCGCTATAACTTTGACTCACAATAGTTACATCCATCTGATCGGCCTCTTACCACGAACACACTGCTGAAGTTTCATCAAGATCAGTTAATGTATGCAGAAGTTATTCCACTTCGTGTTTCTCTTTTCTCGCCATAAATTCGTTTTCTCGCCACGGCCAAACCGTTCGAGATATCAAAAATCCGTCCGCAATTTAGAATCCTCAATGTCTTGACTTCATGCACACCGAGTTTGGTGGGGATTGGATGAATTCTCTAGGAGGAGTACTTCGCATTCCACAGCAAGCGTTTTCCAAACAACCCATAATAGCCGACTTCCTGTTGGGCTGGCATAAAACTTGACCGGGGGAAAGTTGTTCGGCCCGATGATATCTATATGTGTACCGAGTTTCAAATTAATTCATGCAAGCGTGTTTGATCTATGGACCAAGTTTTGGGACCCCGTTCAAGGGGGCGCTGTTGAGCCCCCCTGCCACGCCCGGGTACCAGCTTCAACCCGTCCCTGATGGCAGGGGGTTCCGACTTGTATGTAAAGTTTCAAGAGTTTTTGAGCACGTTAAGGACCCCAAAAGCCCCTGAAACCTTGATTAACAATATAAAAGCAATAGTCAAATCCCCCCTCCCCTCACACACACAGAGACACAGAGAGAGGGAGAGAAAATTCTTCAGAAAATCCACATTCAAACCAAAATATCTCTCTTCCTGTTGGTCGGAGATCATTAATGTAAATTAGAAAGTTGTCCGTCTTGATGAGAACAATACACATACCAAGTTTTGTTGCTGTTGATAAAACTAACCCCCCCACTTATGACTAAAGGTAGCGCTACTGAGCCCCTCACCACGCCCGTTTCTGAAACTTTGCACATGTCTACGGGCTAATAAATGTGATGTGTCTGTCGAGTTTCATCCAATTTCAAGTATGTTAAGAGTCTCAAAAGCATCAAAAAAGAATATTAAAGTTTGAAGCGTTGCCATGGCAACAGTATTAAAGATATCAAAAATCCTTTCACAGGTCTACATCTGCCGTGTGTTTACATTATACACATAAACTTTGAAGCAAATTGGGTAAAAATAAGAGGGTGATTTCAAAGCATTTTGAAAGGGACACACTTCCTGCTGCCAGTTGGTGGCGCTATAACTTTTACTCACAATAGTCACATCCATGTGATCGGCCTCTTACAACGAACACACTGCTGAAGTTTAATCAAGATCAGTTAATGTATGCAGAAGTTATAACACACTTCCTGTTTCCATTATTCGCCATCAATTCGTGTCCTCGCCACGGCCAAACCGTTCGAGATATCAAAAATCTGTCCGCAATTTAGCATCCTCAATGTCTTGACTTCATGCTGACTGAGTTTGGAGGCGAATGGATGAATTTCCTAGGAGGAGTACATTAAATTCCACAGCATGCGTTTCCAAACAACCCATAATAGCCGACTTCCTGTTGGGCTGGCGTAAAAAGTAAAAGTACGAAAGTTGTTCGGCCCGATGAGATCTATATATGTACCGAGTTTCATATTATTACATGCAAGCGTGTCTGATTTATGGACCAAGTTTTTGGACCCCGTTCAAGGGGGCGCTGTTGAGCCCCCCTGCCACGCCCGGGTACCAGCTTCAGCCCGGCCCTGATGGCCGCAGGTTCTGACCTGTGTGCAAAATTTCAAGAGTTTTCGAGCATGTTAAAGGCCCCAAAAATGCCCGAAAGGTTGACAGAAAAATAAGAATAATAATAATAATAATAATAAATATATATATATATATATATATATATATATATATATATATATATATATATAAATATAGCTGCGAGCAGCGATTGCGGGCCCAAGCCGGTGGCACCGCCACCCTGGTGCCTTTAGTTACACTAAAGGCACCGGGGTGGCGGTTTCACCGGCTTGGGCCCTCCATCGCTGCTCGCAGCTATATTTATATATATATATATATATATAACAAAAAAAACAAAAACAATATATATTTTTATTTTTTATTTTTTTTAAGTGTGTTTATATATATATATATATATTACATTTTTTGGATGCTAAACATTTGTTTATTATAGGCTTTGTACTTCACTCACGTTCCACTATTGAAGGGAAAAATTATCCTCTTCACATGCGCAAATATGTGCTTGGAAACATCACAGTTTAGCGGTGATTACTGTGTTTAAATAGTCAGTACAATTCATATTATTCAGAGCAGTGTAATTTTTATATGTTAGGTTGACGATTTTATTATTATATTTTATAAAGGCTATAATGAACAGACTGCGATATCAAGATTGCAATGCGCTCGCTCTGCACCATTATCAATGTCCGTGCGGACGAACATATTTTACTTTCGTTTTTAAGTTACCGATTCAAAAGCCCCCAGCGGTGTCACACATCGATTAACCGGTGGGAAAATTTTCCCACAGTCACATCCCTAATATATTTATATATAAATACAATAGGCCAACCTGAAAGAGAATTTTACTTGCCCGACCAGAGTAGCCTGATTAGAACGTCAATGACAAAAAAATAACTTGGGAATCACTAAAACGAGAGATTATTCTAATTTTATTACATTCATTTTAAGTTGCAATCAACAGTTGTTAATAAATGGATTACCAGTAATCAGTTGATCAATGGTAACAAGGTTGCGCTGCTGAGGCTCATGCAGCTTCTCCAGGAGAAATGTAAACAAATGAGATCAGCACACAAAAAACAAACTCAGTTAACAACTTGCTGACTATAAAAATTATAAATATGGAGTTTTGATATATTTTATAACAGTTAAGCAACCTCACTTGACGAGAAGGCTGTTTCCTGAATACAATCACGATTGAAACTGTGACATTGATTTCATACAACAGGTTAAAAAACAGTTACAATCAAGTCACTTACATTTTAGATGCAATATTGACTGTTTTTGTTCTGTTTCAGCAGCGAAAATAGTTAAACAAAAAGATCACAGCAGAATCATCACGCGCATCTCTCAGCAATGTGTTTTCTCATTTCTGAATGATTCAGCATTTTGAACGAATCGGTTGACTCAAAGATTGAATGATCAATCCATAAACATATGTCTTAATCATGAATGACTCAGTCATTCAAATGAATCGTTTGAACGAATGAATCAATGACTCACTCATTAAGACGGTCGCCTGGCGACACTTAATGGCGGTTTAGTGTTATGTTTAAAAGTATCATTCTTTCCAACGTGTGTGTGATTTGTGTGTGCAACATTATCAATGTCCGTGCGGACGTCCGTATTTTTCTTTCACTTTTATATTAGCAATTTAAAAGCACCCGCTCGTGTCACACGTCGATTAACCGGTGGGAAAATATCCTCAGACACATACCTAATAAATGTATATTTAAATACAATATTGGCCTACCTGGTAAAAAGTTTTATATACTATTTTGATGTCCTTTTGGACACAAGAGGGCAGAATAGCCCTATGTATGACTTTTTTTTTCTTTTTTTTTTACTTTACTGTTTTTAATTTTAGATTAAAATTAGAATAAAATTCTTTTTAAAAACAGAAAAAAATGGGTTCAGTTGTAATATTTGTATACTTTTATATAGAAATAAATGGTATATAATTACATTTTTAGAAGATTTTAAGCTTTTAGTGTTTCCTTTTTGGACATTACTTTAATCCCTCGCCATAGCAAAACCGTTTGAGATATTTATTATCCGTTCACAATTTAGCATATTTAATGTATTTTCATCATGTTGAAAAAGTTTGGTGGGAATAAAATAAATAGTTTAAGAGGAGTGGCTAAAAATTCAGAGGCTGATTTTGCAAAAAAATCCACATTCAGACCAAAATATCTGACTTCCTGATGGCCGGAGCTAATGAATGTAAATTAGAAAGTTGTCCGGCTTGATGAGTACAATATACAAACTATTTTTTTTTTACTGTAGTTAAAACTAACCCGCCCACTTTTGTCAAAAGCATGTTGAAAGTGACACACTTCCTGCTGCCAGTTGGTGGCGCTATAACTTTGACTCACAATAGTTACATCCATCTGATCGGCCTCTTACCACGAACACACTGCTGAAGTTTCATCAAGATCAGTTAATGTATGCAGAAGTTATTCCACTTCGTGTTTCTCTTTTCTCGCCATAAATTCGTTTCCTCGCCACGGCCAAACCGTTCGAGATATCAAAAATCCGTCCGCAATTTAGAATCCTCAATGTCTTGACTTCATGCACACCGAGTTTGGTGGGGATTGGATGAATTCTCTAGGAGGAGTACTTCGCATTCCACAGCAAGCGTTTTCCAAACAACCCATAATAGCCGACTTCCTGTTGGGCTGGCGCAAAACTTAGAGCACGAAAGTTGTTCGGCCCGATGAGATCTATGTGTGTGCCGAGTTTCATATTAATTCATGCAAGCTAGTTTGATCTATGGAGCAAGTTTTCGGACCCCATTCCAGGGGGCGCTGTTGAGCCCCCCTGCCACGCCCGGGTACCAGCTTCAGCCAGGCCCTGATGGCCGCAGGTTCCGACTTGTATGTAAAGTTTCAAGAGTTTTTGAGCACGTTAAGGACCCCAAAAGCCCCTGAAACCTTGATTAACAATATAAAAGCAATAGTCAAATCCCCCCTCCCCTCACACACTCAGAAACACAGAGAGAGGGAGAGAAAATTCTTCAGAAAATCCACATTCAAACCAAAATATCTCTCTTCCTGTTGGTCGGAGATCGTTAATGTAAATTAGAAAGTTGTCCGTCTTGATGAGAACAATACACATACCAAGTTTTGTTGCTGTTGATAAAACTAACCCCCCCACTTATGACTAAAGGTGGCGCTACTGAGCCCCTCACCACGCCCGTTTCTGAAACTTTGCACATGTCTACGGGCTAATAAATGTGATGTGTCTGTCGAGTTTCATCCAATTTCAAGTATGTTAAGAGTCTCAAAAGCATCAAAAAAGAATATTAAAGTTTGAAGCGTTGCCATGGCAACAGTATTAAAGATATCAAAAATCCTTTCACAGGTCTACATCTGCCGTGTGTTTACATTATACACATAAAGTTTGAAGCAAATCGGTTAAAAATAAGAGGGTGATTTCAAAGCATTTTGAAAGGGACACACTTCCTACTGCCAGTTGGTGGCGCTATAACTTTGACTCACAATAGTCACATCCATGTGATCGGCCTCTTACAACGAACACACTGCTGAAGTTTAATCAAGATCAGTTAATGTATGCAGAAGTTATAACACACTTCCTGTTTCCATTATTCGCCATCAATTCGTGTCCTCGCCACGGCCAAACCGTTCGAGATATCAAAAATCTGTCCGCAATTTAGCATCCTCAATGTCTTGACTTCATGCTGACTGAGTTTGGAGGCGAATGGATGAATTCCCTAGGAGGAGTACATTCAATTCCACAGCATGCGTTTCCAAACAACCCATAATAGCCAACTTCCTGTTGGGCTGGCGTAAAAAGTAAAAGTACGAAAGTTGTTTGGCCCGATGAGATCTATATGTGTATTGAGTTTCATATTATTACATGCAAGCGTGTCTGATTTATGGACCAAACTTTCGGACCCCTTTCAAGGGGGCGCTGTTGAGCCCCCCTGCCACGCCCGGGTACCAGCTTCAGCCCGGCCCTGATGGCCGCAGGTTCTGACCTGTGTGCAAAATTTCAAGAGTTTTCGAGCATGTTAAAGGCCCCAAAAATGCCCGAAAGGTTGACAGAAAAATAAGAATAATAATAATAATAATAATAATAATAATAAATATAGCTGCGAGCAGCGATTACGGGCCCAAGCCGGTGGCACCGCAACCCCGGTGCCTTTAGTTACCTAAAGGCACCGGGGTGGCGGTACCGCCGGCTTTGGCCCTCCATCGCTGCTCGCAGCTATATTTATATATATATATATATATATATATTATACAAACATATATATATATATATATGTATTTATATATGTGTGTATATATATATATATATATATATATATATATATATATATATATATATATATATTATACAAACATATATATATATATATATATATATATATATATATATATATATATGTATTTATATATGTGTATATAAATATATATACACCGTTCAAAAGTTTGGGGTCAGGAAGATTTTTAATGTTTTTAGGAGAAGTCTCTTCTGCTCACCAAGGCTGCATTTATTTGATTAAAAATACAAACAAAAACAGTAATATTGTGAAATATTATTCCAATTTACAACAGCTGTTTTCTATTTTAAAATATTTTACACTGTAATTAATTTATGTGATCAAAGCTGAGTTTTCAGCATCATTACTCCCGTCTTCAGTGTCACATGATCCTTCAGAAACCATTCTAATATGATGATTGATGGTCAATAAATATTAATTATTATTTTCAATGTTGAAAACAGTTGTGTACAGATTTTTTTTCAAAATGCGTTGATGAATGTAAAGTTCAAAAGAACAGCATTTATTTCAAATATATTTTTTTTAACATTATAAATGTCTGTACTGTAACTTTTAATCAGTTTAACTCATTCTCGATGAATAAAAGTATTGATTTATTTTATTTCTTTTCCCCAAAAATAAAATTAAAATTATTACTGACCCCAAACTTCTGAACGGTAGTGTTTAATGTTACAAAAGCTTTAGATTTCAGATAAATGCTGTTCTTTTGAACTTTCTATTCATCAAAGACTGTACACAACTGTTTTCGACATTTAAAATAATAATGAATGTTTCTTGAGCATCAATCATCATATTAGAATAATTTCTGAAGGATCATGTGACAGTGACGACTGGAGTAATGATGCTGAAAACTCAGCTTTGATCACAGGAATAAATAACAGTTTAAAATATATTAAAATAGAAAGCAGCTGTTTTAAATTGGAATAATATTTTACAATATTACTGTTTTTGTTTGTATTTTTAATCAAATAAATGCAGCCTTGGTGAGCAGAAGAAACTTCGCTTAAAAATCTTACTGACGCCAAATTTTTGAACAGTAGTGTATATATATTATATAAAAATGTAAGGGATAAGACACAGATAATTTTACTTGCCTGACCTGATTAGAACAATGAAAAAAACTTAAATGAAAAAATAACTTGGGAATCAATAAAACGGGGGCGCGATTGAACAGTGGACACATAAAAACATACTCTGTCATTTTGTTCAGAACATCATTCAAACTGCAAAGTGTTAACTTATATTTTTGTACAGTAGCAATAAAACACAACATTGTGCTTTTTTTAAATACATTTAAGCAATCCGCCCCGAAAATGAAACTAAAATGCTCACGGCTGCACAGGCATTCATAATGGTGCGCGTCCTCAGCGAGGAACGAGCAGAACAGAGTCAACGTTTTTTAGGTCATTCCTCCTTCCATAGGAATTTATTGAAAACGCTCGCTCTGCTCCGCACCATTATCAATGTCCGTGCGGACGAACATATTTTACTTTTGTTTTTAAGTTAGCGATTAAAAAGCCCCCAGCGGTGTCACACGTCAGTTAACCAGTGGTAAAATATTCTCACCGTCACATACCTAGTATATTTTTATATAGATATAATAGGCCTACCTGATTTTGAACACAAGAGGGCAGTATAGCACTATGTTTGACTTTATTTATTTATTGTTTAGACTAAACAACCATTCTGGCAGTTTTTAAACTTAAACATTCTTAAATTGAAAAAAAAGAATAAAATGAGTTAAGTTCTGATATTTGTATACTTTTATATAGTAATAAATGGTGTATAATTACATTTTTAGAATATATGAGCCTTTGAGTGTTTCCTTTTTAGACAATACTTTAATCCCTCGCCATAGCAAAACCGTTTGAGATATTTATTATCCGTTCACAATTTAGCATCATTAATATATTTTTATCATGTTGAAAAAGTTTGGTGGGAATAAAATAAACCACTTAGATAAAGGTGGCTAAAAATTCAGAGGCTGATTTAGCAAAAAAATCCACATTCAGACCAAAATATCTGACTTCCTGATGGTCAGAGCTAATGACTTTAAATTAGAAAGTTGTCCGGCTCGATGAGACCAATATACGTACTGATTTTTGTAATTGTGGGTAAAACTAACCCCCCCACTTTTGTCAAAAACATTTTGAAAGTGACACACTTCCTGCTGCCAGTTGGTGGCGCTATAACTTTGACTCACAATAGTTACATCCATCTGATCGGCCTCTTACCACGAACACACTGCTGAAGTTTCATCAAGATCAGTTAATGCATGCAGAAGTTATTCCACTTCGTGTTTCTCTTTTCTCGCCATAAATTCGATTCCTCGCCACGGCCAAACCGTTCGAGATATCAAAAATCCGTCCGAAATTTAGCATCCTCAAAGTCTTGACTACATGCACACCGAGTTTGGAGGGGACACGGTGAATTTTCTAGGAGGAGTATTTCACATTCCACAGCAAGCGTTTTCCAAACAACCCATAATAGCCGACTTCCTGTTGGGCTGGCGTAAAACTTGACCAGGGGAAAGTTGTTCGGCACAATGAGATCTATATGTGTACCGAGTTTCATATTAATTCATGCAAGCGTGTTTGATATATGGACCAAGTTTTAGAACCCCGTTCAAGGGGGCGCTGTTGAGCCCCCCAGCCACGCCCGGGTACCAGCTTCAGCCCGTCCCTGATGGCAGGGGGTTCTGACTTGTGTGCAAAGTTTCAAGAGTTTTTGAGCACGTTAAGGACCCCAAAAGCCCCTGAAACCTTGATTAACAATATAAAAGCAATAGTCAAATCCCCCCCTCCCCTCACACACACAGAGACACAGAGAGAGGGAGAGAAAATTCTTCAGAAAATCCACATTCAAACCAAAATATCTCTCTTCCTGTTGGTCGGAGGTAGTTAATGTCAATTAGAAAGTTGTCCGTCTTGATGAGAACAATACACATACCAAGTTTTGTTGCTGTTGATAAGACTAACCCCCCCACTTATGACTAAAGGTGGCGCTACTGAGCCCCTCACCACGCCCGTTTCTGAAACTTTGCACATGTCTACTGGCTAATAAATGTGATGTGTCTGTCGAGTTTCATCCAATTTCAAGTATGTTAAGAGTCTCAAAAGCATCAAAAAAGAATATTAAAGTTTGAAGCGTTGCCATGGCAACAGTATTAAAGATATCAAAAATCCTTTCATAGGTCTACATCTGCCGTGTGTTTACATTATACACATAAAGTTTGAAGCAAATCGGGTAAAAATAAGAGGGTGATTTCAAAGCATTTTGAAAGGGACACACTTCCTGCTGCCAGTTGGTGGCGCTATAACTTTGACTCACAATAGTCACATCCATGTGATCGGCCTCTTACAACGAACACACTGCTGAAGTTTAATCAAGATCAGTTAATGTATGCAGAAGTTATAACACACTTCCTGTTTATCTTTTCTCGCTATAAATTCGTTTCCTCGCCACGGCCAAACCGTTCGAGATATCAAAAATCCGTCCGCAATTTAGCATCCTCAACGTCTTGTCTTTATGCTGACCGAGTTTGGTTGTGATTGGACGAATTTTCTAGGAGGAGTATTTCAAATTCCAGAGGATGCGTTTTTCAAACAACACATAATAGTTGACTTCCTGTTGGGCTGGCGTAAAACTTAGAGCACGAAAGTTGTTCGGCCCGATGAGTTCTATATGTGTACTGAGTTTCATATTATTATATGCAAGTGTGTTTGATTTATGGACCAAGTTTTCGGACACCATTCCAGGGGGCGCTGTCGAGCCCCCCTGCCACGCCCGGGTACTTCAGCTTCAGTCCGGCCCTGATGGCCGCGGGTTCTGACGTGTGTGCAAAGTTTCAAGAGTTTTTGAGCATGTTAAGAACCCCAAAAGTGCCTGAATAGTCGTAAGAAAAATAATAATAATAATCCTACCGGAAACAATAGGGCCTTCGCCCTTTCAGGGCTTGGGCCCTAATAATAAATAATCCTACCGGAAACAATAGGGCCTTCGCCCTTTCAGGGCTTGGGCCCTAATAATAATAAATAATCCTACCGGAAACAATAGGGCCTTCGCCCTTTCAGGGCTTGGGCCCTAATAATAATAATCCTACCGAAAACAATAGGGCCTTCGCCCTTTCAGGGCTTGGGCCCTAATAAATAATCCTACCGAAAACAATAGGGCCTTCGCCCTTTCAGGGCTTGGGCCCTAATAATCCTAACGAAAACAATAGGGCCTTTGCCCTTTCAGGGCTTGGGCCCTAATAATAATCCTACCGGAAACAATAGGGCCTTCGCCCTTTCAGGGCTTGGGCCCTAATAATAATAAATAATCCTACCGGAAACAATAGTGCCTTCGCCCTTTCAGGGCTTGGGCCCTAATAATAAGATTTCAGTAAGTTGGCTCTCTCATGCCAACTTAACTATAATGTACATTTCCTGAAGAAAATGTGAGTGGTGCTTGCAGTGGCAAAATTTGGCACGGTTGCTAGGGTTTTACTAGGCGGTTGCTATGGTGTTTTGGGTGGTTTCTCAGGTATTCTGGTTGGTTGCTAGGGAGTTGCTAGGCAGTTGCTAGGGTGTTCTGGGTGGTTGCTAGGTTTTTACGGGTAGTTGCTATGGTGTTGCTAGGCATTTGCTTGGGTATTCTGGGTGATTGCTATGGTGTTGCTAGGGTATTCTGGGTGGTTGCTAGGTGGTTGCTATGGTATTCTGGGTGGTTGCTATGGTGTTGCTAGAGTATTCTGGGTGGTTGCTAGGGTGTTCTGGGTGGTTGCTAGGCGGTTGCTAGGGTGTTCTGTGTGGTTGCTAGGGCGTTGCTAGGGTTTTCTGGGTGGTTGCTATTGTGCAACTTTTACCCCATTGTGAGGTACGTTCTTATAGAGCCTGCCAGCCTCTTCAAACGTGGTAAATCACACGTTTCTGCGAAATCTTTGCTCGGAGTTATGACTCGTCAAAGTTTGTCGCAATGTTAAGTCTATGGGATTTTTCGGCCTCTTTTTCGCCCCTGGGGCGAACACCGTACCCCGATCGCTTATGAAAGTCATAGCACACCATTCCCGAATAATCCAAGTACTCCTCGCTGCGGACTGTAGCGCGGTGACGTCACGTATGTACATCACGTATGTACGTCACACCTATGTGTTACCACGCATGCGCCATATCGCGGTGACCGCGCATGCGTGTTACGCGGTGACGTCACGCGTCTTTAAAACGCATGCGCAAATTTGACATAATATGCGCGTATATCCCGTTAATACTTTCTTAAAGAATAGATGTTAATGCAAACTGTTCTTTTTGTGGACAGCACCCAGAGACTATAGTCCATTTGTTTTGGCTTTGCCATTATTCTAAATTGTTGTGGAAAGACTTTTCCCGTTTTGTTATTGATAATATTGATAAGGATTTTTCTCTACTTTAGGAAAATGTTTTGTTTGGAATTGTTAATTGGAAAAATTAGCAATTACACAAAAACTAAATATTCTTAATTAATCTTCTTTTTTTGTTAACAAAATTTTATATACATAAATGTAAATTTTCAGGTCAGAAACCACTTTTCTATGTTTTGATTACTGAAGTACAACATTACTTTGGGACAATCTCTGACTCGTGTAACAAGAAGGCTTTAAAAACAATTGAAATATGTAAATCTTTTATTATTTTCCTTTGATATGTACTTTTTTTTCTGATTAGTTATACCCGTCTTTCTTTTTGTTTATTTGTTTTACATTGTGACTGTTTATATAATGTTTTCAATATAAAAAAAAAACATTTGACATAATATTTTTTTAAAATGTTAATGTATTAAAAAAACTCTAAAGTAATAATGAAAGCAGCAAAAAGGAGTACATAGTTTTAACTATGCCTGATCTAAGGTAAACTTATAAGGAATTTCAGAGTATATATTGTGTAATATCTGTGTAGTATTTTTCACATTCTGTTGCACTTCACTGTGTAAATTACAAAATTACTGTAAACATTAATGGCACCTTATATATTTCTTATTTTAATCATTCCTCTTTAATAGTTAATAATTGTTTATTTTTGTGCATTATATAGACTATTATAAAACATTTACTCCAATAAAGTAGTTTGAATGAAGTTAAACCAACTACATACAGTACATTGTTAATCTCTGTATCCCATTTTATGCATGCCAACGCAAAAAAACAAACTAATAACACTGATAAATTTTATTTCAAAACAAAGATGATAATTGTATAAAAGAAATATGTACACATACAGATAATCACATACATATCTGTACATCAACAGACAGACACACACTTCAAATCTACTCAGCTTGAAATTCCCCTCCATCATTGAAAAAACAATCAACTGAGCAACAGCCCTCAACCTCCTTATCAGAATAAAATCCATGCAGGACTCCTTCTGCCATCACCTACAGACCCAGGTGGGCAGTCCTTGTATACTTCAGTGCAGTGCAAGCACAGAGTCGGCGAGCAGGGCACCAGGAACTCTTGCCTATCTTGCCAATATTATTGTCTGGAAAATGCACTCCAGTTCACAACACCTAATTTGTATAAAATACAGAACAAACAATATTGAATCATTTTGAAGAAAGGCATTAACATAGTACAGAGTCATACAAGGAATTTCTTTCTTAATTATTTTATACATATTGTAGGAAGATGTTAGACAAAATATGTTTTGAGTGTTATTGGCTTTGTCTGTAAAGTATCTAAGAGACTTACTTTGTTTATGAACAACATAAACTAGTTTAAAATAAAAATTTTGTCAAGAAAGGCAAACTTTAGGTTGGCTTGAGAAAGCCTAGTCTGAAAGTTTGAAATAGTTTTAAAAGCTTGAAGTTTGAAGTTCAAAGTAGTTTTCAAGCTGAAAGTTTTGAAGGCAATACAGTCTACCAGGCACAGACAGACAGACAGATAGACATGACAGACAGTCAGATAGATAGATAGATAGATAGATAGATAGATAGATAGATAGATAGATAGATAGATAGATAGATAGATAGATAGATAGATAGGAAGAACAGACAGATTGCACAGACAGACAGATATAAATAGATGGACGGAAAGACAGACTTTCTCAAGTACCTTTTACAGTACTCACAACTTAGATTTAAAGAACTTACTGTCCAGCCATACAAAGTGGGCCTCTTCTCTGAATTTGGCCTTGCTGTCAACATCCCTGAAAATCTTGCATGTCAGTGAAAGCAAAATACAATGTTTAACTCCATTACTTTTTAATTATTTTACCACAAATGTATTTAACATAACTTACAGTACATACAATACATTCAGGAATGTAACTTTTACAGATCTGATACTGAGGAACAACATTTCTTTTGCAATGCATGCAACAATCAACTACATTACTTCATTAATTTAAGTCTTTCTGCTCTATTTGAAGACATCTTTCAAGCCTTAATTTGTTTAAAGGCGAAGACTTTTACATATTTTAAGATTTGCTGAAACACTGTCATCTTGAATGCTAACATATAGGCCTATCCAGGGATGTAGTGGAGGCTAAACGCACGTAAACGCCGTTTACGCACCTCCCAAAATTTAGAAATAGCGTTTGCCCACCTCCAAAGTGCGTTTATCCACCTCTACATTGCGTTTATCCACCTCTAAATTTCACGTTATTTGAGCGGACTTTGCTTTTCCAGTGCGTGATCGCCGATCGGCACATGATTCGAGCATTTGGGCCGTTAACTACAGAGCAGAACGTGCAGCGCGCAAACACGGAGCAGAGAGCGCAGCTCGCCGAGTTGAGTAAAGTTGGCAATAAATTCACAGATTCGAACTTCCCGGGTCAATAACTCGTGAGCTAAACGTTGTTACTACACAAATAACACCTCTTTTTAATCGTAGTAATGTAGACAAGCAGCTACAACCTATTTTTTCTCAAAACGAGCTTTCCCTCACAGTGGACAAAATACATTGATCTCTATGCTCAGGCGGCAGAGAGGCAGATCCGAAGGGACCGTCTGCAAAGTGCAAAACCCGAAAACAGTCAATAACTTCACTGTCACACACTATAGTGTCATCAAAATAAGTTCACACATCACTGCTGTCCATGATGGTTATACTACAACACTTATTTTGTATAAATATATTTTTGCATAATTTTTATGATTATTATTTATGAAAAATATTCAATAACTGCACTGTAATTCACTGTATTGTTGCCAAATTCGAAGTTCGCACATCACTGCTGTCCTGATGGTTATACTACAACACTTATTTTGGAAAAAAATATATTTTAAATTTTATATACAATTGTAAATGTATCATGTTGATGATTTTTATTATGAAAAATATTCAATAACTTCACTGAAATTCACTGTATTGTTGCCAAATTCAGTTTACACATCACTGATGCCCTGATGGTTATACTACAACACTTATTTTGGGGAAAAAAATATTTTACATTGTATATACAATTGTAAATGTATAATTTTTTTGAAAAATATTAAATAACTGCACTGTAATTCACTGTATTGTTGCCAAATTCAGTTTACACATCACCGACGTCCTGATGGTTATACTACAACACCTTGGTAGTACCATCAAATGATAGCCTATAGCGATGTCATCCGGATACACATACACCGGTAGGCAGTGGCCCACCTTACCGGGTGACCACGTCGTGGTCCACCAGAATTTATAGTTTACCCACCTCTTTTTTTACCACTACACCACTGGGCCTATCATAAAACATTTTTAAATATAAAACATTTATGACGCGCTCTATGGCATCTCTTACAATTAACCCTCTGAGGTCGGAAAACGCGCCCCCGCGTTTTGCTGGATTTTCTTCACATTGTAGTACAATAAACTTAAATTACTCCGTCATTTATGGTTATACAGAAAAAAGAAATATAAAAAAAGAATCTGTGATATTTCTACTTTTGTATGTGTCCACTTACAATCAAATCAAAACATTGTGCTTTTGTAAAATAAAGAAAATAAACAGGGTGTGCGTTCTGCCTCTCCGTCGCGGTGAACTTTTTTTTCTTGAGCATGTCTATAAACTGAAACAAAACTCAGCGAATCCTTCTCACACATTTATGAGCCATACACCTTTATACACATTTAAGTGTGTACTTTTAAATGATCGGATTCAAACTGAAAACAAATATTCTGTGTTTAAGTAATTTGTATAAAACCAACAGGATGTCCAGTATCTCAAACGCTTGCTAATTACTTTTTAATTCGACACGCCCACTCGCGCAAAAGAGATTCACATGCAAATCTCCACATGGGACGCGAACGCCCTCGTTACCTCAAACACAAAACACCAAAACACTTCACAAGTCTCTGCTTTTCGTCGAGTTTGGAAGACGCGCTGTGAGCATACATTGGATTTACATCAGAAGAAGAAGAACGCGATTTGAAGACAAGAAAGATGTAAGGTAAGAAATTCTTACTTATTAGTTTATGGTATTGTTGCATAAACTTCACATTGCAGTTGAACTGCTAGATATATGGTGAATATTATACTATTTAGACCCGTGTTTACTGTTAAATACTGTTTGTGGATATCTGCTCAAACATAGATATGTATAACCATAATGTTTAATATTTTGGAGCGCGATGGCGTTTGAATGTATCATATTTTGGAGCGCGCTGTGGGTTTGAATGTATCATATTTTGGAGCGCGATTGCGCTTGAAAGGAAAAATGCACCAAACATTAGGCTTTATGTTTTTACTATTATCTCATTTCATATCATCATAACGAATGGAAACATTTGAAGTAACATAAGATAATCAATATATTTTTCTCTAGCATTGTTACTGAAATCTTTTGGAAGATTTATAGGCTGCTTTGTAAAATAAAATTATTTTATGCAGTACTGCACATAGCTTATGCCTACAAGGCACAACAAATATGGTGTTCTTTATATTATATATTGTTGGAAACATTTGTGTGTGTGTGTGTGTGTGTGTGTATTCTGTGAATTTTAAAAAGCAATTTTAACCAGAAAAATCTAAAATGTATTCCCAAAATCGTGCAGGCCTAGTTTCTCTTGATACCAGTATGTTCACTTTTTTCTTTTCTTTCAGGGACCAGATGCAACTGAGTCCTGCTGACTTCAACATTCACATGAGTCTCTGTACATGAACATGGTAAAGTGAAAATCAAACACCTTGGAAATGGTATGTACAATGTTTTTAGGAATGGCACAAAGGTCTCTGTCTTTGGATCATTGTTTTCAATGTGCTCTTTTGTCATTTGTTGTGTATTTTTGGATTATGTTGTGTTGTAAATAAATCCAAACAATCTAAAAGCCATTCTTTTTTAAATCTCCTCATTCTTTGTGCAAGGTTGCTCTGAATGACAGGGCCTGATCGCTCCTAATAGGGCAGTTAGGGGAGTGTCTTTGTCTTTCTCAGGTGTTAAAAGCTTACATATTCATGAGATGATCACGCCTCTTCGAATATGGCTTTGTCACACAAAACACGTCTTAGAAATTTTAAATCAATATATTGTCTTATCTGAATGAGCAGTCAGGGTGATTTTCACATAGTTTTGGAGCAAATATTCTAGGCTACGTCATACAATTTTCAAAAGTCTTGTGAAGAAATAATCAGTATGGGTTTCATGGCCTTATTTCAGTGACAATTTTTTTTGGTATTTTCACAAACCATGCATAAATGTCATTATCTCAAAACTACAAACTTTTACATACATGCTGCTGATATATTATTGTAGCAGAGTTTGTGCTGAATACAGTGTAATTAGACTTTAGCCATGAAAATGTCACTAGTAACAGAAAAAAACACAAATGTCAGAGCATGTCAGAACACCTCCAGGCCCAGAAAACAGCTCAGACCTCAGAGGGTTAAAAGCCATTAACACAAAAGCACAATTGTTAAAACAGCATTTTTTTTTTTTTTTTTTTAGCTTTAAACAACAAAACATTTTACATACATTTTAGAGCCAGGGTAGCAAAGAAAACACAAATATAAAATATATATATATATGTAAAATGCATGTATATACCAAAGCCTCCTTAATCACTCTGTTATCATACTTTAAATATCCAAAAATTACATTTTCAAAATGCAAAACAAAATTAAAGAATACATTTTCCTTAATAAACATAAACACCTCATACCATTTTTTCACATGACTACAATGCCAGAAAATGTGGGTTCTGTTTCCAAGTGCAAAGAGCAAAAAGTACAACTTACTTTTTGTAACAATGTCTAAAAGCATAATTGCTTATTGGCTATGTTATTGACTTACTGCCATCGAATCCATCGCCAGAAGTGATTGAAAAAAACTGCGCGTGCGCACGTGTGTATTATAAACAGACTTCGCGCATGCGTGGTAACACATACGTGACGTACATACGTGACGTGAATACGTGACGTAACCGCGCTACAGTCTGCAGCGAGGGGTGTCTCGAATAATCCGCACGATTTGATGCCTTATTTGTGGGTTTGTGACAAAAGCTGCGGGAGGAGTAGCGCACCAAACTTTTGGCGGAATAATAATACTTCAGGATACTTCGTGTCTAGGCACAGGTCCTTCATTAGATCTGGATCCGGCGGACTGCAGTAAACCTCGGATAAACAGATAGACTAATATTAGCGTAGACGCCATCCTTCTTATTCAATTCAATTCAATTCAATTCAAATTTATTTGTATAGCGCTTTTCACAATACATATTGTTTCAAAGCAGCTTTACAGAAAGTGCATTTCAGAAATGTACATAGAAAAATACAGTTAGTTAATCATGTATTAATTTGGGCATAACATATCGCCGGCGTGGAGTCGTCTCTTGACAGGCGTGACAGGCGTGGAGTCGTCTCTTGACAGGCGTGGAGTCGTCTCTTGACAGGCGTGGAGTCGTCTCTTGACAGGCGTGGAGTCGTCTCTTGACAGGCGTGGAGTCGTCTCTTGACAGGCGTGGAGTCGTCTCTTGACAGGCGTGGAGTCGTCTCTTGACAGGCGTGGAGTCGTCTCTTGACAGGCGTGGAGTCGTCTCTTGACGGGTGTTGGGGCATCTGAAGTTTCCATGAGAGGCTGGATACAAACTGGAGCTGACGAACTCTATTTACTAGCGTCCCGAGATAACGACAGAAAAGCAGATGGGAAATAATTAGCGTAGCTGCTGTTCATAATATTAATGCATTCAATCTAATTCAACTGTAGTATAAAAGGTAAGTATTATGTGAATGCTTGGCTAAAGAGATGCGTCTTTAATCTAGTTTTAAACTGGGACAGCGAGTCTGAGCCTCGAACGATATCAGGTAGGCCATTCCAGAGTTTAGGAGCTAAATGTGAAAACGCCCTCCCTCCTTTAGTGGACTTAGATATCCTAGGAATGACCAGAAGCCTAGAATTTAGTGATCTTAAAGAGCGCGATGGATTGTTGGGCGATAGAAGTTCCGTTAAATACCCAGGAGCTAAACCATTTAGGGCTTTGTAGGTCATTAGTAATACTTTGTAATTGATACGGAACTTAATAGGTAACCAGTGTAGAGATGATAGAATTGGTGTTATATGATCATATTTTCTTGACCTAGTAAGAACTCTAGCAGCCGCATTTTGGACTAACTGTAGCTTGTTTATTGAGGATGCAGGACAACCAGCTAATAAAGCATTACAGTAATCTAGTCTCGAGGTCATGAATGCATGAACTAACTTTTCTGCATCAGAAACAGATAGCATGTTACGTAGCTTAGCAATGTTTCTAAGGTGGAAAAAGGCTGTTCTTTTAACATATGAAATATGATTTTCGAAAGACAAGTTGCGATCTAGTATAACTCCCAGGTCTTTTACTGTAGTGGATAAAGTAACAGGACATCCTTCTAAATTAAAGTTGTATTGTAAGAGGTTTTGTGGGCAGTTTTTTTGACCAATAAGTAATACCTCCGTTTTATCAGAATTTAATAGCAGAAAATTACACGTCATCCAGTATTTTATATCTTTAACACACTAACACACTAATTTATTGTTTTCATCTGGTCGTGATGAAATATATAATTGAGTGTCATCAGCATAACAGTGGAAATTAATTCCATGTTTTCTTATAATATTACCAAGTGGCAGCATATATATTGAGAATAGCAGAGGGCCTAACACAGATCCTTGCGGCACTCCATAGTTTACTGACGTTATCTTCGATTTTCCCCATTTAAACAGACAAAATGGTAGCGGTCTGATAAGTACGATCTAAACCAGCTTAATGCCTGTCCATGAACACCAGTGTAGTTTTGTAGTCGATCTAAGAGTATTTTGTGATCTATAGTGTCGAACGCAGCGCTAAGATCGAGTAAAACTAGTATTGATATACAGCCTTGGTCAGAAGCTAGAAGTAAATCATTTGTAATTTTAACGAGCGCAGTTTCTGTGCTATGATGCGGTCTTAATCCTGACTGAAATGATGTAACTTATGATGTAACAAGTACATCAGGATTTAGGGGAAGTGTTCCTGGTTCCGGCTGACCTAATCTATGCAGCCTAACATTGAATTATAGAAGTCTATAATGTGTTATGTGTATGCTAGGTCAAAGAGATGTGTTTTTAGTCTAGATTTGAACTGACAGAGCTTGTCTGCTTCCCGAACAATGTTAGGAAGATTGTTCCAAAGTTTTGGTGCTAAATATGAAAAGGATCTACCGCCAGCAGTCGATTTTGATATTCTAGGTATTATCAACTGGCCGGTATTTTGAGATCGCAAAAGACGTGAAGGACTATAATGCGTTAAGAGCTCGCTCAAGTACTGGGGAGCTAAACCATTTAGTGCTTTGTAAGTAATTAGCAATATTTTTAAATGTATACGTTGTTTAATAGGGAGCCAATGCAGTGTTGACAGAACCGGGCTAATATGGTCATTCTTCCTGGTTCTGGTAAGAACTCTAGCTGCTGCGTTTTGGACCAGCTGTAGTTTACCACTCCAGATAAAGCGTTGTCGGGAAAATTCGTTTCACGTACCTACCCCGAAGTGACAAAATAAAATTCTGTATCAAAATTTATAAGGAAAGACCAATACTTTGTTTTGCTGGATTTTCTTCACATTGTAGCACAATAAACTTAAATTACTCTGTCATTTATGGTCATACAGAAAAAAGAAATATAAAAAAAGAATCTGTGATATTTCTACGTTTGTATGTGTCCACTTACAATCAAATCAAAACATTGTACTTTTGTAAAATAAAGAAAATAAACAGGGTGTGCGTTCTGCCTCTCCATCGCGGTGAACTTTTTTTTCTTGAGCACGTCTATAAACTGAAACAAAACTCAGCGAATACTTGTCACACATTTATGAGCCATATACCTTTATACACATTTAAGTGTGTACTTTTAAATGATCGGATTCAAACTGAAAACAAATATTCTCTGTTTAAGTAATTTGTATAAAACCAACAGGATGTCCAGTATCTCAAACGCTTGCTAATTATTTTTAATTTGACCACGCCCACTCGCGCAAAAGTGATTCACATGCAAATCGTCCACATGGAACGCGAACGCCCTCGTTACCTCAAACACAAAACACCAAAAAACTTCACAAGTCTCTGCTTTTCGTCGAGTTTGGAAGACACGTCTGAGCTTACATTGGATTTACCTCAGAAGAAGAAGAACGCGATTTGAAGACAAGAAAGATGTAAGGTAAGAAATTCTTACTTATTAGTTTATGGTATTGTTGCATAAACTTCACATTGCAGTTGAACTGTTGCTAGATATATGGTGAATATTATACTACCCGTGTTTACTGTTAAATACTGTTTGTGGATATCTGCTCAAACATGTATAATATGGTAACCATAATGTTTAATATTTTGGAGCGCGATCGCGTTTGAATGTATCATATTTTGGAGCGCGATCGCGTTTGAATGTATCATATTTTGGAGCGCGATCCCGTTTGAATGTATCATATTTTGGAGCGCGATCTCGTTTGAATGTATCATATTTTGGAGCGCGCTGTGGGTTTGAATGTATCATATTTTGGAGCGCGCTGTGGGTTTGAATGTATCATATTTTGGAGCGCGATCCCGTTTGAATGTATCATATTTTGGAGCGCAATCGCGTTTGAAAGGAAAAATGCACCAAACATTAGGCTTTATGTTTTTACTATTATCTCATTTCATATCATCATAACGAATGGAAACATTTGAAGTAACATATGATAATCAATATATTTTTCTCTAGCATTGTTACTGAAATCTTTTGGAAGATTTATAGGCTGCTGTAGGTTATTGTTATTATTTTATGCAGTACTGCACATAGCTTATGCCTACAAGGCACAACAAACATGGTGTTCATTATATTATATATTGTTGGAAACATTTGTGTGTGTGTGTGTGTGTATTCTGTGAATTTTAAAAAGCAATTTTAACCAGAAAAATCTAAAATGTATTCCCAAAATCGTGCAGGCCTAGTTTCTCTTGAAACCAGTATGTTCACTTTTTTTCTTTTCTTTCAGGGACCAGATGCTCCACTGAGTCCTGCTGACTTCAACATTCACATGAGTCTCTGTACATGAACATGGTAAAGTGAAAATCAAACACCTTGGAAATGAAAGGTATGTACAATGTTTTTAGGAATGGCACAAAGGTCTCTGTCTTTGGATCATTGTTTTCAATGTGCTCTTTTGTCGTTTGTTGTGTATCTTTGGATTATGTTGTGTTGTAAATAAATCCAAACAATCTAAAAGCCATTATTTTTTAAATCTCCTCATTCTTTGTGCAAGGTTGCTCTGAATGACAGGGCCTGATCGCTCCTAATAGGGCTGTTAGGGGAGTGTCTTTGTCTTTCTCAGGTGTTAAAGACTTACATATTAATGAGATGATCACGCCTCTTCGCATAAGGCTTTTTCACACAAAACACGTCTTAGAAATTTTAAATAAATATATTGTCTTATCTGAATAAGCGGTCAGGGTGATTTTCTCACAGTTTTGGAGCAAATATTCTAGGCTACGTGATACAATTTTCAAAAGTCTTGTGAAGAAATAATCAGTATGGGTTTCATGGCCTTATTTCAGTGACAATTTTTTGTTGTATTTTCACAAACCATGCATAAATGTCATTATCTCAAAACTACAAACTTTTACACACATGCTGCTGATATATTATTGTAGCAGAGTCTGTGTTAAATACAGTGTAATAAGACTTTAGCCATGACAATGTCACAAGTAACAGAAATAAGCACAAATGTCAGAGCATGTCAGAACACCTCCAGGGCCCAGAAAACAGCTCAGACCTCAGAGGGTTAAAGAACCGCTATAAAGCCAAAACAATCTCTGTTACCTTAAATTATACGCTTATCTCTGTAAAGCTGCTTTAAAACAATCTACATTGTTAACCCTCTGGGGTCTGATGTGTTTTTGGGGCCCTTGGGATGTTGAGACATGCCCTGACATTTGTGCTTTTTTCAGTTATTTATAAACATGTTAATGGCAAAGGTGTAAATTCACTCTATATAGCACAAACAGGGCTAGCATAATATGTGAGGAACATGTATGTAGATGTTTGTATTTTTAAGAGAATAATGTTTATGCGTGGTTATTGAAAAAAATTAAAATGAAAGTTGCTGAAATAAGACCACAAAACTCATACTAAATATGCGTCAATAAGACTTTTGACTAATGGATGTTGTCGCTTCTAGTTCTGGCTTCAAAATTATGTGAAAATAGTCTTGCTTTATCGTTCACAATAAAACAATACATTGATTTAAATTGTGTAAAACAGGTTTTGCTTGGAAAGCCAATATGCGAGGTGGGCGTGAAGGAGGAGTGGTTTACACCTGAGAATACAATGTCCCACCCATTATGCGTAATGACTCTGCATAATGAGCCATTCATTCAGGTGTGACACTGACTGAGCCAAGAATAAATGCAAGGACAAAATATATATTTAGAAGACTTATATTGACCATTTAAGATTTTGCTTACATCTATCTTGTAAATATGTTTTGCTATTTTATTAAAAAGGTTACAAGTACAACAATAATTACAATTTCAACAATATTTCAAGTGTACTCTTTCTTTGTAAAAAAAATTATTATAGCCCTACATTTTATCATATGTATTCATTAGTTTGAATATAGCCAACATTGGAACAGCTAACATCTTAGTTGATGACTTTATTTTTGACAAAAATAGTATTTTATATATATATATATATATATATATATATACACTACTGGTCAAAAGTTTTAGATCGGTAAGATTTTTTATGTTTTTAAAAGAAGTCTCTTCTGCTCACCAAGGCTGCATTTATTTGATAAAAAACAATAAAACAAAACAGTATTATTGTGAAATATTATGACAATTTAAAATGACTGTTTTCTATTTTAATATATTTTAAAGTGTAATTTATTCCTGTGATCAAAGCTGAATTTTCAGCATCATTACCGTAAAACTTCAAATAATAGCCGAGTCCCAAATAGACGCCTGTCTCTTTTAAACGCCTGGTGTGACGACAGGTTTGGGTAAATAAAGGCCGGTCTCAAATAGAGGCCTGGTCTGTTTTTTAGTATCGGGTTATACATGATATTCTAAAACCAGTCAGATCGTCTGTTCTATGTTTTGATTAGATTTCACGTGACAGACGCAACCGTTCATGAACGACTCATCACTATTCGCGCGCACGCGCGCGTGTGTGTATGTGTGTGAGGGAGAAAGAGGAGATAATATATTTCATTAACTTCGGGATGTTATCCTTAGGTATGTGGCCTGACTAGCTTCAGTGAGGATCACCTTATCCATTGTTTCAAAGAGGGAGAGCCGTGCGCATCTGGGCGGGAGCTGTTAGTGCAAGCAAGGCAGGCAGAGTTAGCGGAGGCCAGAGAGGGAGAAGTGGAGGAGAGCGACGTGGAGGAGGAATTCGCCAATGAACTTGTAATTGAGGATCGCGGGGATGATGATAGTGATGAATAGAGTAATTTTCTATCACATGATTGCAGTTGTTTTACAGGGTAGCCTTCATTCTTTCTTGTTGATGTGTTTCGGCAACAAGTTCATATGCTCGATGGATTTTAGTGGTAACTTGTGTTCTGCCCATTGCTGTCACATCGTTTCGTTTTTTATGTTTTTTTTTTATGCTGCTAATAGCCAAAGACATTTCTTACATTAAATTATTTGTTACACACATTCAAATTACTTATAAATAAAACATAATATAATGTGTTAACCTCCTACTGTCATGCTTGAATATCTCAACACTAAATTAAAGGCCTGTCTCTTATAGACGCCTGTCTCAAATACAAGCCGGTGCAGTTCGGCGATTTGGGTAAATAGAAGCCCGGGCTATTATTTGAAGTTTTACGGTACTCCAGTCTTCAGTGTCACATGATCCTTCAGAAATCATTCTGATATGATGATTTGATGCTCAAAAAACATTCATTATTATTTTCAATGTTGAAAACAGTTGTGTACAATTTTTTTTCAAAATTCTTTGATGAATAGAAAGTTCAAAAGAACAGCATTTATTTAAAATAGAATATTTTCTAACATTATAAATGTCTTTACTGTAACTTTTGATCAGTTTAACTCATCCTTGATGAATAAAAGTATTGATTTATTTTATTTATTTCCCCCAAAAATAACATTAAAATTCTTACTGACTCCAAACTTTTGAATGGTAGTGTTTAATGTTACAAAAGCTTTCTATTTCAGATAAATGCTGTTCTTTTGAACTTTCTATTCATCATAGCATCATGAAATAAAATTGTAAAAAACTGTTTTCAACACTGATAATAATCATAAATGTTTCTTGATCCTCAAATCATCATATTAGAGTGATTTCTGAAGGATCATGTGACACTGAAGACTGGAGTAATGATGCTGAAAATTCAGCTTTGATCACAGGAATAAATTACATTTTACTATATATTCACATAGAAAACAGCTGATTTAAATTGTAATAATATTTCACAATATGACTGTTTTTGTTTGTATTTTTTAATCAAATAAATGCAGCCTTGGTGAGCAGAAGAGACTTCTTTTAAAAACATTAAAAATCTTACCGATCTAAAACTTTTGACCGGTAGTGTGTAATATATATATATATATATATATATATATATATATATATATATATATATATATATATATATATATATATATATATATATATATATATATATATATATATATATATAAGCATTTTAGTTTATTAAAGCGGTTTATTCTTTCACACACAGACACGCGATTCATATTATAGAAACGCTATTCATCTTTTTGCGGTTTACATAGGCCTACACTAACGTTATTCCATAACGTTATTTATTCCACATTAACACTTGAGAAAAGATAACTTAGCCTACCTCACTCCTCAGCGGGATCTATTGCTCCTCATATCAGCACTGTTCTGAGGAAACTTTTCTCCAGGATTATTAGGTAGGCTATATTATGCCTCACTCGCGGCGCGCTGTGTTTACAGCTGATGTGGGCGTTTCACAGGTCTGAAATGGTTCTCAGAATTTGCGTTTGAATAGCGCGCGCTCTCCGGGGCGTGGTCACATTACATTTGAATGAGCGCTAATGAGCTCGACTGGAATCGCTCTCTTTTAATACAGATTTCACAAGCTGAGAATATTTGTTTTTTATATAAATTACTTCATTTAAAAGAAGAGAATTCAAGCTTCATGCCTGTGTGTCTGTATGCCTGTTTGACTGAGTATTCGCTGAGTTACAGTTAATTTTCGGATGCGTTTCAGAATGGACTTAACTGACAGAGAGAAGGCAGAACTCGCATCATGTTTATTTTTCTTTATTTGGCAAAAAGCACAACACTTTGTTTTTATTGTGAGTATACACAAAAATAATACACATTTAACAGAATCGATTGATGTATGAAACTTGTTTGTAATATCAAAGTCAACAGAGCAAAATTAATCTCTTTTGAACTGATAAAAAAAAAAGCGAGCTGGTATCGCCGGCGATACAGCCGACCCCAGGGGGTTAAAAGCGCTATATAAATGAAGATGACTTGACTAGTTTATTAACCAGGGCTCCAGACTAACTTTTTGCTTTGGTTGCACTGGTGCGCCTAACTTTTTTATTTAGGTGCACCAGCACAAAATGTAGGTGCACCCAATTTTTTTTTATCGGCTCGCGTCGCCTTTAACGCCAGAATTTCAAAGTCACCTTTTTATCACACTCTATATATATTTATATATATTATGTAAATGATTTTAAACAAGAATAAAGTGTAGGTAAATAGTTTTTTTTAAGCACAGTTATACTGTATATAAAAATAAAAATCTTTTTTTTTTAAATAAAAAAATGTTTAAAGTGCTTCACTGAGATGCCAAACTAAAACATTAAGCAAAATAAAACATTTCAAAATAGAAATAGAAATAGAAAGTGCTACTGTTTAAAAGTGCTTCCCTGAACTGACGGCTGAAGTAGCTCCATGTCTGGGCAGTTGCCGGAGCATTGGGGAGAGTGTTTGGGGAGAACAGGCCTACTTTTCTTAAAGAAAAAACTCTTTCTTTTCATTGTTCGTCATCTGTTTTCTTGTGTTTATTTTGCTGATGCTGATTGTTGTGGCCTCGTTTACACTGCAGGTCTTGATGCCCAATTCTGATTTGTTGCCTATATCTGATTTTTTTGACCGTCCGTTTACACGTTCTTTAAATTGTGACCCATATCCGATTCATGTGTTTACACTTGACATAGATCTGAAACATCGCATGTTTAAAGGGGGTTATTCTTGCACAGATGGACGAACGTGCAGCGAGAGAGATCTCAGGACTGGTGGCAAAAATATTTTTTGCATGCATATGATATGCACTGTAAACGTGCGTATCATATGCACGCAAAAACAATTTTTGCCGTAAATGGCACGATAAATAAAATTCATGCTATAGATACGCACTTTCATGAGATCGTGGCGGGCTTTAACGAGGAGCAGTGGGTCCGACATTTTAGGATGAGCAAGCCAACCTTTGATATGTTGTCAACGTTTGTCCACATTCCTCTCCTACGATGTTTCGTCGGGTCATCCGTCCCTTTGCAGATGCGCGTCGGGGTTGCTCTCGTCATTAAACCGCGGAGACGTAGCCTAATGCCTCAGAAAATCTGATCTGCCTGTTTACATGAGTCGCATTGGCACATATCTGATTAATTTTGCACATATGAACGAGGCCTGAAACTAGGGATGGGCATTTTTCAAAAATAGCATTCGAATATTCGGGCTCATAAAAATCAAATATTCGTTTATTTAAATGACATACGAAAAATACGTTATTTAAGTTAATCTTTTTTTACATTTTTGTCACCATTTCTGAACAAGCTTACGATTAGGCAATATACACAACAAGCTTACAGTATATGTTAAAGTTTTCTTTTAGTTGAAAACATTAAACAGTTGGCCTATGTGTAAACAAAATATAAAGAAAAAAAGGATTTAAGCTCAAGCAGCGCGAACGGAAAATAACGCCTAATAAAGCAGACTGAGCCAGTTATCGTACAAAACGTTCACATACACTCGAGTCAGCATATGATTATCGTGTTTTTATTGTTTCACGTTTATGTTGAGAAAAACAATATCCACATGCAGGGGCGCCGCCAGCAATTTATGCTCGAGTGAGAAAATGCGCTGCGCTGCGCTGACAGACGCTCAACAAAACTTAAGGGAAGTATATGTCTCAATCATTTTGCTATTAGATAAAAGTTATCATCTCGGATCACTCGTGCTACAGCTTTACTTACCTGCAGTCTTGATGCAGTGATGGACAGCTGTCTTTCCTCAGTTGACTGCTGTTTGGATTTCATGTGATTTCTCATTGTGTTGATGATATTATAACTCAGATTAATTAATTAATTTGATCAAAAAAATTCCATTTTGTAAGATCATTTAGTAACATCATTTTCAGCTAGTAATTCCAAACTTCTCGAGGCAGACAACGACATTATGTGATCAAATGCAAACAACTTGTTAAACACGCGCCACCCAGAGGATTTAATTATAACTGCGAGTTAGTGCTTGGGATTTATCAGGGATTCACTGCATTTACAGCCAGCAAAGCATTTACGGCTTCATAAATTCGATAAAATTCTAATAGTATTTTATTTTTAGAATAATAATTACATATCGAATATTCTAATATTCGTGCACATCCCTACCTGAAACCGATCTCGAAATATCCGAATGCATGCGTTTTTTTTCCGGTCATAGAAAACATCCGATCTGTGACACATATGAGCAAAAAAATCGGAATTGGGTCACATTTCACTGACAGTGTAAACGAGGGCTCAGGTCGCAATTTCAATCACACAGCACGGAGCAGTGTAGTGTTGCCAACTATTTTCACAGGAAAGTAGCTAACGCCTTCCCTAAAAGTCGCTAAATGTCGCTAGGTGACGTCATACGTCAATTAGCATATTCATGACGTCATCGCTTCGTACTTGCATTCTGGCTGCCTAATGTGTTTTCTCTCTAAATTAATGCTCACATAACTGTATTTAATATAATATAATATAATATAATATAATATAATATAATATAATATAATATAATATAATATAATGTAATATAATGTAATATAGCCGAATGTCAAATAAAGCTGTTCTCATTTCCTATCTTTCTTTCAAGAAAAGAAAGGAAATTAAAATGGTCAAACTAAATTCTTTAAATATAAATCAAAAGAAAAGCAGATAAGTGATAAGTCTGTGGAAAAACACTACTCATTCAGTCTGTCAGCAGCCGTGCGCTCAACAGATGAACGTGCTGCTGCTCCTCTCAGCCATTCGCTGAACAGGGTAGACGCAGCTAGAGAGAGTGACGGCGGGGAGAAAGCAAGACCTCGCGCTCGCAGGACAGAACTGGTAACATTAGGAGGTTACTGAGGTTTGTCCAAAAAGTCGCTAGATTTGTCGCTAGTCGCTTTTTTGAAAAAATGGGGTCTGAAAAGTCGCTAAAAATAGCGACAAAGTCGCTAAGTTGGCAACACTGGTAGGCGTACAGGAATATCTGGACCACATCCAATCAGAGGCAATCTCTGATTGGTTTAGACCACGACATGATCCAACCATGGGTGTGAGTTCCGTCAGGGCGAACAAGTGCTTCGTTCGTGGAGATTCTCAGCGGATGCGAGGACGTTAGGTGCACCGGTGCAACCTAGGAAAATGTTTATTTGCACTCCAAATTGGTCACACTCTAGAGCCCGCCCACCTGCCCGCTTGTCTGAAGTTTAAAATCATTGGTTACCCGTAAGCCAATCACATAACGTTTGGTTATGACGTGTGTTATGCGCCGGTTCAGCCGCATCGAACTTCCACTGTAAACACATGTATGATGCGAAAACAAAACCATCGAGCGAAATACCGGCGTGACGTTGGCTGTGAACGACTTTTGCAGATTATGTGAAGTAAATCTACGCATCCACGGTACAATCAGGGCCTCTAAACTAATATTTGACAGTAGAGAGAAACGAGAAAATATTTGCAGCCAACTGTCAAAGTTAGGATTAGTTCTGTTAAAAACAGCTCTTTGTTCATCTCGAGTCTGTCGGAAATATTGCAACTTAATTGCAAGATTACAGCATGACATGGCAATATTTATGGACTGGAAAAGAAAGGAGACACTGACCTGTCAAAAGCGTGCCAGTTCGAGCTCGACAGATAAAAGAGACCGAGATACACCCTCTAAAACTCCAAGGACCATAAAAAAGCAGAGGAAGGCCATGGACTTGCCATCACGGAGCAGTCTCACCGAGGTGGGTTAAACACTACAATGCTAGGTTTGAAATAGGTCCAGTACTTTTACCTGTTTGCAAATCTACTAAATTTAAAATCAGCATTTGTATTCCGTCACTTTTTTTTCGGGCTTCAGTTTGCAAATGCCGGGAATATTCTCCACAACAGAGCGAATTGCATCCCTTGTCTCCATATCCGCGGTCGTTTTCGATTTCCCTAACCTAAACTACAATCTTAAACGCGGCACTTAGCGTCTACGTCACGGCTCTCAGCCCGCCCTCTGTTCGTTGATTGGCCGGCTGTTTTGAGGCCGGAGGAAAATTGGGAGATAGGTCGCTATATCAGACTGAGTACAGAAGCTAACTGAAATTGAGCGGAAGTACGAAGTCTGATGTAGTCAGGCTAGCAGGCTTGATGAGCAGAAGAAACTTCTTTCAAAAACATAAAAAATAGTAATGTTTCCAAACTTTTGACCTGTACTGTATATATAAAAATGAACACCGGGTTTGTTGTGCCTTGTAGGCATATATGTGCAGTGCAGCATAAAATAATAACAATAGCCTATAGCAGGCGGCCTATCAATCGTTAAAAAGGAGCACTTCAGGAACCCTACACTAGAGACAAATATATTAATTATCATATGTTACTTCAAATATTTTCAATTGTTATGACGTTATGAAATGAGATTGGAGTAAAAACATGAAGCCTAATGTTTGGTGCGTTTTGCTTTTCGAACGCACAGCGCGACTGACTCAAACATTTACTGAAGCAATCGAGCCGCTCCAAACTATGAAACATTATTTTTACCATATTATACATATCTACGTTTGAGCAGATATCCACAAAAACTGTATTTAACAGTAAACACGGGTCTAAACATTATAATATTCACCATAATAGAAACACTCATACTAGCCTACTTTTATATCATGCTGTTTTATCGAACATAAAAACATCCTCGTGTCGTACATGAATATAAATTTCGCATTAAAAGGTAGCCTGCCTGTCTATAGTTCATATTTAAACATTTTCTGTCGTTTCTGCCGATTTCATACATTGTAGTCTAGCAAAAGTTCAACTGCAATGTGAAGTTTATGCAACAATAACACTAACTAATATAATTTAGAATCCATTTCTCATCTTAAAATCTTTCTTGTCTTCAAATCGCGTTCTTCTTCTTCTGAGGTAAATCCAATGTAAGCTCACAGCGTGTCTCCCAAACTCGACGAAAAGCAGAGGACTGAAGTTTGGTGCTTTGTTTTTGAGGTAATGAGCGCGTTTTAAAACTAATGAGCAAGGGTTTGAGAAACTGGACATCTTGTTGGTTTTATACAAATTACTTAAACAGAGAATATTTGTTTTTGTTTTGAATAAGATCATTTAAAAGTACACACTTAAATGTTTATAAAGATATATGGCTCATAAATGTGTGACAAGTATTCGCTGAGTTTTGTTTCAGTATAGACTTGCACAAGAAAACAAAGTTCACAGAGACGGAGAGGCAGAAAGCATTCCCTGTTTATTTTCTTTATTTTACAAAAGCATAATGTTTTGTTTTGATTGTAAGTGGACACATACAAAAGTACACATCTCACAGATTCTTTTTTCATATTTCTTTTTTCTGTATGACAATAAATGGCGGAGTAATTTAAGTATATTGTGCTACTATGTGAAGAAAATCAGGCAAAACGCGCCGACGCGTTTGCCGATCCCAGAGGGTTAAGCGTGCAGGGCAACCACCCATAATAGCATTACAATAATCCAGCCATAATAGCATTTAAGGGTGTCATGATTCTCCAAAATCCTCGATTCGATTACATTTTCGATTCTAAAGTCACGATTCGATTCTCGATAAAAAAAAAAAAAATGTTTTGAAAGCACAAGCAATGCCATTTTTAGACTTTTATGCAATATAATAATATCTGACCTTTGTTCGCAATGTACCACACACTACATTGTCAAATTTAAAACGTTTATTAACAACATAATGTAACAATAACTTATATCTTCAGTCAATTGGAAACTTAAACAATATAACCTATTACCTATTATAGTCCTGGGGTTCCCTGGACTCCTCAGAGCTGTCACAGGCGAATAGCACGGCGTTTTAAATTGGGTTCCCACAGCGTTTGCAACGCAGTACGAGAGAACGTTCTCGTAAGGGAACATACTTGGTTACTTGCGTAACCTCGGTTCCCTTAGAGATAAGGGAACGAGTACTGCGTTGCCTTGCCGTGCTATTTCACTCATATCAGGTACTTCACTTCAGTCGATTTAACCCCCTGAGGTCTACGGTATCGCCGGCGATACCAGCTCGCTTTTTTTTTATCAGTGTAAAATAAACTCATAAATACTCTGTTGACTTTGATTTTTCATAGGAGTTTCGTACATCAATCGATTCTGTTAAATGTGTATTATTTTTGTGTATACTCATAATAAAAACAAAGTGTTGAGCTTTTCGCCAAATAAAGAAAAATAAACACGAAGCGAGTTCTGTCTTCTCTCTGTCAGTGTAGTCCATTCTGAAACGCGTCCGAAAATTAACAATAACTCACCGAATACTTCTCACACAGACACGTGAGATATGTCTTTATGAAGCTTGAAATCTCTTCTTTTAAATTAAGTAATTTATATAAAAAACAAATGTTTTCAACTCATGTAATCCGTTTGAAAGCAAGGAGAGGTACCGTTTTTCCTTCTGCCTCATTATCTCTATAATGAGTTGAGGCCGCCCCGCCCCCGGCGCTATTCAAATGGTAAATAGTTTAGGTGATCTAGTATGCATCGCATACGCCCCCCGATCAATGCCATAAAAACACAGTTTCTTCATCAGACTTACTGATAGTTCATCGCGTTTTGAGTATGGCACGCTTCTCCAGTAAAGACGCCCTTCAGATGATTCTGGACAGCGAGGAAGTTGTTTCCTCAGAGGAAGATTGTAACTCAGACTACAAACGGCAGCATTTTGAAGAGCGAATTCCGCCGAGGACACAATTTCGGAGTAAGTTTTACTTAAAAGTCTTTTGTCTTTTATTTTTTGTGTTCGCATTTATGAGGAAAAAACAATATTACGTGACAGTTCTCCATTATGGACACGAGCGCTCTGAAAGCCACTAAAAGACTTTCAAACTTTCACAGAGACCTCAAAACAGAAACTACAAATCCTTTCTTTAAAACGAATTTCGTTTTGTAATTTTGAAGAAAAAACTCTAGGCGAGGACATCCATTAGACAAAAGTCTTATTGACACATATTTACTATGTGTTTTGTGGCCTTATTTCAGAAATTTTAGTTTTTAGTTTTTTCAATAACCACGCATAAACATTATTCTCTCAAAAATGAAAACATGTACATACACGTGGCTCACATATTATGGTAGCCCTGTTTGTGCTATATAGAGTGAATTTACACCTTTGCCATTAATATGTTTATATGCAACTGAAAAAAGCACAAATGTCAGGGCATGTCAGAACATCTCAAGGGCCCCAAAAACAGCCCAGACCCCAGAGGGTTAAACCTAAAGTCCTTTGGCAAGTTTTCTCTGAATTTGTACACTTCAGCCGCGTCCAAATTGGCACGCTCGAGGTTGGCAGGGCGCCAAGCGCTCCTACTCGCCATAGGTTCGTGCAGTTGCCGCAGCACAGCCAATCAGCTCGCTCAGACGAGCTACGATGCTCTCGCTGTGCAGCTGCAATGCGTTTTAAAATAAAGGCTTCAATATTCTCGAGAAAAGGAGTTTTACCTATTACAGGCAAGCCGAGCTGACGTGACATATGGGGCGTGGCAGCATCGACGATTCCATTTTTTGATTCGATAATCGAGATTGAGTATTAATTTCGATTAGCACGATTTTCGATCGATTTCGATTTACACCCTTAATAGCATTACAATAATCTAGCCATGAACACTAACTAATTGTTCTGCATTTTTCATTGAGAGCATATGACGTAATGTATATATATTTTTAAGATTAAAAAATGCGGTTTTACAGACACTAGACACGTGACTTTCAAATGAAAGATTGGTATCAAAGAGCACACCCAGGTTCCTAACCGATGACGAGGACTTGACAGAGCAGCCATCAAGTGTTAGACAGTATTCAAGGTTATTACATGGGAACGTTTTTTGTCCAATAATTAGAATCTCTGTTTTTTCAGAATTAAGTAGTAGGAAATTGCTTGTCATCCAGTTTTTTTATATCAGCTATGCATTCCGTTAATTTTGTGAATTGGTAAGTTTCATCAGGGTGTGAAGAAATATAGAGCTGCATGTCATCAGCATATCATCAGCATAACAGTGAAAACTAATGCTATGCTTCCTAGTGATATCTCCCAAGGGTAGCATGTACAGAGTGAACAGCAACGGTCCTAGTACTGAGCCTTGTGGTACACCATACTGAACTTTTGATCGATAAGACATCTCTTCATTTACTGCTACAAACTGATAACGGTCAGATAAGTATGATTTAAACCATGCCAATGCAATTCCACTCATGCCAACATAATTTTCGAGTCTATTTAAAAGAATGTTGTGGTCGAAAGTGTCAAATGCAGCACTAAGATCGAGTAACACTAATAGAGAGATACAACCACGATCGGATGATAAGAGCAAATCATTTGTGACTCTAATGAGAGCTGTCTCCGTACTATGGTACGGTCTAAATCCTGACTGAAAATCCTTACAGATATAATTTATTTCTAAAAAGGAACAAAGGAACATAGTTGTGAAGATACTGCCTTTTCTAGTATCTTTGACAGAAAAGGTAGATTTGAGATCGGCCTGTAATTGACTAATTCTGTAGGATCAAGTTGTGTTTTTTTTACAAGCAGTTTAATCATAGCCAGCTTAAAAGTTTTTGGTACGTATTCTAATGATAAAGATGAATTAATGATATTAAGAGGATCTATGTATGACCCCTGGAAGCATCTCTTTCAGTAGCTTAGTCGGTATAGGGTCTATGTTGTCTATTTAGATGATTTAACGAGTTTAGAAAATTCTTCCTCTCCTATAGCAATGAATGAATACAATTTTTCCTTTGGGAGACTACAATAGGACATCCATTAAAACGTGGCGCTGCTCAGCTGGCGACACGCAGCTCGCTCCAAACAACTTGTTGTGTTTATTGTTTGTACTCGTCTGTCATCGAACTAAGTAACAGTACCTTCTTGATATGTGGGTGTTAAAGTCTGGGCAAAGAGTGGTGGATATTCCTTGTTTTATTGGACTTTTTATCAGACTTTTTATTGGACTTTTAATCGTATCTGGTCTGCTTGTGCATTCACGTGCGGAGAGGATGGAGGAATGGCGCAGTGACAGCCGACCAACGCTTATATACGCTTGTATCGCACTTCTAAAACTCAACAAAGTGGGAGTTGAAGAACGAGCTACACCCGGGCTGCTGGCTAGTATCCCGGGAGAATTGATACGATCTGCACGCCGGTGGAGAGGGAAGCGATTACAGCTGGCTGCAAGGGAGGGGGATCCGGAGCGGCTGAAAGGACAGAGGAGGAAGCGAGGGAGATGGGGTGGAATAAGGAGGAGACTGCGGCAGCGAAAGTCCAGACCGGCTCTACCTGCTGTGATCCTGGCCAACCTGCGCTCTATCAACAATAAAATGTACGACATACGGGCACTTGCAAGGTATTCTTTTGAATTTCGCGAGGCTGCTCTTCTCTGCTTCACTGAATCATGGCTGCACACAGACACTCCAGACTCACTTTATGACATCAGTGGTTTTTCACTCATAAGGGCGGATAGAAATGAAAACTCGGGGAAGAGTCGAGGAGGAGGGATTTGTGTTTACTTAAACGAACGATGGTGTCGTCAGTACACAATCAAGCATATGATATGTAACAGAGATTTTGCTGGGCATTGGGTTGAGACCATTTTATCTTCCCCGGGAGTTTGGCTGCATTTTGCTATTTGTTGTTTATGTCCCCCCAAGCAGCAAAATACATCGTGCCGCTGCATCAATAGCTGATTGTGTACATAATCAACAACAACAATTTCCAGATGCTCCTGCTATTGTTCTGGGTGATTTTAACAACTGCAATCTAGAGAAAACTTTGCCAGGATTTCAACAGGTTGTGAAATGTGAAACAAGAAAGGAGAACATACTGGATAAATGCTACATTAATCTCCCCAATGCCTATCAATCCAGGAGCAAACCACCAATTTCTAATTCCGACCATAATGTAGTACATCTTATCCCGACGTACACATCAAAATTAAAAAGTCGTAAACCAGAGAACAAGGTTGTTCGACAGTGGACTGATGACAGTAGAGAGGAATTGGGAGCTTGCTTTGACTGCACAGATTGGCAAGTGCTGAGGGGGGACACATTGGAAGAAACTTGCACTGTAACAACAGACTATATTAACTTTTGCGTACAGTCTATTATACCTACAAAAATGGTTAAGGTGTATCCCAATAATAAAATGTATGTAACCAAAGACATTAAACAAGTAATGACTTTGAGGAAATTGGCTTTTAAAAATAAAGATAGAAGGGAGCTACAAAAAAACAGACAAAGAACTGAGAGAAAAATTGAGGAAGGCGAAGGAGGCACACAAGAAACACCCGGAGGAATCCTTCAAGGCTGGCAACCCACGTAAAATGTGGGATACAATGAAATGCATGACAGGCATGCCAGGTAAAAACAGGAGACCTATTGTGACAAGTGATGAGTTAACCTCTGCTATTGAATTGAACACCTTTACTAGGTTGAAACCTCTGGGAGTATGGAGAGATGCAGGGAGGTGTTGGAGTCAGTCACGGTGGGTTCTGAGGATAGAGTGACAATTACAGGGGGTCAGGTGGAAAACGTCTTTCGTCAGCTTAATTCACGTAAGGCCACCGGCCCGGATAACATCAGTGCCTCTATCCTGAAAACTTACTGTAAGGAGCTAGCCCCAGTGTGGCAACCCATCTTCCAACAGTCTATGGATACACACACTGTCCCCATGGCCTGGAAGACATCGCACATCATCCCCCTACCAAAGAAATCATGCCCCAAGGAGTGCAATGACTTCAGACCTGTGGCATTAACATCGGTATTAATGAAGTCATTGGAAAAAATCATATCCTATGTACTCTCTCAGTCTGTACAGGACAAACTGGATCCGTTCCAGTTCGCATACAGGCAACAGCGCAGCATGGAGGATGCTGTTGGCACGCTCATGCATTTGGTCTCAAAACATCTGGACGCTCCAAAAATAAAGCCATATGCCAGGGTACTGTTCATCGACTTCTCCTCTGCATTTAATACAATAAAACCGGACATATTGTTATCCAAAATGGCTCAAATGGGTATAAACCCATATCTCATTCACTGGTACTGTTCTTTCCTCACTAACAGGCAACAGCTGGTCAGGGTCAATAACACACAGAAAACTGAGGAGATTGTCTTTGGCGCCTCTCATGAGTGCAACATTGCACCATTAATCGTTCACAATCAAACCATAAAACAAAAATCATCGTTCAAATATCTCGGAGTGTACGTGGATAGTGACTTTTCCTGGGCTTATCATGTAGACTATATCTGCAGCAAAGTACAGCAGAGAATTTATTTTTTAAGGAGACTTAGGTCATTCGGAGCGAGCAGTGAAATCCTGTCTCTTTTCTTTGTGTCATCAATTCAAAGCATTCTGCAGTATGGAGGTGCAGTGTGGTTTGGGGGTCTCTCCGCTCATCTGAAGGCCAGGATTCTACGGCTCCTGGGAATCTGCTCCAAATTGGTGGGACACTCAGTGGAGAATGCATTCATTGAAAGCCATTTACTGCACACCATCAGACTGGCTGACAAAATCTCCCAGGACTCTTCCCATGTGTTGCAGCGGGAGTATCAACTCCTGCCCTCCGGCAGGCGTTATAGGGTCCCAGAATGCAGAAAGAACAAATATAAACACTCATTTGTTCCTCTGTCTATATCTCTGCTGAATCAATACGGGAGAGTAAAGAAGTGTTAATTCCTACCCACTTTCATCTATATTTGTATGGCTATTGAAGACCACTCTTGCAGGGCAGGGCCCCCCATCATATTAACTATTTATTTATGTTGTTACTGATGCTTATGTTTTTAGCTTTTTTTTTTTTTTTTTTTTTAGGTTGTAACTGTTGGAGCTTGTATTGCAAGACAAATTTCCGTGTACACGGACAATAAAGTGCTATCAATCAATCAATCAAAACAATGCACTGCCTGATGTGATACTGTAGTAGACGGTTGCATAGTTATAATTTTCTCACTGATATTATCAATCTTATAAGTGAAGAAGTTCATAAAGTCACTACTGCCTTGCTGCTTGGAAACGTCTGGGATTGAAGCTTAATTTTTTGTTAGTTTAGCCACTGTTTCAGATGAATTCCTAGGGTTTTGTTGATTTTCTTCTAATAGGGTTGAAAAATAAGCCGATCTAGCAGCTTTTAAGGCCTCTGTATGCAATCGTGCTCTCTTTCCATTAAATGCAAAATACCTCTAGTTTTGTTTTCTTCCAGTTGCGCTCCATTTTTCTGGCTGCTCTCTTAAGGGCCTGAGTGTGCTCGTTGTACCACGGCATTGGACTATTTTCTTTAATCTTCTTTAAGCGCAAAGGAGCAACTGTATAAAGTGCTGGGAAAGAGAGAGTTAAAAGTTTCTGTCCCAATATCGAGTTCTTCTAAGCTATCTGGGATGCTGAGATGATGAAACTGATCAGGAATATTATTAATAAAGCAATCTTTAGTGGCAGATGTGATAGGTCTAACATATTTGTAACACTGAGTCGGCTTTGCAACCTTGGCTAAATGAAGTTTACACGAGACTAGATAATGATCTGAGATGTCATCGCTCTGCTGCAGAATTTCAACGGCATCAACATTGATTCCATGTGATAATATTAGATCTAGAGTATGATTACGACAATGAGTGGGTCCTGACACGTGTTGTCTAACTCCAATAGAGTTAAGAATGTCTTTAAATGCCAATCCCAATGCACCTTTTTCATTATCTACATGTATGTTAAAATCACCAACAATTAGGACTTTATCTGCAGCCAGTACTAACTCTGATAGAAAGTTAGAAAATTCTTTGATAAAGTCTGTATGGTGCCCTGGTGGCCTGTATACAGTAGCCAGCACAAATCTCAAACGTGATTTATCATTTACACTATATATTGCTACATTAAGCACTTACACTTTAAAATAATTATATTTGAAACTGGACTTCTTAGTAATTTTGAAAATATTACTATAAATTACAGCAACACCTCCCCCTTTGCCTTTCAGACAAGGTTCATGTTTATAACCTTTAATCTTGGGGGGTGGACTCATTTAATGTAATCGTTTGGTTTTAGCCAGGTTTCTGTGAAACACAGCACATCTAGGTTATAGTCTGTTAACATATCATTAGCAATAAGTGCTTCTGAAGTAAGGGATTGAATATTCAGCAGCCCAAGCTTTATCATTTGCTCATTTGAATTATATCTGTTTTTTATTTGTTGAACATCAATTACATTTTTACACTTAGATGGGTTTGGAAGTTTTTTGTATTTCCTAATTCGAGGAACAGACACAGAGCCTATTTCACCTAGATGTCATCATATAGAGACTATGTGATGGGATTTATCTGGCCTCGGTGACGTGAGACAGCTAGCAGACGGCCGGTTTAGCCAGTCTGTCTGCTTCCTGACCTGTGCCCCAATTCATGTTTGAGCTCTAAGACTATGTGCCATATTACTTGAGAGAAGAGCAGCACCATCCCAGAAGGGATGAATACCATCTCTTTTCAACAGGTCAGGTCTGGCCCAAAAACTTTTCCAATTGTCTATGGACAGTAGAAAATAGTCTAAACAATAAACAGATAAACAATAGTCTATTGTCTATTGTTTCGGACAGCTTGGACCATGTACCTTTCCCAGAGCAGCTCACTCTGTGTCCTCCACTATTTTCCATAATTCGTTTTGTCCAAAGAAATGGGCTTATCACTACTTTAAAGTGACGTGACTGGCTGATTGACTGACTGGCACAACCCGCAAAAGCGACTAATCGATAATCAATTTAGTTGTCGATTATTATCGATAATGAAAGTAATCGTTTTTATTTATTAGTTGTTGCAGCCCTATTACACATTACGCACTACTACACTTTATTAAACCACTACTGTACCAGTTTGATTTTACAGTAATTTATATTTTTAAATCGTTGTAGCTCTACATCCTTACCTCAACAGTGCATTTTTATCGCTACATAGTATATTACATGTTTCATACTATATTATTATTCTATCTATGTCTAAATTGCTTTTTCTGTATATTTTATGACTGTGTTGTCTGACTGAATGTTTTGTCCTGCACTTGACCTTGACCTGAGCCTTGTCTTAAGCATTTCAATGGCCAGTATTCCTTGTGTGATGTGAGCAAATGTCAAAAAAAAAACTATGTGAACTTTAGAATCCAATTACCATTAATTTGCAAACCATTTCAGATTTGGCATTCCAGTGCAAACACATGAATATCTCATTTTAAAACAGTTTAGGATTTTTAGAAAAATGTAGTGAAACATTGAATTTCTCCTTTCTGTGTGTGGAACTACACTGCGTGGTTTCATTATTGATCTGTTTAAATCTCAGTGTTAAATCCAGGCTTTCTGAGTCAAAAGCAAACCATGCTCACCTTTGGATATCAACTCACACTCTAAAGGCATAGTATGTAAGGTTTTTTTTGGATTAAAATATCCAAAAACCACTAAAACAATGTTATATATATTTTTTGACTTGTGTACTTATGTTAAACTAAATGTTTCAACAATGTTTAAATCCAGAGAAATCAGCCATTTTAACCAGTGTAACAGCCTGTGTCATTGCGTCGATGACGTTATTTCTGCTCTAACCTTGATTTCCGTAGAAACCATGGAAAGACTAAAGACGTTTTAATATGTTACTGTTTGGATACTTTTATTGACAGAAAACTAATCATTATTATATAGCTCAACACAGTCTTATTGTTTGAATCTATTGATTTCTTGGTTTTGTTTGTAGCATGCCTCATAGACAACACTATTTTGTCACGTAGCTAACATAGCATGATCAGAAAGAGCTTTATTTGTAGTAACAGTAAATGCAGCATTTTCTACACCATACAATATATTGAATTGCATTCCATTTACGAACACAAGTCATCCAGCTTTTATTAATATGATATCCTAATATCGCTCTAGCTTACTGCAGTGTGCAACAAGCATCTCATACCAGCCACCAAGCTAATGCAGAGAGTCATGTTATAAAAACTTTCAACACACTCAAACGTATTTTAGTATGATTGTTTTGTTGAAGTAAAACAGCGCTGCATTACCCCACGACTTTAATTTGTCAGATAAAGTGACCTGTTTGAGTAGTAATTCAGCATTCGCAACTGTTTCATTAGAATGAAATAAAATAATGTGAATTTAAGTGATCAAAAATGAATAACAAAGTTCAAGTTAAGGGACGAAGGAGGTGGACGTTAAACAACTTTAATCATACTGCTTCTTACCACAGTAACATTAATAAAACATTAATACATTAGCTCACCAATGAACATGATTTCTGCCTGACTCCCGTCAGATTGCTTTCCATCTGCTGTGAAGATGAAGACGACAACTCCCATGATTCCACGCTCATTCACTGCGTCATCTAACTACGCCTTTATTATTGTTCTGAAAAAGCAGCCTCTACCGGTGAAACGTTCATACTATGCCTTTAAGGTCAAAGAGAGTATATTTACATAAGATATTTACATAATCAGAACAGAGCGGTCAATTTTTTGTTTGCTGTCAAAGAGAGAGGTGTGACATTTGAGGACAGCTAATTCAGTGACATCTTTTACTGCATGCCATTCCATAGAATAACTATAAATAACTGGACTAATGTGTTTAATGTCTAATGTGTTATTCTTTTTGAAGAATTGCAGAGTATCATCTACATAACTTCATTACTGCTCTTCAGGCCCTCACATCTGGAAAAGAGCTTGATTGTGAGTGTCAATGAGTTCATGTCTGGGCTTATAAGTGTACAGTTTAAAGGTGGTGTTACATTACATGATTCATAATTACTCTATTGTGGTTATGGGTAAGACTGGGTGATATGAAAATGTTAATCCACCAGCTATGTAAATATGTGCTGTGCTCCATCCTCCCAATAACAAGATAAACAACAAAACCTTTCTGTAGTTTGCTTTGGCAAGCTGTTTCAAACTCCTGAAACAAACTTTATTTTGGACTAATTTTGCAATAAGGACGCATATGCAATAAGGTCTGCTGTAAAAATAACTGTCCATGCCTTTTCGACTCTAATTTCTCACAGCGTGTCTTTAGTAAATCCTGACAGTAGTTTAATAATAATAATAATAATTCGTTACATTTATATAGCGCTTTTTCTGAGACCTCAAAGCGCTTTACATAGATGGGGGAATCTCCTCAACCACCACCAATGTGCAGCATCCACTTGGATGATGCGACGGCAGCCATATTGCGCCAGAACGCCCACCACACACCAGCTTACTGGTGGAGAGGAGACAGTGATGAAGCCAATCAGTATATGAGGATGATTAGGAGGCCATGATGGACAGAGGCCAAGGGGCAAATTTGGCCAGGATGCCGGGGTTACACCCCTACTCTTTTTCGAAGGACATCCTGGGATTTTTAATGACCACAGAGAGTCAGGACCTCGGTTTAACGTCTCATCCGAAGGACGGTGCTCTTTTTGGCAGTATAGTGTCCCCGTCACTATACTGGGGCATTAGGACCCACTCAGACCACAGGTTGAGCACCCCCTGCTGGCCTCACTAACACCTCTTCCAGCAGCAACCTGGTTTTCTCAGGAGGTCTCCCATCCAGGTACCAACCAGGCTCAGCCCTGCTTAGCTTCAGTGGGCAACCAGTCTTGGGCTACAGGGTGATATGGCTGCTGGCCATATCATAATGGCCATAATGCCACTATCACTTGCTTCAACCATTGTGGCTGCTATAATCTTTAGTGATCCTATTGTTACTGCACAGGATTACCAAACACAACTCATTTATATGAACCAATATGATTAAATGAACCAAAAAAAAAAAAAATAATAATCCATCACAGCAGTCAGCAAAGTTCTGACTTATTTAAAATATTAGAAGTGATAGCGTCAAACAGTTTGTCTATTAGTCTATTAGCATGTGCAACCAACAGTATACTAAGAATAAGGATTAGTATTTGTTTAATCATTGACCAGTAAAATCTTTAGAAACGGCTGCATGGTGGTGTTTGCTTTTACTTTGTTTGGGAAATATCACAGTAGTAGTGTTATTTCTTATTTTTGTCTTTAATTCTTATAATTTGTGAAATTTTACTGGTATCAAAAATGTTGATTTTGTAACAATCACCAGTTGTTTCCAACAAAATAAATGATATTGTAGTATTATAGTGTGATTATTGTGATACAAACTTATGATGAAATAAGATCACCTGCCATTTTTACTGTCGAAGCTCCTATAAATAAAATAAATAAAAAACCGCAGACGGTGATGGATTAAAATAGCTTCCTCTGATTTTTCATACTTTTTCCCTGCGGCATGGCGATCACCGCAATAAGAATGCCACACCAACATACACTTTTGTTTTGGACTGAATTAGGATGCATTTCATGTCCTGGAGAAAAATAGTGAATTTGCTGTAGGAATCATAGATCCAAGCAGCTTATGTGAGAAAACAAAGAACTGAATACAACAAACAGACTGTTCGTTCTCCAATTTCTTGTTTTATTGATTGCACACACTGTCATCAAGAAAAAATTAATTTGCGCTGTGGCTTTTCAATTGCAAAAGAACCAGACGTTAGCAGGTCAACTGCTGGTAATTTCTTTTGAAGCTCATTGGAAATGGTCATTGTGGCTGTTAACCCTTCCCGAAAGAGATGCAGCCAAGCCTACAGGCTCCTTCTGTATCTGCAGTGATAATATAAACAAGGCTTTTAAGTGGAAATTGGCTGTAAAATCATCTACTGTGACTTCACCTTAAACTGTAACTAAAATATGTGTATGATTCTGTAAAAAAAAAAAAAAAAAAGAAAGATGCCAGGTCTATATGGGAATAATGCAGTTGAAGAGTAATTGGAGCAAATCTATTCATGTCATCTAAATTCATGTAAGAGGTTTTACAACATGAAGTGCATTAAATGTGAGATGTAAGATTGCTGTGTCCATTTATAGACACTATGACAGATAATCAGATATTGTTGAATTTTAGTTGGATTGGTCATTTTTACAGAGTGATCTTCATAAATGTTCCGTGTAAAATACTGCATTTTGACATGTATTTGTCTTACAAAGGCTCTATTGAAGGATTTCAAACATGGATCCAGCACTGTGAGAACAAAATGGCAAGTATGTATAATTTCACCAGGCCTTTTCCACCCATGTGTCAAATAAATGTTCTACACTAGTAAATATGAAGTGCTTTTTTTTTTTTTTTTTTTGCTTGAACTAATACCCTCTTTTTCTCTGAATTTTCAGCACACATTCCAAACAAAACTTCAGATTTGGTAAGCGTGTTTGTTGTCTTTCCCTTAAGTAATAATACATTTTATTTGTAATGCGCTTTTCTTAAACCCAAAGCAGTACAGTAAAATAAACAGAAACAACAAAGGCAGTACAACAATTAAAGAAAAACAGCCTTAAATAGATGTCTTAATCAACTTTTTAAAGTGTCCCAACGTTGGTGCATTTCTGATGGTAAGAAGAAGCACATTCCATAGCTTGGGGGCTTTGTATGAAAAGGCTATTTCCTCCATGGTCTTGAGCTTACATGAGCCCCTTTCACACAGATATTCCGGAAAATACACGGATAAAGTGACCCGGGATTTGACCCGGGTTCGTTTGATTTTGGTTCATTCACACTGCCCGTGATTTCCCGGAATCAGAGAGTGCGTTCACACACAACCCGTAAAAATGCCGTAAAGACACGTGACATCGATGTGACTTGTAATGTCTCCGCAGCATCTTAAGTTTGCTTATGAGCTGCAATTTCTCTCTCTAGAAACCACGCTTGTGCATTTTTTCTCTGATTCGATCATAAACTTGCGCATTACGTACCGTTTCACAGCTGGCGAACGATCGCGGCTTCAGCGTCATCACTACGACACGGCATTGTTACGGCTTTTGTTCACACAGCGCGCGTTCCGGGACTGAACACGGCAATGTTACTAGGTCCCCAACACGGCATCAGTCCCGGCATCAATCCCGGGTCGTGTTTGCGTTCACACAGAAGGCGTTCTGGCAATTTGCCGGGTTCAAAGCGCTGTGTGAAAGGGGCTATGAAGGCTGATGTAGCAAAAGAGAGTTAGCAGAACGGAGAGAACGTGATGGAATGTAAGGGCTAATGAGATCACAAAGATACTCTGGTGCAGTCCCATATAGTGCCCATATGTTAAAATAAGAATTTTAAAATCAATTCTCGCATTTATGGGAAGCCAGTGCAACTGTGAAAGCACTGGTGTAATGTTCACGAGGAGACGTACGAGTGAGCACACGGGCAGCAGAATTTTGAATATACTGTAGCCTGCTCAGAGATTTAGCTGGAAGGCCAGAGAACAAGGCATTACAGTAATCTAACCTAGTTGTAATGAAGGCATGTATAAGCCTTTCTGTGTCTGCAAAAGAGAGAAAAGGTCTGAGTCGAGCAATGTTTCTCAGATGGTAAAAAGCAGTTTTAGAGATGTATTTTATATGTGCTTCAAATGTTAACTGAGGATCAAAAATTGCACCAAGATTCTACACCTGTGTAGCGAATTAGCTCAAATGAGGGGAATATATCTACTGGTTACATACTGGTTATGATCAATTATTACCTGCACATTTTAAATCGCCCAAAAAGGGTAAACATAGCCCGTATATTTGTATCTCTATATATAGATAATTAACCACAACAAATTATAATCAATTATGAATATACAGATAGGCTATAGATCAAATTTCAGAATAACCTACAGAATTAATTTCACATTGAATTATCCGTTCGTCCACCGAACCGACCATACGATCTTCTTATCAACTCTCAAGGAGGATTATTCTTCTTATAAACTCTCAAGAAAGGCTATTCTTCTGTTCATGAAGAATAACTTTCCTGTTCTATAAGATTACTAACTTGTAGGCTACTCAACAATATAAAGCTTGTAGCTTAAGATCACACATTTAAGAGACTTTGTTCAGTGAGCAGCAGACTTACTAATAGTCTGAGTTAAATGCAAAGAATGTTTGTGTATGTGTATTGTGGCGTCTCGGAGAGGTCTCTCCATGCCACCTGGACTCCTTGCTTAGCAGGAGAGGGGAGTTGGGGTGATTGTGATCTGTTTGAAGCTCACGAAGGAGCTTGGAGGTGTTTCGGTTTCATTTCTATCATGCCACAAACGTGTCAAAGGGAGCAATTCAATCCAGACTCATTGGCGCTAAACTGTGATTTACATGAAATGAGTCAATAGGTTAAAAGCTTTCTGAATGAATAAGTCATCGTGATTTCGTCCAGACGCCACACCTGTGAAGTAGGACTTACCATGCTGGAGTCAACAATCAAACTAATCTGCTCGGCCTTACGAGTAGCAACTGTACCAATCTGTTTCAATTCAGTTTTGGAGCCGTTCAGCTTCAGGAAGTTTTTCTGCATCCATATACTGATCTCTGCTAGACAACTACGCAAAGGTATTAAAGCAGGACTCAGTAGTTTCGGGATTTCTTCGCTGTATTCTCGCTTTTTGCTCGCAGGTTTCTCTCTAGAGCTCCCCCCACAGCTTCGGAATAGATATTTGACAACACTGTTGTAAAAACTCGTTGGCGATTCTCAGACACCAGAGGCTAGTAGATCAACGACATCAAAGCAGATGGGACATTCTTTAAAACGTCTTCTTCATTCGGGTTCGAACAGCGTGAGGGAGCGCAATAATGACAGCATTTTAGCAGATTTCTTTTGGCCGTAAAGCAATTGTTTACATCGCGAGACCTGATATCACGCGATACTTCCTGACGCGGCGGCCGGCGGCCCGCCGGCTCAAAGTTGCAAGTGCGGATTTTCCGCTCACGGGCACCAGGGGGGTGCGAAACGACCACCATTCAACCCGAAATAAGTAATATAACCATTCCAATGACTCCGAAGCTGTTCAGTTAAGGTAAAAAAGTTACTTGGTTCACCTTTAATGAGCAATGGACATCAGGACTAGTGGTGATGTAAATCTGCGTATCATCCGCATAGCAGTGATATCCAAGACCATATTTCCTGATGATCTGCCCAAGTGGAAGCATGTACATGTTAAATAAAATTGGACCCAACACTGAACCCTGAGGGACTCCCTGTCAAACAGGCACGGTGTCAGATGTGTAATTACCCAAGCTTACAAACTGGGCACGATTTGTTAAATAAGGCCGAAACCAACTGAATACTGCTCCAGAAAGACCCAGCCAATTTTCCAGCCTATCTAGCAGAAGAGAGTGAGGTCCATCAATGAGGTCTAATAAGACCAAAATACTGCATCCACCAGAATCTGCCGCAATAAGATCATCAGATCATTTACGACCCTCACGGGAGCTGTCTCAGTACTATGCCCTTTTCTGAACTCAGATTTGAAAAGGTTCAAAAAGACTGTTCAGCTGAATAGCCACAATGCGCTCTAGAACTTTAGCCAAGAAAGGAAGGTTTGAAATAGGCCTGTAATTGGGCAAATCAGAAACATCACAACCAGACTTCTTAGGGACTGGTGTAATGGCAGCTATTTTTAAATCTGGAGGAATAATTCCAGAACTCAATGATAAATTCACAATTTAAGTCATATGAGGGCAGATTGATGCAAGGCAGTTCATAATAACCGACAAGGGAACCGGATCTAAAATACTGGTAGTTGAATTCATGGACTTAAATGTACTTATAATAAAATCAACTCCAACCATGTCAAAGTTCGAAAAGATGGTGGTCAGAGGATTTAAAGGCTGAGTATAAACTAGCTCAACTGGGGTAATAGTGATTAAAGAGCTGTATATGCCCTCAATCTTTCCAGCGAAATAACAAAGAAACTCATTACACTGGTCAACAGAGGAGTGAACAATGGCCTTAGTTGGTTTAAGAAGATTGTCAGCAGTCTTAAATGAAGATTTAGAATTAGTTGCAGCATTACCAATGATGCTTGAATAATAGTTCTTTCTTGCAGAAATGGATTGTGAAGACATAACATTCATGTCAAAAGTAATAAGTCTATGATCACTTATACACTTATATTAAAGAATAAATTCCTAGAACTGCCTTTTTCTTGCTTGATTTTTATCATCTTGTATGTATCCGTTGTTTGTTGTATTTTATTAAATGCAGTCCTTAGAGAGGAGAGATGAGAAGTCTGTAAACTGTTTTTTAGTGAACAATGATTTTCCCTGCTGTGTTTGTCGTTTTCTCTTTGGTTTCAAATGGAATGCACAAACAATTGATTTAAACAGCAGCAATCTTCAACCCTTTCTGTCAAGTAAGTGTGGTGATGATGCTTATTGTTTTATTTTAAATACCGTTCATCTTTTTTGTTACACAAATTATGATCCAATACAATAAGATGTGCAAAAATTCTGTCACATTTGATAAGTACCTATTCCACTTCAGACATGACTGGTACCAGACAGAGTCTCATGTTGCAGTGACCATCATGGTAAAAGACGCCAAGAAGGAGGATGTAACTGTCAACTTTGGTGAGAGAGAGGTAATGTTCATGCTTTTCTTCATGTCACTTATGTATTTATCATGTTAATAGCACTCACAGAGATGAGTCTACTTTAAAGTTCTAAATGTTGAAAAGAGGCCAACAAATGTATATGAATAAAACATTTAAACTTTAATGAATTAGGTAGCCAATTGGCTGGCAGGAAGATTTTGCTCTGGCACGCTCACTGAAGAAAGAGACAACTGGGCATTTCACATTCAATAACACTTGATAATGAATTTTCAGTAATATAGAACACAATTACAAGTCCACATTCCAAATTAATGGAATGAGAGCAAGAAAATGACAACAATTATCCATTAATCATCAGTTATTCTATCCATCTTATTCCTCGCTTAGATAATAGAGGAAAACCAAATCGTCTCCTCTTTGTTTAAAGTGGCTTCTACCTATATACACTCACCGGACACTTTATCAGGTACATCTTGCCAGTACTGGGTTGGACCTTTGCCTTCAAAACTACCTTAATTCTTTGTGGAATAGAATCAACAAGGTGCTAGAAACATTTTTCAGAGATTTTGCTCCATATTAACATGATAGCATCACGCAGTTGCTGTAGATTAGTCTGCTGCACATCTATGATTCAAACCACATCCCAAATGGTTCCACCACATCCCAAAAGTGCTCGATCTGATTAAGGTCTTGTGACTGTGGAGGCCATAGTGAGGCCATTGAGTATAGTGAACTAATTGTCATGTTCAAGAAACTAGTTTGAGATGATTTGAGCTTTGTGACATGCCATGTTATCTTGCGGTAACCTGTGGTCGTCAAGTCAAGTCACCTTCAGTTATATAGCGCTTTTAACAATATGGACTGTTTCAAAGCAGCTTTACAGTGACGATAGGAAATAAAGTAACAGAGATTGTTTTGGCTTTACAGCAGCTCTAGAATAAAGTTATTGTCGAGCTAAAGTTTTGATCAATTCACTTCCGTTGCAAAGATCATTAGTTATTAATTTAGGGAACTTACATGACACCGTTCTAACAGAAAACCCTTAACGTGCTCCGGCCCGCTCATTCGGACAACAACAGTGCCTGGTGGCTCGAGAACGCAAACCTTGAAATAGGTTCCAAGGTGCAAGCCTTGAAGCAAGCCTACACATATACATATACATATACATACATACATATATATATATATATATATATATATATATATATAATGTATGTATGTATGTATGTCACTGATTCTTGGGAATTTGGATAAAACAGGTTTTAATTTTGAAAATAAAAAGTTAGTAAAATTACAAAATCTGAAGGTATATTATTATAGACCAAGGTCTTGGCTGTTGAGTAATGTATCGGTGCAACCTCCTCATTTTGTATTTTTTTCATAAAATAGGCGTTTTTCCAGTTATTACTTTGTTTTTTATCAACACCGTCAGACACAATAAAAAGCAAATAATATATATTTTTTTGGTCTAATATGTATTGAGTTTTTAAATCATTATCTGGCATTCTTAGTACACATATTTGCTGTTAAGTGTTAAATATTCACTTTTGTTCATGTTTTATACTGTTTCACGTGTACTCCTTTAAAAGATCTAACATCATACAACGTTTACTTTAAGCCTAAATAGAAAAAGTTATGTTTTTTTATTTAACAAACATATTTTTGTATTAAAAGATACCATTACTTTAATAACTCAACAGCACTGAAGAAACATATTGTAAGCATATTCATTTAAAACAAATAAAACTCCCTCTGACGGTGGTGACTTCAGAACTGAGGGTGGTGACACTAATCTGACGGTGGTGACAGTGGCCTCATTACAACATACAATTAGTGAATAATACATAAAACAGGTTAATGAAACATTACAGGTCATATGGGTATTTATTGTGATCAACAATTATATTCTAGCCTTCGTTGAGGACCATTTGGAGGTTTTTGTCACCACCGTCAGACAGAAAACCTGACGGTGGTGACGTATGACGGTGGTGACATAAACCTACTCTTTCACATGATATGCATGAGTTGTTCACATTAGCCATCTTGTTTCCCCTCTGTTGCTAGCTACTTCAGACCTCTTCTTAAAAAGTATACATTTATGTCATAATCTAATCTAATATTTTTTATACAAAAGAGACGGTGTTGACATGTTATGGTTGTGACAGTAGCAGTGTCCAAAAATATGAACAAGTCTAAGAGAAATTAGCACACTTACAGGAGCTTGAGTGATCTTGAAGCATGCAGAAGAGCTGAAGGTTTGAAACTGGGGTCCCCAGGAATTAAGTTGACCTTGTAGTTGCCTGATTTTATTGCTTTTTATAAATATCTGACGGTGGTGACGAATATGTGGGACACATTTTGAGCAAACACAAAATAATTGTAATATGTATTAAAAACTACAAACAGTGAGTTTTGAACAATATTTACTATGTACTTTTTCATGTGGTAAAGATATTATTCAATTTAATTATTACGTTTTGTTTTTTTAATCAAGTTGAAATGATTATCTCCTATCCGAGGACAACTAATTTTGTAGGCAATGGGCCAGCATATAATCATTAAATTAATACAAATAAAAAATAAACCTATAAAATAACCTAACATGTGCAAAGGACCCCCTGATTATAACCTTGATTCTTTTTATTCATGAAAATGTTATTAATTTCCAACAGAATTAGCACTTTTCTTAGTGGGACATGTTTTATCCAAATTCCCAAGAATCAGTGATGTATGTATGTGTGTGTATGTATATATATAATTCTGCCCTACGTTCCTTTTCAAGAAAATGCTCTGTGACCCTGTCGTACCAACTAGGTGTCTTATGAGACGTATTCATACAGCTTATAGTGACTATTGCAGAGCATTGTCTAATCGCTTGGGCCAAAGGCTCTAATGATAAATTATAAAGCAAGGGTGACGGGGGACATCTTTGGTGAGTGCCCCTGCCAAGACGGAAGGAAGGAGAAATATGAGGACCAGTAAGAACTGAACAATCAAAATAGATAGCTTGCACGAAAAAAGAACCAAACCCAAAACACTCCTGGACAGACCACAAAAAAATCCACTCAGTTCTGTTGAATACTTTCTCTACATCCAGAGAAAGGACTGCAGAGGAAGCTGTATAGGAGTCTGCTTGTTGAATAATATGAAGAAGTCTACGTATATTGTCCGGAGCAAATCTCCCCCTTAGAAAACCTGACTGATCATACTTGATCAGGTCTCCTACACACCGATCCAATGTTAAGGCCAAGACTTTTGCCATCAGCTTTGAATCTGTGGATAGAAGGTTAATTGGCCTGTAGCTAGAACACTCAAGTGAATCCTTCCCTTTCTTCAAAAGCAAAGTTATTAAAGCTGTGTTTTGGTCCCTGTGCAGATCTGCTTTTTCTAAAGCCAAATTAAAAGAATTAAGTATCAAGGGAGCCACTATGTCCCATAATGTCTTCAATAACTCCGGGGGAATCCCAACTAACCCAGGGGCTTTATTAGTGCTCATGGAGTCCAGGGCAGATTTAAATTCTTCAATTGTCAAAGGGCTGTCCAATATATCGCGCTGAGAATCATTTCATTTGGGAAGATTTAAATGCTTAAGGAATAAATAAAAATTTGTTGGGTCAGTGCTGGATTAAGTATACAAATGTTTATAATAGGATTCAAATACTCTATTTACATCCTTAGGTTGAGTATACTGAACCCTCATGCCTAATAGCAGATATGCTGGCCTTAGGTTCACCATCCTTCAACCTCAAAGCCAAAAGCTTAGTGGGGCGTTTTCCATTGAAATAATAAGATTGTCTAGTACGGTGTAAGAAAAATTCACCTCTATGCAAATGTATAGATTTTAATTCTGATTTAAGGACGTTTACTACTGTGGCTTTGATCTCAGAAAATGTTCCTTTTAATTTCTTCTCTAGTAGATCAATTTTTAAAGTAGTAATTTTTGGGGAATGATCAGATAAAAGAAGTGGCAGAATATCAACTTTACTAATATAGGGAATTGGAGGAGGAGACATAAGTAAATAGTCAATCCTTGAATAGCTCTTGTGACGAGCTGAAAAGAATATATAATCCCTGGAACCATAATTTTGTAAACGCCAGACATCACATGTTAGAATGTCGCAAAAATGAGTTAAAACAACCAGAAATCCTTGAATCAGCCTTAGAAGCATGGGAGCCGTCTAGCTGAGGATCCAACACAGCATTAAAATCGCCCCCTAACTAGTGTTGCTTTCGTCAATGAAAATTATGACTAAATATCGTCGTCAACGAACCTTTATCACCTGACGAAAACGAGACGAGACGCAACGTAAATGCTGGTCATGTGACGATGACTATAATTAAATGTATAATGCAATTATTGTTGACAAATAAAAACGAGACTAAATGTGGTTTACAAAATAATAACTATGCTAAAATGTCTCTTCATTTTCGTTGACCAAAAGGAGACGAAACAAAATGTTATAACGTCACGAAGAATGAGAGAGTTGTGTGTGAGCCCATACATTTAAGCTTTGTCGGCTTTGAATTCTGGTTTGCGATCTGGTCACCCGATTATCAGCGTATTTAACAATATTCAATTAGTTATTCCTCTATAGGAGCGTTCACTGCAATCGTCAACTTAATCTTTGCAGCCCGACACTGACATAGAAAACACTAGTTTATTAGTAAACAATTCAAATGTCTCCTTGCTATTTTTGACACATTCATAATCATTACTTTTGCCAGTTCTTTGTGACAGCGGTTATGTGCGTTATTGGCAGCGTCACCCTCCGGTTACATGAACGCGTCACCACCGCATCAGCACCGAAAACATGGAGATTTTATTTTAGAGAATAATCGCACAACCTATTCGATATTCTATAATTAAATAAACTAATCGAATATTAAAAAATCGTGACTCATCCCTGCATGGAATCTCGTTTCTTTTCCCAAATCACTCACATCTCACCCGTTTTCTAAGGGGATTATAAACGTTTCCTCATTGGTTCGCTTTTAATTAGGCCTATTATATTTGTAATCTTTACTGTGGTAAAGTAGAAAAAGGCTGTAGGACAGATAGCCTACATTTGTACTTGCATGTCAAATTGTTATTAGACATAGTAAGGCGCGTCAAGTTTATTTGTAAAGCGTGTTTCACACCCGGGTGATTTTTACTTTCTTTAGATTCACTTTCTCTGGCAGCGCAATATCAAACATAGCCTAAACGTCTTGTCCTTGTGGAGGATAAAATTCGCTCTTCAGACCATTTACATCAAGTAGAAAACATGAAGATATCAGAAAAGAGATCGATAGTCTCTTTCCTGCTCGTGTCCCACATCCCTCTCAAAGCGCAGAGCGGTAAGCTATATCAAGCGTCTTTGTGTGGAAATATAAAACGTAATATTTAAACTTTATTATATTATTTAAGTTACCATTATTTACTGATATTTATTTCAATGCTTTAAATGTATAAAAATGTGTGTTGTTTCTTTGAAAGAATTGCTAAGTGCTATTTATTAAAATTTTTTAAACAACCCCCCAATCACCGCTGGTAGTTGGTCCATTACCACCGCGGTGGTAAAAAAAAACTGCCACCATCACAGCCCTAAATATAATAAGATAACCTTGTTTGAAATACTATATTGACTGGGTTAAATAGAATTGCATTACTAAAAAGAGACTAAAATACAATTTTCATTGACTAAAACTAGACTAAAATGTCATCAGTTTTTGTTGACTAAAACTAGACGAAAATAGTCATGGATAATTTTGACTAAAATAAGACTAAAATGCTCAGACTTTTAGTCTACTGAAACTTGACTAGACTAAAAAGAGTATGAACATGACTAAAACTAATAAAAACTAAAATGACAGCTTGACACAAAGACTAGACTAAAATTAAAACAGGCCGCCAAAAACAACACTACCCCTAACACCACGAGACAGTCTTCCAAACAACTAAACATAATAATTCTTTAAAAAATAAGGGATCACCCTCGTTGGATGCATATACAGACACAAAAGCGTATTTAGTATTATTTAAACAACTAACCGCATAGGTGGTTTGGCCTTCTTTATCCCCACCAGAACGTATAATTGAAAAATTAGAATGCCTAGACAATATCAGCACCCCTTTAGATTTATTGACGGCCGAAGAGAAAATCATTTTAAAGTATCTATTTTGAAAGCGATGCACGTCAGCTGACTTCAAATGAGACTCTTGTATAAGGGCAAAAGAGACCTTTTTACATCTTAGATAATCTAAGCATTTGGTTCGCTTGATAGGGCTATTTAACCCATTAACGTTCCATGACAATATATTTATAGCCATAAGTTATTGAGTAACAGCAATATGCAGACCAACCAAAACAAAGCGGGAGGACCAAAAAGTAGTCCCCAGGAAAGATAGCGGGCGGCAATCAAAAAATATGCTATACACATGCATGTATACATATAAATACTACACACATAAATATATAAATAAACAAATTAAACTTACGTGGGCGGACTCGGGCATGGAACAGAAAAACACAAACAAGAACAGCAAAAGAACGCAAGCTGCAAGCAAAGAGTTAAAACACACTCTTTTACCTGCCCTTAATGTAACAGTCTTTGGATACACGGCCAACTTGCAGTCCGGCTCGTCCGTAAACACCTGACCCGGTCATTTTCCGGATGAAAAAAAAACAAAACAATCAGTCTCAGTAAGGTCCTCCATGGGAACTGCCGATTCATGCTCATTCACCTCGGATTCTCGTGACTTGACCGCCTCAGCTCCCTTCAGGGAAGATTTTGCGGTGGGATCCAGATTGAGGACGAACTTTTCAACCTCTGCCGGTGTCTCAAGAAGTGATGTCTTCCCTCGATGAGTAACTTTCACCACCGTGGGATAGAACAAAAAAGACGTCATTCCCAATTGAGTTAGCTTCTTCCTTGCCAATGCCATCGCTCTCATCTTAGACAGTGTGAGTGCTGTAGTCTGGGAAGAAAAGCAATTGAGATCCATTATGAAGGATTTGTCCAGCAGCACGGGCTGCATTCAGGATTGCATTCCGATCTTGATATCGCAGCATCTTAAAGATGAACGTGAGGGCTAGATTTTGCGCACTCACCGCTGTATATACGGTGAGCTCTTTCAATCTCCAGTACTTTGCCAGCAAGAGAGGGAATCCATTTAGGAAGATTATTCTGTATAAATCGCAGAGGGTCATCTCCTTCTACACCCTCTTTTAGTCCCACTAGACGGACATTGGACTGGCGGCTTTTGTCTTCAGTTCTCATCAACTTTTCCTGAAGGGAGTCCACTGCTAGCTTCACCTCTACGGTGTCTTTTTTTTTTTGCGTTACGAAGAGCTGCCTGCATGTTGTCAAAGTTATTTCTTATCAGCCGAACGTCCTCTTCCAGGACTACAAGTCTATCCGTGATCGTGGTGAATTCTTCCTTAAACAGTTCCTCCAATTCGTCCTTGACGAATCTAAGGTGCATCTTTAACTCGTCAGCAACAATAGCGCAAAGCTCCACCTCAGGAACACAATTAGGGTCTTTAACTTGCTTTTTCTCTGGGGAAGCCAACGTTAATTGACGTTTTGCCATCTTCATTTGTTGCACCGTTATCAGAGCAACCAATACTAACCAAGTGTTGATAGTTTACTGAGAACAGGTAGATTAAGGATACCAAGTCAGGGAGCAGTCGAACTACACGGCCATTGCTACCGGTGGGTCACGTGATCTCTGAATGAATGATATTAAGAAGAGGATCTATGACCTCTGGAAGCATCTCTTTCAATAGCTTAGTCGATATAGGGTCTAACATGCATGTCAATTTAGATTATTTAACGAGTTTAGAAAATTCTTCCTCTCCTATAGCAATGAATGAATCGAATTTTTCCTCAGGGAGACTACAATGCACTGTCTGATGTGATACTGTACTAGACGGTTCCATAGTTATAATTTTCTCCCTGATATTATCAATCTTGTAAGTAAAGAAATTCATAGTCATTACTGCTGTGCTGCTTGGAAATGTCTGGGCTTGAAGATTTATTTTTCGTTAATTTTGCCACTGTTTCAAATAAATATCTAGGGTTTTGTTTATTTTCTTCTAATAGGGTTGAAAAATAAGCAGATCTAGCAGTTTTTAAGGCCTCTCTGTACGCAATAGTGCTCTCTTTCCATGAAATGCGAAAAAAACTCTAGTTTTGTTTTCTTCCAGTTGCACTCCATTTTTCTGGCTGCTCTCTGCCTGAGTGTGCTCGTTGTACCACGGCGTTGGACTATTTTCTTTAATCTTCTCTAAGCCCAAAGGAGCAATTGTCTAAAGTGCTGGAAAAGAGTTTCAAAAGTTTCTATCGCAATATCAAGTTCTTCTAAGCTGGGATGCTGAGGAGATGAAACTGATCAGGAATATTATTAATACAGTAATGTTTAGTAGCAGAAGTGATAGGTCTAACATATTTGTAACACGGAGTCGGCTTTGCAGCCTTGGCTAAATAAAGTATACACGAGACTAGATGACCTGAGATGTCATCACTCTGCTGCAGAATTTCAACAGCATCAACATTGATTCCATGTGATAATATTAGATCTAGAGTATGATTACGACAATGAGTAGGTCCTGACACGTGTTGACTAACTCCAATAGAGTTCAGAATGTCTTTAAATGCCAATCCCAATGCATCTTTTTCGTTATCTACATGTATATTAAAATCGGCAACAATTAGGACTTTATCTGCAGCCAGTACTAACTCTGATAGAAAATTAGCAAATTCTTTGATAAAGTCTGAATGGTGCCCTGGTGGCCTGTATACAGTAGCCAGCACAAATCTCAAACGTGATTTGTCATTTACATTAGATAGTGTTACATTAAGCACCAACACTTCAAAATAATTATATTTGAAACAAGTCTTCTCAGTAATTCTGAAGATATTACTATAAATTACAGCAACACCTCCCCCTTTGCCTTTCAGACGAGGCTCATGTTTATAATGATAATCTTGGGGGGTAGACTCATTTAAAGTAATGTAATCGTCTGGTTTTAGCCAGGTTTCTGTCAAACACGGCACATCTAGGTTATAATCTGTGATTTATATCATTAACAAGTGCTTTTGAAGTAAAAAAGTAATTTGTTGAACATCAATTCATTTTTTACCCTTACATGGGTTTGGGAGTTTTTTTGTATTTCCTAATTCGGAGAATAGACACAGTCTCTATATGATGATAACAGGAAGGGGGCCAGAGCAAATTGTCAGGCACTGTAATTTGCTCTGGCCCCCTTCCTGTTCACCGGAGTGATAAGATACTTAGTAGACTGTCCTCACTCAATGGCTGGCTGTCTAAGTGGTGTCCGCAAAATAATATAGAATTCATAGACAATTGGAAACGTTTTTGGGGCAGACCTGACCTGTTGAAAAGAGATGGTATTCATCCCTCCTGGGATGGTGCTGCTCTTCTCACTAGTAATATGGCACATAGTATTAGAGCTCATCGTACTTGCGAGTTCACACACCTCTTTAACATTAATTTTAGTGATCTCCGCCTTGCGAAGTCGAACATCATTAGTGCCGACGTGAATAATAATTCCTTGTTTCCACCGAGCTGTACAGTACAGTTCACAATTTTTGCCATTTCCATTGTCAGAAGTTGTGAATGGTACCCTAATTCCGATCCGTACCACTTTTTTGGGATCCTTTCGCCAGGGTGTCAAGTCACATTTATTTATATAGCGCTTTTTACAATACAGATTGTTTCAAGTCAAGTCACCTTTATTTATATTGCACTTTTTACAATACAGATTGTATCAAAGCAGCTTCACAGTGTTAACATGAAAATAATACAACAAAGTTTGTTTCTAGAAGACCATTGCATCATCGTCCACCTTAAGTAAGGCAGATCAATAATATTGTTGAATATTAAATGTCCCCAACTAAGCAAGCCAAATGCCAAGGCAACAGTGGCAAGGAGCCAAAACTCCATCAGGTGGCAGAATGGAGAAAAAAAAAGAAAAAAAACTTGGGATAACCCAGGCTCAGTTGGGGGCCAGTTCTCTGGCCAATGAGCGAACAGTTTCAAAAGTAGTGAATGTTTCAATGAATGTTTCAAAGCAGCTTTACAGAGATAAGTCAAGTCAAGTCACCATTATTTATATAGCACTTTTTATAATACAGATTGTATCAAAGCAGCTTCACAGTGATAACATGAAAACAATACAACAAAGTTTGTTTTTAGAAGAAAATATGGTCATCGTCCACCATAAGTAAGGCAGATCAATAATATTAATTAAATGTCCTCAACTAAGCAAGCCAAAAGCCAAGGCAGCAGTGGCATGGAACCAAAACTCCATCAGGTGAAAGAATAGTGAAAAAAAACCTTGGGAGAAACCAGGCTCAGTCGGGACCAAGCACAGTAGTCCTGTATTAAAGGATGGAGCTAGACTCACTGCAGAACGTTGATTGGTTGACAGAATTGTCACTTGTGCGTGCTACAATAATAGTTGAAACACAATACAGTTTTTTCTTTTGACAAACAGCCACATGCCGAGAAGCAAGAATAAGATCTGCTTGTGACCATTTGTGACAAACAGCCACATGCTGAGAAGCAAGAACAAGTTCTGCTGTATCAACGTTCTGCAGTGAGTCTAGCTCCACCCTTTAGTACCGGACTACTGTGCTTGGTACCCCAACGAAAGGGCCTAAGTGAATTGTGTTCGTAGCTCGTTATAGCTTTGTTTTTAAACTTTCTTGCCGTTTATATTGCTTAATATAATTTAATCATCACAATATATCTGATATTATCTAATATTGTCTGTTACATTGATCTGACAAAGCTAGCTTTAATCTAAATCTCTAGCACAACACGCTAGCATTTCACTGGCCTGTTAACCTGCTATCTGTGCTTAGAGTCTTTTTTGTCTCTCGCGCTCGTGCCTTTTACAAGTCCTTCAAACAACTGTGGTGAGTTGGATCAGTCAACAAACACGGTGAGTCATGTCATCTTCTGTTATTGTCACTTGCACTGCCTTCCACATGTATAGTATAGCCTTCTCCGTCTTCCACGTGATAAATGCAGGGAGATAGTCAGGCTGATGGAGATGATTTCAGAACTAGACACGCATCCAAACTTTTATCGAGGATTGTAAGAATGCAAGGGTTTTAGATACTGCTTTGGATGCGACTAGCTTAGTGAACTCTGTACATTGTTCGGTTCCGGCTGTAGAGCCCGTGCAGCAGGGCAACTGGGTGACCATGAGACGCTATAGTCGAGGGACAAAATACTGCTCTTCCGTTCCGATTACAACATCAAACAGGTTCTCCCCATTCAGTGAAACACCCACTGAGAATCCTGTTAAATGTGCCTTAGTGATTGGCGATTCTATTACACGGAACGTGAAAATAGAGACACCAGCAACCATAGTAACATGTTTGCCAAGAGCCAGAGCGCCTGACATCAAAGCAAATTTAAAAGTGCTGGCTAATGCTAATCATAAATTCTCTGACTATTATTCACATCGGCACTAATGATGTTCGACTTCCTACTTGCGAATTCACACACCTCTTTGATGTTAATTTTAGTGATCTCCGAGAATAACGTCGATCGCTACTTTTTTCGGCATACTCATGTAAGGGTACTGTTGGCAGTGGAAATGCAAGCTGGATCAGGGATTACCGTCCCAAATCATACTGTACTGTCCTGTACCGCTCGGTGGAAACAAAGCATTAGGTATCTAGAATATTATATAATAATATTTTAAATTAATATGTATAATCATTTATCATTTTGACGGACCTCAACTAGTCCTGAAAATTACTTTAGGCGTTGTGTGTGCGTCTGAACGATCAAATACACACAAAAATAGGTAAAAATTCGAGTATTGGAGAAGTATTAACTTGAAGAGTATTCACTTAAATAGTTCATGTCTAAATGGGTGTAAATAGTTGGGAGAAAACATGATGCTTATTGGTTAGATCTGCATTTGCTCTTAAAGTGGCAGCAGTCTAATAAACCTGCTGACAATGCTGCCATTAATGTGAATCAAACTACAAAAGGCAAAGAAAAAATTATTCACAGCTTTTGAAGGAATAACTTTAGCTTTAATAAGCATGAATCTATCAATTTATACAGTGACAACTATGCAGTGTTATTTTACACTAGATTACTTTTATTAGATTTCTTTTGTAGGCCATATTACTTACCTGAACAGTAATGTTAACCTTCCTGAAATTGAAGCACTGTTTATTTGATTTGTATCTTTGTTTTATTGTATATTTATCGCATCTGACCATTTGTTTGTACTTTATTTGTTCTTGCTCTTATTGTATCTTATAGTATATAAAACAAAAAATGCCTGCACACTTGTGCATTTACAAATAGATGTTTTATTTTTGTTTTGTTTAAACATTGCCATTTCTTTTGCTTTTTATATATATATATATATATATATATATATATATATATATATATATATATTAGGGCTGTTTTCGACTAAGGATTTTCATAGTCGAATCTGATTCGTTAGATTTTGCCGTAATCGACTGATAGTCGAACCTTTTTTTTTTTTTTTTGATAGCAGCTAGATTTTTTCCATTTCAAACAAAAGAGCTAAAAAAAAACTAAAAGAAAAACATGGTGTGTAACAAATACCTTTTATTCATTTAAAGCCACATGAACAAAACATATCACACATATATCATAACCACGTAAAGCTTTATGTCCATGAGAACCGTGTGGAGTCAACCCACAGCCGCTCCGCTGCCCTGCCGAAAATGTGAAGCAGAAACGCTTAATGTCACAAAACGTCCACAATAATTGGACCCTGGGTTCGATTTTTTGACCATTTTCAGTGGTTATGAGGAGCAATATGAGAGGGAAATTTGGTGATCGTTGTTTAGGTACATTAAACCACGTAAAGCTTTTTCACGCCCATGAGAACCGTGTGGAGTCAACTCACAGCCGCTCGGCTGCCCTGCTGAAAATGTGAAGCAGAATCAGATAACGTCCATAATAATTGGACTCTGGGTTCGATTTTTTGACCATTTTCAGTGGTTATGAGGAGCAATATGAGAGGGAAATTTGGTAATCATTGTTTAGGTACATTAAACCACGTAAACCTTTTTTCACATTAGGACTTAGCCTATAAATAAAGCCCATGAGAACCGTGTGGAGTCAACCCACAGCCGCTCCGCAGCCCTGCTGAAAATGTGAAGCAGATTTTTGAATACATTTTTATTTATTTACATTAGTAAGCTACAGGACATCGTCTTTCAAAACATGACCTGCGCGAAAGCGAAAAAAAAAAAAAATTTGTACCCAGCCCTTCTGAAAATGCGAATGCGTCTAGCTCTGTCCAGCACATTTCAAACCAAACTGACGCCCATGTAAATTCGACTACGAGGTTCATAGTCGAATCAGACCTCTCCGAATCGAATCGTCGAATCCTCGACTATTAGAAGTCAGCCCTAATATATATATATATATATATATATATATATATATATATATATATATATATATATATATATATATATACACTCACCTAAAGGATTATTAGGAACACCATACTAATACTGTGTTTGACCCCCTTTTGCCTTCAGAACTGCCTTAATTCTACGTGGCATTGATTCAACAAGGTGCTGAAAGCATTCTTTAGAAATGTTGGCCCATATTGATAGGATAGCATCTTGCAGTTGATGGAGATTTGTGGGATGCACATCCAGGGCACGAAGCTCCCGTTCCACCACATCCCAAAGATGCTCTATTGGGTTGAGATCTGGTGACTGTGGGGGCCATTTTAGTACAGTGAACTCATTGTCATGTTCAAGAAACCAATTTGAAATGATTCGAGCTTTGTGACATGGTGCATTATCCTGCTGGAAGTAGCCATCAGAGGAGATGGGTACATGGTGGTCATAAAGGGATGGACATGGTCAGAAACAATGCTCAGGTAGGCCGTGGCATTTAAACGATGCCCAATTGGCACTAAGGGGCCTAAAGTGTGCCAAGAAAACATCCCCCACACCATTACACCACCACCACCAGCCTGCACAGTGGTAACAAGGCATGATGGATCCATGTTCTCATTCTGTTTACGCCAAATTCTGACTCTACCATCTGAATGTCTCAACAGAAATCGAGACTCATCAGACCAGGCAACATTTTTCCAGTCTTCAACTGTCCAATTTTGGTGAGCTTGTGCAAATTGTAGCCTCTTTTTCCTATTTGTAGTGGAGATGAGTGGTACCCGGTGGGGTCTTCTGCTGTTGTAGCCCATCCGCCTCAAGGTTGTGTGTGTTGTGGCTTCACAAATGCTTTGCTGCATACCTCGGTTGTAACGAGTGGTTATTTCAGTCAAAGTTGCTCTTCTATCAGCTTGAATCAGTCGGCCCATTCTCCTCTGACCTCTAGCATCAACAAGGCATTTTCGCCCACAGGACTGCGGCATACTGGATGTTTTTCCCTTTTCACACCATTCTTTGTAAACCCTAGAAATGGTTGTGTGTGAAAATCCCAGTAACTGAGCAGATTGTGAAATACTCAGACCGGCCCGTCTGGCACCAACAACCATGCCACGCTCAAAATTGCTTAAATCACCTTTCTTTCCCATTCTGACATTCAGTTTGGAGTTCAGGAGATTGTCTTGACCAGGACCACACCCCTAAATGCATTGAAGCAACTGCCATGTGATTGGTTGATTAGATAATTGCATTAATGAGAAATTGAACAGGTGTTCCTAATAATCCTTTAGGTGAGTGTGTGTGTGTGTGTGTGTGTGTGTGTGTGTGTGTGTGTATATATACTGTGTGTATATATATATATTACATTTCAGAATATAAAGCAATGTTAATTATGTTCTTAATTTGTTTTTCTTTTTTTAAATAAAAAATATAATTAAAAGAACCGATAAGAATACCATTGAAGTATCGTATCAATAAGCAGTATCGGTAAGAGTTAAAATACTGTTAAAATCTTAACGATGCCTATGCCTAGTTATACGTGGATATTTGTTTAATGAGTATATATTGTGTATGTTTGCATTTGTTATCCATCGTGGATGTGTTGTGCTGTCACTTCATTTCTGTGTGTTCTGCATTGTTGCGGATTTATATTTGACAATACATTTTGGAGAAGGACATTGCATTGTCTATACAAGTCATGCCTTTGAAGACCACCAGGTGGAAGTCCAGAAAGGACATTACCTCCTGAATTTTTTTTACAGCATCAATTTAAAGAAAAAAGTGTCAAGTCACATTTATTTATATAGCACTTTTTACAATACAGATTTTCAATGCAGCTTTACAGAGATAACAGGAAAATAATGCAAAAAAGTTCACAGTTTTCTAGTAACTGTGCAGTTAATTGTTCTCATACTGTATTTTCAGATTTGGAATATATTCTCTACCCAAATGTGTCACTAATAAAACACAATAAAATTATTTAAAGAGAAGGCTTATATTGACCTTTTAAGATTTTGTTTACATCTATCCTTGTATATTATTTTTTTGTTTTGTTGCTATTTTATTAAAAAGGTTATAGAATTACAACAACAATTGAAATTGTAACAATATTTCCAGTGTAATCTTTCTTTGTAAAAACTAAAGTATACATTTTATCATACGTAATTCAATTCATATGAGCAGAAATTGGCAACATTATAAGCTTATTTGATGTGGCAGTATCTTACAGTAAAAACTTTATAATCTATCCGATTTTGTAGTCGATTTTTACTCATCTCAGTATAGCAATAGAGTTTGGTAAAAGCTGTTCATTCATTCACACACAAAAACGCGATTCATATTTAAACAGTCTTTTTGCGTGTACAGACACTTGCGATTAGAACAAAGCATAGAACTGACCTATTCCTCATCGGGATCCGTTGCTCCTCGAAATGAAACTTCCAGCACTTCTGAGGTAAATTTTCCAGGATTAATATTAAGAGATAGTATTATTCCTCACAGCGTCGTAAAGTACATGAGTCTGAAAGTGAACTTGCGGTGTGTGTTATCCAGCTTATGTGGCCGTTTCACAGGTCTGTATGGGATCGCCTCAGATAATTTGCGTTTGAATAGCGCGCGCTCTCCGTGGGCGGGGTCACATTAAAACGTAATGAGATGAGATGAGAACGACTGACATCTCTCTCTTTTCATACATATTACATAAACTGTGAATATTTGTTTTTTTATACAAATTACTTCATTTAAAAGAAGAGAATTCAAGCTTCATGCCTGTGTGACTGTTTGACTGAGTATTCGCTGAGTTACAGTTCATTTTCGGACGCGTTTCAGAATTGACTTCACTGAGAGAGAGAAAGCAGAACTCACATCATGTTTATTTTTCTTTATTTGGCAAAAAGCACAACACGTTGTTTTTATTGTGAGTATACACAAAAATAATACACACTTAACAGGATCGATTGATGTATGAAACTTGTTTGTAAAATCAAAGTCAACAGAGTATTTTGAACTGATAAGAAAAAAAGCGAGCTGGTATCGCCGGCGATACCGCCGACCCCAGGTTTTTTTTAAGTAAGTTCAGTGCTGTTTCATTTTTGTTTTAAAAAAGTTATTAATTTAGTTATAGCCACTCTGGAGTAAACCGTGATGTCATCGTCCAGCTCAGTTCTTGTATAATAGTGTCAACGCAGGCAGATCAATTTTATTGTTGAATATTAAATAAACATTTTAATTGAATGTCCCCAACTAAGCAAGCCAAGCCAATGGCAACAAATGTGGAAAAAGGCGACAGTGGCAAGGAACCAAAACTCCATCAGGTGACAGAATGGAGATAAAAACCTTGGGAGAACCCAGGCTCAGTCGGGGGGCCAGTTCTCCTCTGGCCAATGAACAAACAGTGGTATGATTATGATTCAGGTGTGTGTAATTTGTATTGCTGCACTACTTTACAATTTTAAGTCCCTTTGAAAAGTGTCTGCTAAATTAATACATTTATTAAACCTTGCAGACCATAAGAAGTTTGTTTGGGGAAAGTCAAGACATTTAACATATGGGTCATTGATGGGTCAATGTGCATTTCCTTTTAAAAATTATTTGATAAATTCATTACATGTATCACTTTATTCTATAAAACCCATTTAGTTTGAATTCATTTTCAGTACATTCAAATAAGAAATATTTTATGTTTTGGTATTTTAACCCCCTGGGGTCGGCGGTGTCACCGGCGATACCAGCTCGCGTTTTTCCTTATCAGTGCAATAGAAAGTCTAAATACTCTGTTGACTTTTATCTTCCATACACGTTTCATACATCAATCGATCCTGTTAAGTGTGTATTATTTTTGTGTATACTAACAATAACTATTTTGCCAGTTCTCCCACTTGGAAATCATGGAGGGGTCTGAAATTGTCATCGTAGGTGCATGTCCACTGTGAGAGACATAATCAAAAAAAATAAAAAATCCAGAAATCACAATATATGATTTTTAACTATTTATTTGTATGATACAGCTGCAAATAAGTATTTGAACACCTGTCTATCAGCTAGAATTCTGACCCTCAAAGACCTGTTAGTCTGCCTTTAAAATGTCCACCTCCACTCCATTTATTATCCTAAATTAGATGCACCTGTTTGAGGTTGTTAGCTGCATAAAGACACCTGTCCACCCCATACAATCAGTAAGAATCCAACTACTAACATGGCCAAGACCAAAGAGCTGTCCAAAGACACTAGAGACAAAATTGTACACCTCCACAAGGCTGGAAAGGGATACGGGGAAATTGCCAAGCAGCGTGGTGAAAAAAGGTCCACTGTTGGAGCAATCATTAGAAAATGGAAGAAGCTAAACATGACTGTCAATCTCCCTTGGACTGGGGCTCCATGCAAGATCTCACCTCGTGGGGTCTCAATGATCCTAAGAAAGGTGAGAAATCAGCCCAGAACTACACGGGAGGAGCTGGTCAATGACCTGAAAAGAGCTGGGACCACCGTTTCCAAGGTTACTGTTGGTAATACACTAAGACGTCATGGTTTGAAATCATGCATGGCACGGAAGGTTCCCCTGCTTAAACCAGCACATGTCAAGGCCCGTCTTAAGTTTGCCAATGACCATTTGGATGATCCAGAGGAGTCATGGGAGAAAGTCGTGTGGTCAGATGAGACCAAAATAGAACTTTTTGGTCATAATTCCACTAAACGTGTTTGGAGGAAGAAGAATGATGAGTACCATCCCAAGAACACCATCCCTACTGTGAAGCATGGGGGTGGTAGCATCATGCTTTGGGGGTGTTTTTCTGCACATGGGACAGGGCGACTGCACTGTATTAAGGAGAGGATGACCGGGGCCATGTATTGCGAGATTTTGGGGAACAACCTCCTTCCCTCAGTTAGAGCATTGAAGATGGGTCGAGGCTGGGTCTTCCAACATGACAATGACCCGAAGCACACAGCCAGGATAACCAAGGAGTGGCTCTGTAAGAAGCATATCAAGGTTCTGGCGTGGCCTTGCCAGTCTCCAGACCTAAATCCAATAGAGAATCTTTGGAGGGAGCTCAAACTCCGTGTTTCTCAGCGACAGCCCAGAAACCAGACTGATCTAGAGAAGATCTGTGTGGAGGAGTGGGCCAAAATCCCTCCGGCAGTGTGTGCAAACCTGGTGAAAAACTACAGGAAACGTTTGACCTCTGTAATTGCAAACAAAGGCTACTGTACCAAATATTAACATTGATTTTCTCAGGTGTTCAATTACTTATTTGCAGCTGTATCATACAAATAAATAGTTAAAAAATCATACATTGTGATTTCTGGATTTTTTTTTTTTAGATTGTCTCTCACAGTGGACATGCACCTACGATGACAATTTCAGACCCCTCCATGATTTCTAAGTGGGAGAACTTGCAAAATAGCAGGGTGTTCAAATACTTATTTTCCTCACTGTGTATATATATATATATATATATATATATATATATATATATATATATATATATATATATATATATATATATATATATATTGTCCTTGCATTCTTTCTCGTGGCTCAGTCACACACCTGAATGAAAGGCTAATTAAGTATGCAGCCTCATTATGCGGGCCCCATTGTATCCTCCGGTGTGAACCACGCCCACCCGCATATTGCCTTTCCAAACAAAAAGTGTGTTACAAAATTTAAATCAATGTATTGTTTTATGTGAATGGTTAGGCAGGATGATTTTCACATCATTTTGAAGAAAAAACTCTAGGCGACAAAATGCATTATTCAGAAGTCTTATTGACACATATTTAGTATGTGTTTTGTGGCCTTATTTCAGAAATTTTCATTTTTAGTTTTTTCAATAACCATGCATAAACATTATTTTCTCAAAAATACAAACATGTACATGTTGCTCACATATTATGGTAGCCATGTTTGTGCTAAATAGAGTGTAATTATACCTTTGCCATTAATATGTTTATAAGCAACTGAAAAAAGCACAAATGTAAGGGCATGTCAGAACATCTCAAGGACCCCAAAAACACCTTAGACCCCAGAGGGTTAAACCCCCAAAATGTTAGGTGGCGCAACTGTCCGCACAAATGAAAAGACCTATTTAAAATGATGTTTTAATAGTAAGAAATTCAAAATAAAATACTATAGCATAATTTTATGTTTGAAACCTTTCAAATAAACAAATTATGTAAATATCAGTAGATTTAAAGATGTCCGGATTATTGAAAACTTTTGTATGGGAATTTGTCAGGGTGACACAACTGCAAGCATGGGGCTTTTATTATGAATTGAAAAGGTAATAACAGTAAGCATGCTAATGCGGCATCCAGAGGACCCCAACTGATCCCTGTGGCAAAGTGAGAAGGTTTGTCTTCTCTCAAATCTTCTCTCTTTGTCTTATCTCTCAAATACTGATACAAATAGCTACTTTCAAGTATTGGTAGTTTTTTTAAAATATATTTTCATACACTTTCAATTTGGTTTTGATATTTTAATTTTAATTTCTCAATTGACTTAAACTGATTACTTTTTATATCAATATAAAACATGACTTTGTTCAATCACAATTGATTACAGTGTGTTTAACCAATCTATTGCACTGTAGCCTCTTCCAGTTTGGAATGTGATGACATGTGATATTTTCTGTTTTTAATCAATTTTTACTACTTTTACTTATAGAGACTGATGACTAAAACACTTGTATTTTATTTTTTATATGTAACTGAAATGGTGGGGAAAATCCAGTATTTAGCATATTCCATGTCATTAATGACATCAGGTGGCACAACTGATATTCATCAGGTGATGCAACCATGGAAATTCTTTATTTAAACCAACAAATAATAGGTCAAAGTGAACAAATAACTGAAAACTACATTGTGAATAGTTTTATTACATGCATTTACTGGTATTCTTGTATGATTATTTTTCTGTCTTTAAAAGTAAAAATGAGATTCTCAAGATTCTAAACTACTGGGCCCGTATTCATAAAGATTCTAAGAATCCTCTCAGAAAACTCTTAATTTAGCTTAAAAACTTTTACGTAGGAGTCTTAGCTTAAAAGCGATTCGGGACCGATCTGAGAGCAACTCTGAGTAAGGAAAAGACAAAAACTTTCATCTTAGTAAGGAGGCGGGGTTGACCCCGTTGCTATGTATGACACAATCTTTTGACGACTGTGATTGGTTGGTTGTCCAAGAAGGGAAAAAAAAGTGATTTTAAGTAGTGATTACATGCGTTATTTTTCCTATTTGACCGTTCTCTCTCTCACACACACACACACACACACACACACACACACACACACACACACACACACACACACACACACACATTATATATGTGTATATAAATTTTTATTTTTATTTACCATGCTGTTAATTTCCTATAAGGTATTTGCTTGGCTTAGAATGAAATAAAAATTGTTCCACTCTTTCCAATTACACTGATTGCTGGCATGTCTATTTAAGTGGTGGTTTGAATGTTGGTTTTAATGTATCAAACATGGAATTTTCCCAGTTGCCAAATATCGTAATGTAGTGATTACTTTCATTTCTGGCGCTATGGCATTTCTGTGCTGTGTCAGAGATGTTAGCGTGTCTCTAATAAGATCAGTCACAAACATGATCCCTGCACGATCTAATCTATAGCGTCTTATTAACTCACTGTTATTCATTGTCTGCAACACATTTCTTCTCCCTCTTCGTCTTTCTGCCACTTTCTCCTCTGCTAAAGAAACTCTTAAGCCTCTTAAAAGTCCTCGTCCGTGCTCCTAACAATTTTGACCTTAAGACCTCTTTTAAGGGTTAAGATGCTTTCTGAATTACTTTTTTCTTTACTAGGATTTTTTCTTTAATTTTAAGAGTAAACGCCCACATTTCTAAGAATTTTCTTAGAATTTTGTCACTAGGAGCTACTCTTTGCATTAAGATTATTTATGAATACGGGCCCTGGCCACTAGAATGCAATAATTAAACATTCATATGAAAAAAAATAATAATAACGTTAGGCACTAGAGACTAAAAGGGTTACTTTGCTAAGACTTCACAATAAATTAGGAGTATGTATGTGCCACCAAAAAAAAAGCCAAACAATGAATTTATACATTTTGAAATGTTATTTAACAATTGAAACGTGTTTATACACATTTTCCCTGATTCAAAAATATGCATTACATCAGTTTTGAAAAGATAAAAAAATAATTTAACCCATATATTAAGCACAATGTGCTTGTATGAATAAATTGCAGAACACTTTGTAAACTAAATTGAAAGTAATAGTAAAATGTGGCCGACCTTTCATAATTCTGATGCACTACTAGAACTTGTATCACAAACCCATGGAGGGTGACATTTCTTTTTCATAAACTAACTATGATTAAAATTGTTTTTTAAAAAGCCATAATCTCCACATCCAAGTTTGTGATTCGGTCAGTGTATTCAGGAAATGTACACAATGACATGAAGAAGTTTTCAAGCTTTCAAGAAGTTTTCATCTTTTTTTTTTTCAATCCATCAAGAGTGTGAGGAATAAAAATCTTATCTTGTCATATATTATAATTAATAAGTCAGGAACTGGGAAACACCCACTTAATCTTTATCTCTCAAGTTGACTAATTTACTAGGCATGTTTACAATAGACAATAATATCCACAAGGTATCTGAGGTCCACTAGTTGATGGACTAGTATCAGCCTGGGGGAATAAAAACTGATAATGATCAGTGGAAAAGCAGATATCTTGCCGCCTGCTTGTTACTGTCTTGAGGCATCTTTTGGATTATTCATTAAATATGAATAATTGTTTGTTTGATTGGTCCAGACGCTACAGTAGGATTTTTTTTTTTTTTTTTTTTTTTTCATTGTTCTTGCATTCCATGTAAAAAAGTCTATAAATAAGTAAATAAAACATTTACTAGTCAATGGCGACTCAAGCTTCAGTGTGTCCATATGGTAAGATCTGTACCAAAAATAATGACATATCAAACTAGCCTGAGTTCTGTCTACCAAAATTAAAATCTAATGAGCCTGTTCTCTTTTTTGTCTTAGCTGACAGCTGTGGTAAAGCTTCCATCAGGAGACGATTACTGCCTAAATGTCTATCTTCTGCATCCTATTGTCACACAACAGAGCACATACAGGATCCTTTCAACCAAGGTCAGCCTTAATGTATATGCTTGTCTAGCTGAATGTTCTTTATTTTTAAAATAACTGTCTTTGTACTAATATTTTTCATTTTATGCCATTAATCTAAGTTAAGATTACAGTGTAAGAAATTATTGACTACAGGCTGTTGAATGATTTAAAAATAATGCACACTCTGGTGGTAGTGCACTTCGAGTGAGCATTATTTTTCAGTAATTCAATGGTCTAGGGTTAATTATATTTCTTATTCCACGGTTACTGCACCAAGACATTTTCAGGTTTTTTATTAAGTCATTTTTGAGGATTTGTCCCCTTGTGTGTAGAACTACTTCCCTATCCATCTTTCTTCTACAAACATTCCAAGCCTCAGTTGCTAATTAAGTTGGCTTGGAAAAGCCAACTTACTGAAATCCTATTTAAACTTATTATTCTTCTTTTTCTGGCCGCAAATTTTTGGACACTAACTCCTCCTAGAGCTTTAACTCTACATACTCCAAACTCGGGTCAGACCTTCATACTGTTCTGACTTGGTGTGCTATATCTTTTCAGACTGTTTTGCGTTACGGTTTTCTTAAAAATTAATATTAAAAATCATAAAAACCCCATTGACTTTCATTGCAGAATGCTCAAATTGAGCCAAGACTACGGTGGCCCATTAGTGCACAACCCAAAAACTCAAATCTAAATTCTCTGAAGCCCTAGACTCAATTAAACTACCATTCAATGTACTTATAAACTCTATCTATCTATCTATCTATCTATCTATCTATCTATCTATCTATCTATCTATCTATCTATCTATCTATCTATCTATCTATCTATCTATCTAATCTATCTATTTATCCTTCTATCTAATCTATCTTTCTTTCTAACTAATCCATCTTTTGTTCTAACTAATCCATCTTTCTTTTTTAACTAACTAATCTATCTTTCTTTTTTAACTAACTAATCCATCTTTCTTTCTTTTAAACTAACTAATCCATCTTTCTTTCTAACTAATATTTCTTTCTTTCTTTCTTTCTTTCTTTCTAACTAAACTATCTATCTAATTTATCTCTTTCTTTCATTCTAACTAATCTTTCTATCTATCTAATCCATCTTTCTTTCTAACTAATCTTTCTTTCTTTTTTAACTAATCCATCTTTCTTTTTTAACTAATCCATCTTTCTTTTTTAACTAATCCATCTTTCTTTCTTTCTAACTAATCCATCTTTCTTTCTAACTAACCAATCCATCTTTCTTTCTAACTAACCAATCCATCTTTCTTTCTTTCTAACTAATCAATCTTTCTTTCTTTCTAACTAATCAATCTTTCTTTCTTTCTAACTAATCATCGTTCTTTCTTTCTAACTAACCAATCCATCTTTCTTTCTAATCTTTCTTTCTTTCTTTCTTTCTTTCTTTCTTTCTTTCTTTCTTTCTTTCTTTCTTTCTTTCTTTCTTTCTTTCTTACTAATCTCTTTCTTTCTTTCTAACTAATCTATCTATCTTTCTTTCTAACTAATCTATCTTTCTTTCTTTCTTTCCTTCTAACTAATCTCTTTCTTTCCTTCTAACTAATCTTTCTTTCTTTTTTCTTTTTTTCTTTCTTTCTTTCTTTCTTTCTTTCTTTCTTTCTTTCTTTCTTTCTTTCTTTTTCTTTCTTTCTTTCTAACTAATTTCTTTCTTTCTAACTAATCTATCTTTCTTTCTTTCTTTCTTTCTTTCTTTCTTTCTAACTAATCTATCTTTCTCTTTCTTTCCTTCTAACTAATCTTTCTTTCTTTCTAACTAATTTATCTTTCTAACTAATCTATCTTTCTAACTAATCTATCTTGCTTTCTCTTTCTTTCCTTCTAACTAATCTTTCTTTCTTTCTATCTAATCTTTCTTTTCTTTCTTTCTTTCTTTCTTTCTTTCTATCTCTCTTTCTTTCTTTCTTTCTTTCTTTCTTTCTTTCTTTCGTTCTAATCTATCTTTCTTTCCTTCTAACTAATCTCCTTTCTTTCTTTCTTTCTTTCTTTCTTTCTTTCTTTCTAACTAATCTATCTATCTTTCTAACTAATCTATCTTTCTTTCTTACTAATCTATCTTTCTTACTAATCTATCTTTCTTTCTTTCTAACTAATCTATCTTTCTTTCCTCCTAACTAATCTTTCTTTCTTCCTAACTAATCTATCTATCTTTTTTCTTTCTTCCCTTCTTTCTATTCTATCTTTCTTTCTAACTAATCTATCTTTCTTTCTTTTCTTTTCTTTTCTTTCCTTCCTTCCTTCTAACTAATCTTTCCTTCTTTCTTTCCTTCTAACTAATCTTTCTTTCTTTCTAACTAATTTATCTTTCTTTCTTTCTTTCTAACTAATCTTTCTTTCTTTCTAACTAATCTATCTTTCTTTCTTTCCTTCTACCTATCTTTCTTTCTTTCTAACTAATCTTTCTTTCTTTATTTCTAACTAATCTCTTTCTTTCTTACTAATCTATATTTCTTTATTTCTTTCCTTCCTTCTAACTAATCTTTCTTTCTTTCTTTCTAACTAATCTATCTATCTTTCTTTCTTTCCTTCTAACTAATCTATTTTCTTTCTAACTAATCTATCTTTCTTTCTTTCTTTATTTCTTTCTTTCTTTCTCTTTCTTTCTTTCCTTCTAACTAATCTCTTTCTTTCTAACTAATCTTTCTTTCTAACTAATCTAGCTTTCTTTCTAACTAATTTATCTTTCTAACTAATCTATCTATCTTTTTCTCTTTCTAACTAATCTATCTTTCTTTCTAACTAATCTTTCTTTCTTTCTTACTAATCTATCTATCTTTCTTTCTTTCTTACTAATCTATCTTTCTAACTAATTTATCTTTCTTTCTAACTAATCTATCTTTCTTTCTAACTAATTAGTCTTTCTGTCTTTCTCTTTCTCTCTCTTTCTTTCTTTCTTTCTTTCTTTCTTTCTTTCTTTCTTTCTTTCTAACTAATCAATCAGTCTTTCTCTTTCTTTCTTTCTTTCTTTCTTTCTAACTAATCAATCAGTCTTTCTCTTTCTTTCTTTCTTTCTTTCTTTCTTTCTTTCTTTCTTTCTAACTAATATATCTATCTTTTTCTTTCTTTCCTTCTAACTAATCTTTCTTTCTTTCTAACTAATCTTTCTTTCTTTCTTACTAATCTATCTTTCTTTCTTTCCTTCCTTCTAACTAATCTTTCTTTCTTTCTTTCTAACTAATCTATTTTTCTTTCTTTCCTTCTAACTAATCTATCTTTCTTTCTTACTAATCTATCTTTCTTTCTAACTAATTTATCTTTCTTTCTTTCTAACTAATTTATCTATCTTTCTAACTAATCTATATTTCGTTCTTTCTAACTAATCTTTCTTTCTTTCCTTCTAACTAATCTATCTTTCTTTCTTACTAATCTATCTTTCTTTCTAACTAATTTATCTTTCTTTCTTTCTAACTAATTTATCTATCTTTCTAACTAATCTATATTTCGTTCTTTCTAACTAATCTTTCTTTCTTTCTCTTTCTTTCTTTCCTTCTAACTAATCTATCTTTCTTTCTAACTAATATTTCTTTCTTTCTTTCTTTCTAACTAATCTATCTTTCTTTCTAACTAATTTATCTTTCTAACTAATATATCTTTCTTTCTTTCTAACTAATCTATCTTTCTTTCTTTCTTGCTAATCTTTCTTTCTTGCTAATCTATCTTTCTTTCTTTCTTACTAATCTTTCTTTCTTTCTAATTTACCTTTCTTTCTTTCTAACTAATCTTCTTTCTTTCTAACTTATCTATCTTTCTTTCTAACTAATCTATCTGTCTTTCTTTCTTTCTTTCTTTCTTTCTTTCTACTCAATCTTTCTTTCTTTCTTTCTAACTAATCAATCTTTCTTTCTTTCTCTGTCTTTCTTTCTTGCTAATCTTTCTTTCCTTCTTACTAATCTATCTTTCTTTCTTTCTAACTAATTTATCTTTCTTTCTTTCTAACTAATCTATCTATCTATCTTCAAACGTTTTCTATGTATCTTTCTTTCTTTCTTTCTTTCTTTCTTTCTTTCGTTCTATCTTTCTTTCCTTCTAACTAATCTCCTTTCTTTCTTTCTTTCTTTCTTTCTTTCTTTCTTTCTTTCTTTCTTTCTTTCTTTCTTTCTTTCTTTCTTTCTAATTTATCTTTCTTTCCTTCTAACTAATCTATCTTTCTTTCCTTCTAACTAATCTATCTTTCTTTCTTTCTCTCTTTCTTTCTAACTAATTTATCTTTCTTTCCTTCTAACTAATCTCTTTCTTTCTAACTAATCTTTCTTTCTTTCTTTCTTTCTTTCTTTCTAACTACTCTATCATTCTTTCTAACTAATCTATTTTTTTCTTACTAATCTAACTATCTATATTTCTTTCTTTCTTTCTTTCTTTCCTTCTAACTAATCTTTCTTTCTTTCTAACTAATCTATCTATCTTTCTAACTAATCTATCTTTCTTTCTTACTAATCTATCTTTCTTTCTTACTAATCTATCTTTCTTTCTTACTAATCTATCTTTCTTTCCTCCTAACTAATCTTTCTTTCTTCCTAACTAATCTATCTATCTTTTTTCTTTCTTCCCTTCTTTCTATTCTATCTTTCTTTCTAACTAATCTATCTTTCTTTTCTTTCCTTCCTTCCTTCTAACTAATCTTTCCTTCTTTCTTTCTTTCTTTCTAACTAATCTATCTATCTTTCTTTCTTTCCTTCTAACTAATCTTTCTTTCTTTCTAACTAATTTATCTTTCTTTCTTTCTTTCTTTCTTTCTTTCTTTCTTTCTACCTATCTTTCTTTCTTTCTAACTAATCTTTCTTTCTTTCTAACTAATCTCTTTCTTTCTTACTAATCTATATTTCTTTATTTCTTTCCTTCCTTCTAACTAATCTTTCTTTCTTTCTTTCTAACTAATCTATCTATCTTTCTTTCTTTATTTCCTTCTAACTAATCTATTTTCTTTCTAACTAATCTATCTTTCTTTCTTTCTTTATTTCTTTCTTTCTCTTTCTTTCTTTCCTTCTAACTAATCTATCTTTCTAACTAATCTTTCTTTCTTTCTAACTAATCTATCTTTCTTTCTAACTAATTTATCTTTCTAACTAATCTATCTATCTTTCTCTCTTTCTAACTAATCTATCTCTTTCTTTCTAACTAATCTTTCTTTCTTTCTTACTAATCTATCTTTCTTTCTTTCTTACTAATCTATCTTTCTAACTAATTTATCTTTCTTTCTAACTAATCTATCTTTCTTTCTTTCTAACTAATCTATCTGTCTTTCTTTCTTTCTTACTAATCTATCTTTCTAACTAATTTATCTTTCTTTCTAACTAATCTATCTTTCTTTCTTTCTAACTAATCAGTCTTTCTGTCTTTCTCTCTTTCTTTCTTTCTTTCTTTCTTTCTTTCTAACTAATCAATCAGTCTTTCTCTTTCTTTCTTTCTTTCTTTCTTTCTAACTAATATATCTATCTTTTTCTTTCTTTCCTTCTAACTAATCTTTCTTTCTTTCTAACTAATCTTTCTTTCTTTCTTACTAATCTATCTTTCTTTCCTTCCTTCTAACTAATATTTCTTTCTTTCTTTCTTTCTAACTAATCTATGTATCTTTCTTTCTTTCTAACTAATCTATTTATCTTTCTTTCTTTCCTTCTAACTAATCTATCTTTCTTTCTTACTAATCTATCTTTCTTTCTAACTAATTTATCTTTCTTTCTAACTAATCTATATTTCGTTCTTTCTAACTAATCTTTCTTTCTTTCTTTCTCTTTCTTTCTTTCCTTCTAACTAATCTATCTTTCTTTCTAACTAATATTTCTTTCTTTCTAACTAATCTATCTTTCTTTCTAACTAATTTATCTTTCTAACTAATCTATCTTTCTTTCTTTCTTGCTAATCTTTCTTTCTTGCTAATCTATCTTTCTTTCTTTCTTACTAATCTTTCTTTCTTTCTTTCTTTCTAATTTACCTTTCTTTCTTTCTAACTAATCTTCTTTCTTTCTAACTAATCTATCTATCTGTCTTTCTTTCTTTCTTTCTAACTAATCAATCTTTCTTTCTCTTTCTTTCTTTCTTGCTAATCTTTCTTTCCTTCTTACTAATCTATCTTTCTTTCTTTCTAACTAATTTATCTTTCTTTCTTTCTAACTAATCTATCTATCTATCTATCTCCAAACGTTTTCTATCTATCTATCTATCTATCAAACTAATCTTTATTTTTCTTCTTTTTCTTTGTTTCTTTTTTTTCTAACTATTCTTTCTTTCTTTCGAACTCTATCTATCAAACTTTAACCTACTTTAAACATCAAACTACTTTAAACTTCTTCAAACTCTCTGGTCCGGCTTTCTCAAGCCAACTTAAAGTTTGTCTCAACAAACTTTTTTTTCTAGTTAAGTTGGCTTGAGAAAGCCAACTTACTGATATTGTACTTAAACTTATTATTATTAGTGGTGCTTTTCAAAGCAACACTATTGTTATTGCTCATACTTATTATTAGGGGTGCTTTTCAAAGCAACACTATTGTTATTGTCACTCATACTTATTAGTGGTGCTTTTTCAAAGCAACACTATTGTTATTGTCGCTCATACTTATTATTAGTGGTGCTTTTTTAAAGCAACACTATTGTTATTGTCGCTCATACTTATTAGTGGTGCTTTTTCAAAGCAACACTAGTGTTATTGTCACTCATACTTATTATTCTTCTTCTTTTTCTTATTATTCCGGACAAAAGTTTGGCGCGTAACTCGCCCCGCATCGTTTGTCACAGACCCATGAGTGAGGCATCAAATCGACCGGCTCATTGAGGAGAGGTGTGCTATGACTTTTCTAAGCGATCGGGTGTACGATGTTCGCACAGCGGACGAAAAAGCGGCCAAAAAAGTCCCATTGACTTAACATGGGGAGTTCTAAAAACATTTGAATCCCAACTGCCGTTTTCACACACACCACTCCAAAGGGCCTGACACCCCTGCGTTTCTCTCCCTCTCTCTCTCCCTCAGAGGATTTATATTATCAAGCAGCCAATAAGTAATGGCCTAAAATCTTCATAGCCACACCCTAGCAACCAGTTACAGCACCCTAGCAACCACTCTGAGCTCCCTAGCAACCACCCTAAACCAATAAATAATATACAAACATTTTTTTTACATTTTTTAAAGCAATATCACACTCGTAGCCTTGCGATATTGCTCCATGCTTGTGCCTATTCGGCCATAGGCACGAGGCCGCAGGCCTTAACTCCATAGTAACCATCTTTGACAACTACCAACCACCTAGTAACACCATAGCAACTACCAAAAATACCTTAGCAACCACCCTGAACACCCTAGCAACGTCTAGAAATGCTCTAGTAACCACCAAAAAACTCTAACAACCACCCAGAACACCCTAGCAACTGCCTAGCAACCACCCAGAACACTTAGCAACTGCCTAGTAACCACCCAAAACGCCTAGCAACCACCCAGAACACCCTAGCAATTGCCTAGCAACACCATAGCAACCACCTAGCAATGCCCTAGCAACCACCAAGAATACCCTAGCAATGCCCTAGCAACCACCAAGAATACCCTAGCAACTGCCTAGCAACCACCAAGAATACCCTAGCAACTGCCTAGCAACCACCCAGAACACCTTAACAACTGCCTAACAACACCATAGCAACCACCCAGAAAACCCTAGCAACCACCACCTGGCAACAGCATCTTGCTAAAAACATGCTAGCAACATACTAATAATGTTAGCATCATGCTAGCAACATGCTAATCAAGCTAGCATTATGCTACCACCATGCTAGCAACATGCTAATCAAGCTAGCATCATGCTAGCAACATGTTAATCATGCTAGCATTATGCTAGCAACATGCTAATCATGCTAGCATCAAGCTACCAACATGCTAATCAAGCTAGCATAATGCTAGCAACATGCTAATAAAGCTAGCATCATGCTAGCAATATGCTAATCAAGCTAGCATTATGCTAGAAACATGCTAATCATGTTAGCGTCTAGCTAAAAACATACTAGCAACATGCAAATCATGCTAGCATCAAGCTAGCATCATGCTAACATAATGCTAATCAAGCTAGCATAATGCTAGCAACATGCTAATCAAGCTAGCATCATGCTAGCAACATGCTAATAAAGCTAGCATCATGCTAGCAATATGCTAATCAAGCTAGCATTATGCTAGAAACATGCTAATCATGTTAGCGTCTAGCTAAAAACATGCTAATCATGCTAGCATCATGCTACCAACATGCTAATCAAGCTAGCATCATGCTAACATAATGCTAATCAAGCTAGCATCATGCTAGCAACATGCTAATCATGCTAGCATCATGCTACCAATATGCTAATTAAGCTAGCATCATGCTAGCAAAATGCTATTCAAGCTAGCATAATGCTAACAACATGTTAATCAAGCTAGCATAATGCTAGCAACATGCTAATCATGTTAGCATCTGGCTAAAAACATGCTAGCAAAATGCTAATCATGTTAACATGTTGTTAAAATGATGCTAGCATGATTAGCATGTTGCTAGCATGCTTTTGACAAGATGTTAACATGATTAGCATTTTGTTAGCATGCTAGCAACATGCTAATCATGCTAGCATCATGCTACCAACATGCTATTCATGCTAGCATCATTTTAACAACATGTTAATCATAGTAAATCATGCTGGAATGTGGTAAATCGTAGTAATTCATCTTAGAAACATGGTAAATCGTGGTAAATAATGCTAAAACGTGGTATATCATGGTATCACAACATGTTAATTGTGTTAGCATCTGCCCAGTGGCGAGTTTTGCCACTGCAAGCACCACTTCACATTTTCTTCAGGAAATGTACATTCTAGTTATTATTCTTTTTCTTATTATTCCGGACAAAAGTTTGGCGCGTAACTCGCCCCGCATCGTTTGTCACAGACCCATGAGTGAGGCATCAAATCGACCGGCTCATTGAGGAGAGGTGTGCTATGACTTTTCTAAGCGATCGGGTGTACGATGTTCGCACAGCGGACGAAAAAGCGGCCAAAAAAGTCCCATTGACTTAACATTGGGCATTCTAAAAATATTCAAATCCAAACCGACGTTTTCACACACACAGACACAAAGGGCCTGACACCCCTGCGTCGCTCCCTCTCTCTCTCCCTCAGAGGATTTATATTATCAAGCAACAAATAAGTAATGGCCTAAAATCTTCATAGCCACACCCTAGCAACCAGTTACAGCACCCTAGCAACCACTAAGAGCTCCCTAGCAACCACCCTAAACCAATAAAAAACATTTCTTTGTATTTTTTTTATTTTTAAAGCAATATCACACTCGTAGCCTTGCGATATCGCTCCATGCTTGTGTCTATACGGCCCCGTTATTAAAGATTTTAAGAACTCTATAAAAAGGCCTATCAACCACCCAGAACACCCTAGCAACAACCTAGCAAAGCCCTAGCAACCACCAATAATACCCTAGCAACCGCCTAGCAACCACCCAGAACACCTTAGCAACTGCCTAGCAACACCATAGCAACCACCCAGAAAACCCTAGCAACCACCTGGCAACAGCATCTTGCTAAAAACATGCTAGCAACATACTAATCATGCTAGCATCATGCTAGCAACATGCTAATTAAGCTAGCATCATGCTGATCAAGCTAGCAACATGCTAATAATGCTAGCATTATGCTACCAACATGCTAATCAAGCTAGCGTCATGCTAACAACATGCTAATCAAGCTAGCATAATGCTAGCAACATGCTAATCAAGCTAGCATCATGCTAGAAACATGCTAATCATGTTAGCATAATGCTAAAAACATGCTAGCAACATGCTAATAATGCTAGCATCAAGCTACCAACATGCTAATCAAGCTAGCATCATGCTAACATCATGCTAATCAAGCTAGCATAATGCTAGCAACATGCTAATCATGCTAGCATCATGCTACCAATATGCTATTTAAGCTAGCATAATGCTAGCAAAATGTTATTCAAGCTAGCATCAATGCTAACAACATGTTAATCAAGCTAGCATAATGCTAGCAACATGCTAATCATGTTAGCATCTAGCTAAAAACATGCTAGCAAAATGCTAATCATGTTAACATCTTGTTAAAAGCATGCTAGCAACATGCTAATCATGCTAGCATCATGCTACCAACATGTTAATTAAACTAGCATCATGCTAGCAACATGCTAATTATGTTAGCAACATGCTAATCAAGCTAGCATAATGCTAGCAACATGCTAATTATGTTAGCATCTAGCTAAAAACATGTTAGCAAAATGCTAATCATGTTAGCATCTTGTTAAAAGCATGCTAAAAACATGTTAGCAAAATGCTAATCATGTTAGCATCTTGTTAAAAGCATGCTAGAAACATGCTAATCATGCTAGCATCATCCTGCCAACATACTAATCATGCTAACAACATGCTAATCATACTAGCATCATTCTAACAACATGTTAATCATAGTAAATCATGCTGGAATGTGGTAAATCGTAGTAAATAATCTTAGAAACATGGTAAATCGTGATAAATGATGCTAAAATGTGGTATATCATGGTATCACAACATGTTAATTGTGTAAGCATCTGCCCAGTGGCGAGTTTTGCCACTGCAAGCACCACTTCACATTTTCTTCAGGAAATGTACATTCTAGTGTTGTGATTACTATTCACCTAGACAAAACTTCGGCGCGTAACTCGCCCCACACCGTTTGTCACAGACCCCTGAATGAGGTGTCAAATCGACCGGTTTATTGAGGAGAGGTGTGCTATGACTTTTATAAGTGATCGGGTGTACAATGTTCGTCTGGCGGGCGAAAAATTTGCCGAAAAATTTCCCATAGACTTAACATAGGCTCAAAATTTGCAAAATCATATCTTTGATTCAGAAGGTCATAGAGCCTTGGATTTGGGCTCTTTTGATTTGTCCTATCGAGCAGCCAATAAGTAGTGACATAACAACTTCATAGCCACGCCCTAGCAACCAGTTACAGGCCCCTAGCAACCATTGAACAACATTTACAAGCCATATCTCAGCAACAAAACATTGTAAAAACAGAGTAGGGCATTTTTTGACCCAGACTTGCAAATACTCTTTATATATTACCCCATAAACTGTATAAACAAACCGTAGCAACCATTTGGAGTACCCTAGCAACTGTACAAACACATGAATGAGCTATATCTTAGCACCAGAACATCGTATAGACATGGGGGTGTGTTTGTTTGTTTTGGTTGGGAAACCAGTCTGTAAATATCATCATGGTAACTGTGTAACCACACCATAGCAACCGTTTAGAGCTACCTAGCAACCATATTGCAACATATAGAACCCATATTTCAGCTCCACAACATCGTACAGACATGGTTGTTGTCTCGTATGCAATCATGTACAACATCCTAGCAACCGAGTGGTGAGTTTTGCCACTGCAAGCACCACTTCACATTTTCTTCAGGAAATGTACATTCTAGTTAGTGGTGCTTTTTCAAAGCAACACTATTGTTATTGTCGCTCATACTTATTCTTCTTATTAGTGGTGCTTTTTCAAAGCAACACTAGTGTTATTGTCACTCATACTTATTATTCTTCTTCTTATTATTATTCTGCCAAAAGTTTGGCGCGTAATGCGCCCCGCACCGTTTGTCACAGACCCCTGAGTGAGGTGTCAAATCGAGCGGCTCATTGAGGAGAGGTGTGCTATATCTTTTCTAAGCGATCGGGTGTACGATGTTCGCATAGCGAACGAAAAAGCGGCCAAAAAAGTCCCATTGACTTAACATGGGGAGTTCTAAAAACATTTGAATCCCAACTGCCGTTTTCACACACACCACTCCAAAGGGCCTGACACCCCTGCGTTTCTCTCCCTCTCTCTCTCCCTCAGAGGATTTATATTATCAAGCAGCCAATAAGTAATGGCCTAAAATCTTCATAGCCACACCCTAGCAACCAGTTACAGCACCCTAGCAACCACTCTGAGCTCCCTAGCAACCACCCTAAACCAATAAATAATATAAAAACATTTTTTTTAAATTTTTTAAAGCAATATCACACTCGTAGCCTTGCGATATTGCTCCATGCTTGTGCCTATTCGGCCATAGGCACGAGGCCGCAGGCCGAGTGCCGTACTGAAGGAACTCGTTATTAAAGATTTTAAGAACTCTATAAAAACTCCATAGTAACCATATTTGACAACTACCAACCACCTAGTAACACCATAGCAACTACCAAAAATACCTTAGCAACCACCCTGAACACCCTAGCAACGTCTAGAAATGCTCTATTAACCACCAAAAAACTCTAGCAACCACCCAGAACACCCTAGCAACTGCCTAGCAACCACCCAGAACACCAAGCAACTGCCTAGTAACCACCCAGAACGCCTAGCAACCACCCAGAACACCCTAGCAACTGCCTAGCAACGCCCTAGCATCCACCCAGAATACCATAGCAACTGCCTAGCAACACCATAGCAACCACCTAGCAACCACCAAGAATACCCTAGCAACTGCCTAGCAACCACCCAGAACACCTTAGCAACTGCCTAGCAACACCATAGCAACCACCCAGAAAACCCTAGCAACCACCACCTGGCAACAGCATCTTGCTAAAAACATGCTAGCAACATACTAATCATGCTAGTATCATGCTAGCAACATGTTAATCAAGCTAGCATCATGTTAGCATCATGCTAATCAAGCTAGCAAAATGCTAATAATGCTAGCATAATGCTACCAACATGCTAATCAAGCTAGCATCATGCTAGCAACATGCTAATCAAGCTAGCATAATGCTAGCAACATGCTAATCATGTTAGCATCTAGCTAAAAACATGCTAGCAACATGCTAATCATGTTAACATCAAGCTACCAACATGCTAATCAAGCTAGCATTATGCTAACATAATGCTAATCATGCTAGCATCATGCTACCAATATGCTAATTAAGCTATCACAATGCTATTCAAGCTAGCATCATGCTAACAACATGTTAATCAAGCTAGCATAATACTAGCAACATGCTAATCAAGCTAGCATCATGCTAACAACATGCTAATCAAGCTAGCATAATGCTAGCAACATGCTAATCATGTTAGCATCTAGCTAAAAACATGCTAGCAACAGGCTAATCATGCTAACATCAAGCTACCAACATGCTAATCAAGCTAGCATCATGCTAACATAATGCTAATCATGCTAGCATCATGCTACCAATATGCTAATTAAGCTAGCACAATGATATTCAAGCTAGCATCATGCTAACAACATGTTAATCAAGCTAGCATAATGCTAGCAACATGCTAATCATGTTAGCATCTAACTAAAAACATGCTAGCAAAATGCTAATCATGCTAGCATCATGCTACCAACATGCTAATCATGTTAACAACATGCTAATCATGCTAGCATCATTTTAACAACATGTTAATCATAGTAAATCATGCTGGAATGTGGTAAATCGTAGTAAATCATCTTAGAAACATGGTAAATCGTGGTAAATAATGCTAAAACGTGGTATATCATGGTATCACAACATGTTAATTGTGTTAGCATCTGCCCAGTGGCGAGTTTTGCCACTGCAAGCACCACTTCACATTTTCTTCAGGAAATGTACATTCTAGTGTTGTGATTACTATTCACCTAGACAAAACTTCGGCACGTTACTCCTCCCGCACCGTTTCTCGTAGACCCATGAATGAGATGTCAAATCGACCGGTTTATTGAGGAGAGGTGTGCTATGACTTGTATAAGCGATCGGATCTACGATGTTCGTCTGGCGGGCAAAACATTAGCTGAAAAATGTCCCATAGACTTAACATTGGCGCAAAATTTGTAAAATCATATCTTTGGCTCAGAAGGTCATAGAGGCTTGGGGTTGGGCTCTTTTGATTCGTCCTATCAAGCAGCCAATAAGTAGTGACATAACAACTTCATAGTCACGCCCTAGCAACCAGTTACAGGCCCCTAGCAACCATTGAACAACATTTACAAGCCATATCTCAGCAACAAAACATTGTAAAAACACAGAGTTGGGTATTTTTTGACCCAGACTTGCAAATACTCTTTAAATATTACCCCATAAACTGTATAAACAAACCGTAGCAACCATTTGGAGTACCCTAGCAACCGTACAAACACATGAATTGGCTATATCTCAGTACCAGAACATCGTATTGACATGGGGGTGTGCTTGTTTGTTTCGGTTGGGAAACCAGTCTATAAATATCATCATGGTAACTGTGTAACCACACCTTAGCAACCGTTTAAAGCTACCTAGCAACCATATTGCAACATATAGAAGCCATATTGCAGCTCCACAACATCGCAAAGACATGGTTGTTGGCTTGTATGCAATCATGTACAACATTGTAATATAGCAAATATCCTAGCAACCGAGTAGCGAGTTTTGCCACTGCAAGCACCACTTCACATTTTCTTCAGGAAATGTACATTCTAGTTAAGTTGGCTGAGAAAGCCAACTTACTGATATTGTACTTAAACTTATTATTATTATTCTTCTTCTGAGACTAAAAAAATATAACTTTAATACAGCCTAGAGCTTTAACTCTACATACTCCAAACTCGGCTCAGACCTTCAGACTATTCTGACTCGGTATGCTATATCTTTTCTAACTGATCGGACTTACGGTTTTCCTAAAAATGACGATCAAAACTCAGAAAAACTCCCATTGACTTTTTCAAACTGACCAACCGACAAAAATTCAAATCTAAATCCCTTGAAGACTAAACCAAACTGCCGTTCTATATACTATATGAGCCATTGAGACTCATTTAAACTAATAAACTCATCTATCTATCTACTTCAAACTAAATTAAACTTCAAACTAAATTAAACTTCAAACTAAATTAAACTTCAAACTAATTTAAACTTTAAACTTCAAACTAATTTAAACTTTAAACTAATTTAAACTTCAAACTACTAAATTTACTTCATTTAAACTAATAAACTCATCTATCTATCTACTTCAAACTAAATTAAACTTCAAACTAAATTAAACTTCAAACTAATTTAAACTTCAAACTAATTTAAACTTTAAACTTCAAACTAATTTAAACTTTAAACTAATTTAAACTTCAAACTACTAAATTTACTTCATTTAAACTAATAAACTCATCTATCTATCTACTTCAAACTAAATTAAACTTCAAACTAAATTAAACTTCAAACTAATTTAAACTTTAAACTTCAAACTAATTTAAACTTTAAACTAATTTAAACTTCAAACTACTAAATTTACTTCATTTAAACTAATAAACTCATCTATCTACTTCAAACTAAATTAAACTTCAAACTAAATTAAACTTCAAACTAAATTAAACTTCAAACTACTAAATTTACTTCATTTAAACTTATAAACTCTAAACTCATACACTTATAAACTAATTAACTTATAAACTCATGAATTCATAGATTAATGAACTCTTAAACTCATAAATGTATAAACTCTGAACTCTTAAACTCAAACTTATAAACTGTAAACTCATTTAAACTTATAAACTCTAAACTCAAAAACTCGTACACTTATAAACTCATCAATTTATACTTATAAACTCTAAACTCATAAACTCTGAGTGTGAGAGTGTGTGTCTGAGTGAGTGTGTGAGCGAGTTAGTGTGTGTGTGTCTGTCTGTCTATCAATCTAACTTTATCTATCTATCTATCTATCTATCATAAACTTCAAACTACTTTAAACTACTTTAAACTTCAAACCACTTTAAACTTCAAACCACTTTAAACTTCTTAATTTAAATATACCAGCTCCAAAGCAACGCCATAGCAACCAAACTTGAGTACCCTAGCAACCGTTTTGCAAGACCTATATCTCTGTATCAGAACATCGTATAGAGATGAGGTTTGGCTCTTTTGACTCATGCTAGCAAACAGCACTTTCAACATGCTACACATGCTAGCAGTTAATAGCTACATGCTAATAGCGATTAGTTAAGTAAGAACTCTATAAAAACTCCATAGTAACCATCTGTGACAATTACCAACCAACCTAGTAACACCATATCAACCGCTCTGAATACCATAGCAACCACCCAGAACACCCTAGCAACCACCCAAAAGACCCTAGCAACCACCCAAAATATCCTAGCAACCACCCAGAACACCCTAGCAACCACCTAGCAACCACCCAAAACACCCTAGCAACCGCCTAGCAACCACCCAAAACACCCTAGCAACCACCCAAAATACCCTAGCAACACCATAGCAACCACACAAAATATCCTAGTAACCACCCATAACACCCTAGCAACCGCCTAGCAACCACCCAGAACACCCTAGCAACCACCCAAAACACCATAGCAACCACCCAAAATATCCTAGCAACCACCCAGAACACCCTAGCAACCACCTAGCAACCACCCAAAACACCCTAGCAACCGCCTAGCAACCACCCAAAATACCCTAGCAACACCATAGCAACCACACAAAATATCCTAGTAACCACCCATAACACCCTAGCAACCGCCTAGCAACCACCCAGAACACCCTAGCAACCACCCAAAACACCATAGCAACCACCCAAAATATCCTAGCAACCGCCTAGCAACCACCCAGAATACCCTAGCAACCACCCAAAACACCCTAGCAACCACCCAAAATAGCCTAGCAACCACCCAAAATACCCTAGCAACCACCCAGAATACCCTAGCAACCACCCAAAATACCCTAGCAACCGCCTAGCAACCACCCAAAAGACCCTAGCAACCACCCTAAATATCCTAGCAACCGCATAGCAACCACCCAGAATACCCTAGCAACCACCCAAAACACCCTAGCAACCGCCTAGCAACCACCCAAAAGACCCTAGCAACCACCTAGCAACCACCCAAAAGACCCTAGCAACCACCCAGAACACCCTAGCAACCTCCCAAAATACCCTAGCAACACCATAGCAACATCCTAGCAACCGCCTAGCAAAAAACGTTCTGCTCCAAACTTTCTCAAGCCAACTTAAAGTTTGTCTCGACGAACTTTCGCATCTAGTTAAGTTGGCTTGAGAGAGCCAACATATTGAAATCCTATTTAAACTTATTATTATTAGGGGTTCAAGCACGAAGTGCTGAAACCCTATTGTAATTGTACTGATTTTTATTATTATTATTAGGGGTTCAAGCACGAAGTGCTGAAACCCTATTGTAATTGTACTGATTTTTATTATTAGGGGTTCAAGCACGAAGTGCTGAAACCCTATTGTAATTGTACTGATTTTTAGGGGTTCAAGCACGAAGTGCTGAAACCCTATTGTAATTGTACTGATTTTTATTATTATTATTATTATTATTTTTCTTCCGCCGTAAAACGCATCGTGCAGCCCAAACCGTAAGTGCTAGAGACTTGAAACTTGGCCAGATGGTAGTACAAAAATCGAGGAGAGGTTATCAAATTATGACCCCGATTGGCCCATAGGTGGCGCTATAGCAACAAAAAGCGCGAAACTGCTCATAACTCCTAGACCTTAAGTCGTAGACTCAAGTGTCTTATGTCATTGGAAAGCTGGACTCCTGAAGGTCAAAACGTATATCTCCGATTTCATTTCCGGTATGCAAATTTTCCGCCATTTTGAATTATGTCAAAAACCTACTTTTGCAAACTAGTCCCTGGTTTTTTGTTCGATCGGAACCAAACCAGTGCAGAATTGTTCTCTGGAGTCTGAAGATCAATAATTATCGAAAAAAAGTCGAAATTCCAATTCCTGGTCGCTAGGGGGTGATAAATTAAGGTTGTGGGAGGAGCCTATTTTACTAAAATGGCTATAACTCGAGAAGTAAATGAGATATCTTCACCAAACTTGGCACACATGTGTAAGAGGTCAATCTGAGGTCACAGTAAAAATATTGCGTCGATTGGCCACATGGTGGCGCTATAAAACAAAAAAAACGTATAGACACCTGACCGTTTTTCCGAATGACTTGAAATTTGGTATGCAGTGTCTTGGCCCAAGGGGCCATGTATGTCTAAAAGGATATTGGCGTATCTAAAAAAACATGGCCGCCATTGGCCAATGAGGATTGAGCACCGTTAACGAAGTCCGATCGGAGCGAAACTCGGTGGGCAGGTTCGGCTCAAGCCCCTAGAGGTCTGTAAGAATTTTGAAAGAAATCGGCCACTAGTTGGCGCTAACAAGTTTTATGGCTCTGCAATCACGTGGTGTTACACTTATCATCACAAAATGCATATCATCTGATAGATCTGCTCATGCTGAACAACTTTGCCTCAAGAACCATTGCTGTCAATCAAACTGTTCATTAAATATTCATGAATATGTTAAAAACCTACTTTTGCGAACTAGTCCCTGGTTTTTCGCCCGATCGGAACCAGACCAGTCTAGGACAATTCTCTGGACTCTCTAGATAAATAATTATCGAAAAAAAGTTGAACTTTAGCATTTGCCTGGCTGTAACAGGGTCATTTAGGAAAGTGGAGGGACAAAAAACACTCAAAAGCCTATAAATCATAAATGAAAACTCAGAACTTCACAAAAATTGGTGAGCATATGTGACATAACATCATTAACAAGCATGCCAAATTTTATGGAGATCGGACCATAGGTGGCGCTATAACTGTTAAAAAGCTTTAAAACCATATATTTCCCATGGTAAACTGCCTGTATTGGCTGTAAATGGTCTTTTCCGTCTATTATGTCAGTTGTTAATTGCTTGCTAAATCAAACTTAATGTCTTTTGATGCTTGTGTGCTTAAAGGCCTTAACTGCTTGAACCCCGATAAATGCTGCTTGCAGCTTTAATTATTATTATTATTATTATTTTCCCCTAAAACGCATCGTGCAGCCCAAACCGTAAGTGCTAGAGACTTGAAACTTTGCCAGATGGTAGTACAAAAATCGAGGAGAGGTTATCAAAATATGAGCCAGATTGGCCAATAGGTGGCGCTACAGCGCAAAAAACAAAAAAATTGCATATTTTTGCTTAAATCTCATTAACCGTTTGTCACAGACTCAAGTGTCTTATATCATTGGAATCCTTGGGTCAAGCCGAACAAAAATGGCCTCAAGGATTTCATTTCCGGTATGCAAATTTTTCCGCCATATTGGATTTTGTCCAAAACCTACTTTTGCGAACTAGTCCCTGGTTTTTTGCCCGATCGGAACCAAACCAGTGCAGAAATGTTCACAGGGGTCTGATTATCAATAATTATCGAAAAAAAGTTGAAATTTCGATCCACGGTTGCTAAGGGGTGTCAAAACGTTCGTAGGAGGCGGAGCCTATTTTACTAAAATGGCTATAACTCCAGAAGTAAATGAGGTATCTTCACCAAACTCGGTACACATGTGTAAGAGGTCAATCTGGGGTCACGGTAAAAAAATCGCGACGATTGAAGACTAGGTGGCGCTATAATATGAAAAAAACATAAATCAGGCTATAACCACCTGACCGTTAGTCCGATTGACTTGAAAATTGGTATGCAGTGTCTTGGTCCAAGGTGCCATGTATGTCTATAAGGACATTGGTGTATCTCAAAAAACATGGCCGCCATCGGCCAATGAAGTTTGAGCAACTATTAGACAAGGTTAACGGAGGCCGATCGGAACGAAACTCGATGGGCATGTTCGACTCATGGCCGTAGAGGTCTGTAAGAATTTTGAAAGAAATCGGCCACTAGTTGGCGCTAACGAGTTTTATGGCTCTGTAATCACGTGGTGTTACACTGATCATCACAAAATGCATATCATCTTATAGATCTGCTCATGCTGAACAACTTTGCCTCAAGAACCATTGCTGTCAATCAAACAGTTAATTCAATATTCATGAATATGTTAAAAACCTACTTTTGCGAACTAGTCCCTGGTTTTTCGCCCGATCGGAACCAGACCAGTCTAGGACAATTCTCTGGACTCTCTAGATCAATAGTTATCGAAAAAAAGTTTAACTTTTGCATTTGGGTGGCTGTAATAGGGTAATTTATAAAAGGGGCGTGGCAAAATACACTAAAATGCCTATAAATCATAAATGAAAACTCAGAACTTCACAAAAATTGGTGAGCATATGTGACATAACATCATTAACAAGCATGCCAAATTTTATGGAGATCGGACCAAAGGTGGCGCTATAACTGTTAAAAAGCTTTAAAACCATATATTTCCCATGGTAAACTGCCTGTATTGGCTGTAAATGGTCTTTTCCGTCTATTATGTCAGTTGTTAAATGCTTGCTAAATAAAACTTAATGTCTTTTGATGCTTGTGTGCTTAAAGGCCTTAAAGGCGTTAACTGCTTGAACCCCGATAAATGCTGCTTGCAGCTTTAATTAGGGGTTCAAGCACGAAGTGCTGAAACCCTATTGTAATTGTACTGATTTTTATTATTATTATTATTATTATTATTATTATTATTATTATTATTATTATTATTATTCCGCCGTAAAACGCATCGTGCAGACCAAACCGTAAGAGCTGGAACCTTGAAACTTGGCCAAATGGTAGTCCTCAATTTGGGGAGAACCTATCAAAGTATGACCCCGATTGGCCCATAGGTGGCGCTAGAGCAACCAAAAGCGCAAAACAGCTCATAACTCCTAGACCGTAAGTCGTAGACTTAAGTGTCTTATATCATTGGAAAGCTGGACGCCTGACGAACAAAACGTATATCTCCGATTTAATTTCCGTCATGATAGATTTTCCGCCATTTTGAATTTTGTCAAAAACCTACTTTTGCGAACTAGTCCTAGGTTTTTTGTCCGATCGGAACCAAACTAGTGCAGAAATGTTCTCTGGAGTCTGAAGATCAATAATTATCAAAAAAAAGTCGAAATTTTGATTCATGGTCGCTAGGGGGCATAAAATTAACGTTGTGGGCGGAGCCTCTTTTACTAAAACGGCTATAACTCAAAAAGTAAATGAGATAGCTTAACCAAACTTGGTACACATGTGTATGGGTTCAGTCTGGGGTCACAGTAAAAAAATCGCGACGATTGAGCACTAGGTGGCGCTATAACATGAAAAAAACATGAAAAGGGCTATAACCACCTGACCATTAGTCAGATTGACTTGAAAATTGGTATGCAGTGTCTTGGTCCAAGGTGCCATGTATGTATATGAGGACATTGGTGTATCTCAAAAAACATGGCCGCCATTGGCCAATAAAGTTGAGCACCGATTAGACAAGGTTAACGGAGGCCGATCGGAACGAAACTCGATGGGCATGTTCGACTCATGGCCCTAGAGGTCTGTAAGAATTTTGAAAGAAATCGGCCTCTAGTTGGCGCTAACGAGTTTTATTGCTCTGTAATCACGTGGTGTTATACTTATCGTCACAAAATGCATATCATTTGATAGATCTGCTCATGCTGAACAACTTTGCCTCAAGAACCATTGCTGTCAATCAAACAGTTCATTAAATATTCATGAATATGTAAAAAACCTACTTTTGCGAACTAGTCCTAGGTTTTTTGCCCGATCGGAACCAGACCAGTCTAGGACAATTCTCTGGACTCTCTTGATCAATAATTATCAAAAAAAAGTTGAACTTTTGCATTTGCCTGGCTGTAATAGGGTCATTTATAAAATGGGCGTGGCAAAATACATTAAAAAGCCTATAAATCCTAAATGAAAACTCAGAACTTCACAAAAATTGGTGAGCATAAGTGACATAACATCATTAACAAGCATGCCCAATTTTATGGAGATCGGACCATAGGTGGCGCTATTACTGTCAAAAACCTTTAAAACCATATATTTCCTATGGTAAATTGCCTGTATTGGCTGTAAATGGTCTTTTCCATCTATGATCATATAATTTTCAGATAATAATGTTCAAAATTAGTGCAGTACAATTCTCTGGACTCTCTAGATCAGTAATTATCAGAAAAAGTTGAACTACTTCATTTGGATGGCTATAATAGGGTCACTTCAAAATGTGGCCTTGACCAAGTGTCCCCGAAAGCTTATATCTTTTAAGATGCTCAGATCTTCTAAAAAACAAGTCAGAACATGTGAAATATCACTCTGAACATGCATGAAAAATTGCAGACAGATCGGACAAAATTTGACTCTATAACAGTTTAAAAAGGTGAAAATAATATGAATACAATGGCATATTAAGCCAATAAGTGGTATTTTACTGCCCCCTGCTGTTTAAAATAGTTATTTTGTCATATTGTTTCTATAATTCATATTTAGACTTTATAAAATCATTATTTTAACATTTACAATTACATTTAGTCAAAATCCATCTGTTAAAGTATTAGTGTGTGTGTGTGTGTGTGTGTGTGTGTGTGTGTGTGTGTGTGTGTGTAAGCATGCATTATGGAGTTAACATGGAAAGACTGGTTTGCTTTAGTGCAGAAAACTAGTGAAAATCATGAAGATTAAACTGAAACTGAGCCAATAATAGTCTTCTAGTGCCCTCTGCTGGCCATTCTACTTATTAATGAAGTCTTTTGACATGTGCTTTTGAATTCATAATTAGACATTGTAAATCATAGTAAATAATACTAGAATGTGGTGTATCAAGGTAAATCATGCTAGAACATGGTAAATCATGGTAAACTATGCTAGAACAGGGTAAATCATGGTAAACCATGGTAAATCATGATAAACTTTGGTAAATAATGCTAGAATGTGGCATATCATGGTAAACTATGCCAGAACAGGGTAAATCATGGTAAACCATGGTAAATCATGATAAACTATGGTAAATCATGCTAGAATGTGGAAAATCATGGTAAATCATGCTAGAACATGGTAAATCAAGGTAAACTACGATGAATTCATGGTAAACTATGCTAGAACAGGGTAAATCATGGTAAACCATGGTAAATCATGATAAACTATGGTAAATCATGCTAGACTGTGGTATATCATGGTAAATCATGCTAGAACATGGTAAATTAAGGTAAACTAAGATGAATTCATGGTAAACTATGCTAGAACAGGGTAAATCATGGTAAACCATGGTAAATCATGATAAACTATGGTAAATCATGCTAGAATGTGGTATATCATGGTAAATCATGCTAGAACATGGTCTTTTCCATCTATTATGTCAGTGGTTACATGCTTGCTAAATAAAACTTTATAACTTTTGATGCTTAAAAACCTTAAAGACCTTAATAGCTTGAACCCCGATAAATGCTGCTTGCAGCTTTAATTTTTATTATTATTATTATTATTTTCCCCTAAAACGCATCGTGCAGCCCAAACCGTAAGTGCTAGAGACTTGAAACTTTGCCAGATGGTAGTACAAAAATCGAGGAGAGGTTATCAAAATATGAGCCAGATTGGCCAATAGGTGGCGCTACAGCGCAAAAAACAAAAAAATTGCATATTTTTGCTTAAATCTCATTAACCGTTTGTCACAGACTCAAGTGTCTTATATCATTGGAATCCTTGGGTCAAGCCGAACAAAAATGGCCTCAAGGATTTCATTTCCGGTATGCAAATTTTTCCGCCATATTGGATTTTGTCCAAAACCTACTTTTGCGAACTAGTCCCTGGTTTTTTGCCCGATCGGAACCAAACCAGTGCAGAAATGTTCACAGGGGTCTGATTATCAATAATTATCGAAAAAAAGTTGAAATTTCGATCCACGGTTGCTAAGGGGTGTCAAAACGTTCGTAGGAGGCGGAGCCTATTTTACTAAAATGGCTATAACTCCAGAAGTAAATGAGGTATCTTCACCAAACTCGGTACACATGTGTAAGAGGTCAATCTGGGGTCACGGTAAAAAAATCGCGACGATTGAAGACTAGGTGGCGCTATAATATGAAAAAAACATAAATCAGGCTATAACCACCTGACCGTTAGTCCGATTGACTTGAAAATTGGTATGCAGTGTCTTGGTCCAAGGTGCCATGTATGTCTATAAGGACATTGGTGTATCTCAAAAAACATGGCCGCCATCGGCCAATGAAGTTTGAGCAACTATTAGACAAGGTTAACGGAGGCCGATCGGAACGAAACTCGATGGGCATGTTCGACTCATGGCCCTAGAGGTCTGTAAGAATTTTGAAAGAAATCGGCCACTAGTTGGCGCTAACGAGTTTTATGGCTCTGTAATCACGTGGTGTTACACTTATCGTCACAAAATGTATATCATTTGATAGATCTGCTCATGCTGAACAACTTTGCCTCAAGAACCATTGCTGTCAATCAAATAGTTCATTAAATATTCATGAATATGTAAAAAACCTACTTTTGCGAACTAGTCCTAGGTTTTTTGCCCGATCGGAACCAGACCAGTCTAGGACAATTCTCTGGACTCTCTAGATCAATAATTATCAAAAAAAAGTTGAACTTTTGCATTTGGATGGCTGTAATAGGGTAATTTATAAAATGGGCGTGGCAAAATACATTAAAAAGCCTATAAATCCTAAATGAAAACTCAGAACTTCACAAAAATTGGTGAGCATGTGTGACATAATATCATTAACATGCATGCCCAATTTTATGGAGATCGGACCAAAGGTGGCGCTATAACTGTTAAAAAGCTTTTAAACCATATATTACCTATGGTAAATTGCCTGCATTGGCTGTAAATGGTCTTTTTCATCTATTATGTCAGTGGTTACATGCTTGCTAAATAAAACTTAATAACTTTTGATGCTTTTGTGCTTAAATGCCTTAAAGGCCTTAACTGCTTGAACCCCGATAAATGCTGCTTGTTAGGGGTTCAAGCACGAAGTGCTGAAACCCTATTGTAATTGTACTGATTTTTAGGGGTTCAAGCACGAAGTGCTGAAACCCTATTGTTATTGTAAGGATTTTTATTATTAGGGGTTCAAGCACGAAGTGCTGAAACCCTATTGTAATTGTCCTGATTTTTATTATTATTATTATTCTGCCGTAAAACGCATCGTGCAGCCCAAACCGTAAGGGCTGGAGCCTTGAAACTTTGCCAGATGGTAGTACAAAAATCGAGGAGAGGTTATCAAATTATGACGCCGATTGGCCCATAGGTGGCGCTATAGCAACCAAAAGCGCGAAACTGCTCATAACTCCTAGACGGTAAGTCATAGACTCAAGTGTCGTATATCATTGGAAAGCTGGACGCCTGGCGAACAAAACGTATATCTCCGATTTTATTTCCGCCATTATAGATTTTCCGCCATTTTGAATTTTGTCAAAAACCTACTTTTGCAAACTAGTCCCTGGTTTTTCGCCCGATTGGAACCAAACCAGTGCAGAATTGTTTTCTGGAGTCTGAAGATCAATAATTATCCTAAAAAAGTTGAAATTTCGATTCATGGTCGCTAGGGGGAGCAAAATTAACGTTGTGGGAGGAGCCTATTTGACTAAAATGGCTATAACTCAAGAAGTAATTTAGTAAACTTCACCAAACTTGGTACACATGTGTAAGAGGTCAATCTGAGGTGACAGTAAAAAAAATGCGTCGATTGGCCACATGGTGGCACTACAAAACAAAAAAAACGTATAGACACCTGACCGTTTTTCCGAATGACTTGAAATTTGGTATGCCGTGTCTTGGCCCAAGGGGCCATGTATGTCTAAAAGGATATTGGCGTATCTCGAAAAACATGGCCGCCATTGGCCAATGAAATTTGAGCACCGTTAACGAAGTCCGATCGGAACGAAACTCGATGGGCATGTTCGACTCATGGTCCTAGAGGTCTGTAAGAATTTTGAAAGAAATCGGCCACTAGTTGGCGCTAACGAGTTTTATGGCTCTGTAATCACGTGGTGTTACACTTATCATCACAAAATGCCTATCATCTGATAGATCTGCTCATGCTGAACAACTTTGCCTCAAGAACCATTGCTGTCAATCAAACCGTTCATTAAATATTCATGAATATGTTAAAAACCTACTTTTGCGAACTAGTCCCTGGTTTTTCGCCCGATCGGAACCAGACCAGTCTAGGACAATTCTCTGGACTCTCTAGATCAATAATTATCGAAAAAAAGTTGAACTTTTGCATTTGGGTGGCTGTAATAGGGTAATTTATAAAAGGGGCGTGGCAAAATACACTAAAATGCCTATAAATCATAAATGAAAACTCAGAACTTCACAAAAATTGGTGAGCATATGTGACATAACATCATTAACAAGCATGCCAAATTTTATGGAGATCGGACCAAAGGTGGCGCTATAACTGTTAAAAAGCTTTAAAACCATATATTTCCCATGGTAAACAGCCTGTATTGGCTGTAAATGGTCTTTTCCGTCTATTATGTCAGTTGTTAAATGCTTGCTAAATAAAACTTAATGTCTTTTGATGCTTGTGTGCTTAAAGGCCTTAAAGGCCTTAACTGCTTGAACCCCGATAAATGCTGCTTGCAGCTTTAATTATTATTATTTTCCCCTAAAACGCATCGTGCAGACCAAACCGTAAGAGCTGGAACCTTGAAAGTTGGCCAAATGGTAGTCCTCAATTTGGGGAGAATGTATCAAAGTATGACCTCGATTGGCCCATAGGTGGCGCTATAGCGACCAAAAGCGCGAAACTGCTCATAACTCCTAGACCGTATGTCGTAGACTCAAGTGTCTTATATCATTGGAAAGTAGGACGCCTGACGAACAAAATGTATATCTCCGATTTCATTTCCGCCATGATAGATTTTCCGCCATTTTGAATTTTGTCAAAAACCTACTTTTGCGAACTAGTCCTAGGTTTTTCGCCCAATCGGAACCAAACCAGTGCAGAAATGTTCTCTAGAGACTGTAGATCAATAATTATCGAAAAAAAGTTGAAATTTCGATTCACGGACGCTAAGGGGCGCCAAAACGTACGTTATGGGAGGGGCCTATTTTACTAAAATGGCTATAACTCCAGAAGTAAATGAGGTATCTTCACCAAACTTGGTACACACGTGTAAGAGGTCAATCTGAGGTCACAATAAAAAAATCGCGGCGATTGGCCACATGGTGGCGCTATAACATGGAAAAAACATAAAACAGGCTATAACCACCTGACCGTTAGTCCGATTGACTTGAAAATTGGTATGCAGTGTCTTGGTCCCAGGTGCCATGTATGTCTATGAGGACATTGGTGTATCTCGAAAAACATGGCCGCCATCGGCCAATGAAGTTTGAGCACCTATTAGACAAGGTTAACGGAGGCCAATCGGAACGAAACTCGATGGGCATATTCGACTCATGGCCCTAGAGGTCTGTAAGAATTTTGAAAGAAATCGGCCACTAGTTGGCGCTAACGAGTTTAATGGCTCTGTAATCACGTGGTGTTACACTTATTGTCACAAAATGCATATCATTTGATAGATCTGCTCATGCTGAACAACTTTGCCTCAAGAACCATTGCTGTCAATCAAACCGTTCATTAAATATTCATAATTATGTTAAAAACCTACTTTTGCGAACTAGTCCTAGGTTTTTCGCCCGATCGGAACCAAACAAGTCTAGGACAATTCTATGGACTCTCTAGATAAATAATTATCAAAAAAAAGTTGAACTTTAGCATTTTTCACATGGGTATATTGGGTCATAAAGAAAATGGGCGTGGCAAAATGCACTCAAAAGCCTATAAATCCTAAACGAAAACTCAGAACTTCACGAATATTGGTGAGCATATGTGCCATATCATTCTAAACAAGCATGCAAAGTTTCATGTAGATCGGACCATAGGTGGCGCTATAACTGTTAAAAAGCTTTGAAAACCATATATTTCCTATGGTAAATTGCCTATATTGGCTGTAAATGGACTTTACCATCTATTATTTCAGTGGTTAAAAGCTTTCTAAATAAATCTTAATGTCTTAAATTCTTATGTGCTTAAAGGCCTTAAATGCTTGAACCCCGATAAATGCTGCTTGCAGCTTTAATTAGGGGTTCAAGCACGAAGTGCTGAAACCCTATTGTAATTGTCCTGGTTTTTATTATTAGGGGTTCAAGCACGAAGTGCTGAACACCTATTGTATTTGTACTGATTTTTATTATTATTATTATTATTATTATTATTATTATTATTATTATTCCGCCGTAAAACGCATCGTGCAGCCCAAACCGTAAGACCAGGAACCTTGAAACTTTGCCATATGGTAGTACAAAAATCGAGGAGAGGTTATCAAATTATGACCTCGATTGGCCCATAGGTGGCGCTATAGCGACCAAAAGCGCGAAACTGCTCATAACTCCTAGACCGTATGTCGTAGGCTCAAGTGTCTTATATCGTTGGAAAGCTTAACGACTAAAGGTCAAAACGTATATCTCCGATTTCATTTCTGGTATGTAAATTTTCCGCCATTTTGAATTATGTCAAAAACCTACTTTTGCGAACTAGTCCCTGGTTTTTTGTCCGATCGGAACCAAACCAGTGCAGAAATGTTCTCTGGAGTCTGAATATCAATAATTATCGAAAAAAAGTTGAAATTTTGATTCATGGTCGATAGGGGGCGCTAATTGAACGTTGTAGGAGGAGCCTATTTTACTAAAATGGCTATAACTCGAGAAGTAAATGAGATATCTTCACCAAACTTGGTACACATGTGTATGAGTTCAATCTGGGGTCACAGTAAATAAATCTCGACGATTGAACAATAGGTGGCGCTATAACATGAAAAAAACATGAAAAGGGCTATAACCACCTGACCGTTAGTCCAAATGACTTGAAAATTGGTATGCAGTGTCTTGGTCCAAGGTGCCATGTATGTCTATGAGGACATTAGCGTATCTCAAAAAACATGGCCGCCATCGGCCAATGAAGTTTGAGCATCTATTAGACAAGGTTAACGGAGGCCGATCGGAACAAAACTCGGTAGGCATGTTCAAATCATGGCTCTAGAGGTCTGTAAGAATTTTGAAAGAAATCAGCCACTAGTTGGCGCTAGCGAGATTTTTGGTTTGTTAAATAAAACTTAATAACTTTTGATGCTTTTGTGCTTAAATGCCTTAAAGGCCTTAACTGCTTGAACCCCGATAAATGCTGCTTGCAGCTTTAATTATTATTATTATTTTTCCGCCATAAAACGCATCGTGCAGCCCAAACCGTAAGGCCTAGAGACGTGAAACTTTGCCAGATGGTAGTACTATTGCTCGCTACTCAGATACACGGACTCAGCCCAATCGGCCCATAGGTGGCGCTATAGCGATCAAAAACTCGAAATTGCTCATAACTCCTAGACCTTTAATCGTAGACTCAAGTGTCCTATATCCTTGGACTCCTTGGGTCAAGAAGGACAAAACGTATATCTCCGATTTTATTTGCAGTAGGCAAATTTTTCCGCCATTTTGAATTTTGTCAAAAACCTACTTTTGCGAACTAGTCCCTGGTTTTTTGCCCGATCGGAACCAAACCAGAACAGAATTGTTCTCTGGAGTCTGACGATCAATAATTATCGAAAAAAAGTCGAAATTCCAATTCCTAGTCGCTAGGGGGTGATAAATTAGTGTTGTGGGAGGAGCCTATTTTACTAAAATGGCTATAACTCGAGAAGTAAATGAGATATCTTCACCAAACTTGGCACACGTGTTTAAGAGGTCAATATGAGGTCACAGTAAAAAAATTGCGTCGATTGGCCACATGGTGGCGCTATAAATAAAAAAATATATATATAGACACCTGACCGTTTTTCCGAATGACTTGAAATTTGGTATGCAGTGTCTTGGCCCAAGGGGCCATGGATATCTAAAAGGATATTGGCGTATCGTGAAAAACATGGCCGCCATTGGCCAATGAGGTTTGAGCACCGTTAACGAAGTCCGATCGGAGCGAAACTCGGTGGGCATGTTCGGCTCAAGACCCTAGAGGTCTGTAAGAATTTTGAAAGAAATCGGCCACTAGTTGGCGCTAACGAGTTTTAAGGCTCTGTAATCACGTGGTGTTACACTTATCATCACACAATGCATATCATCTGATAGATCTGCTCATGCTGAACAACTTTGCCTCAAGAACCATTGCTGTCAATCAAACTGTTCATTAAATATTCATGAATATGTTAAAAACCTACTTTTGCAAACTAGTCCCTGGTTTTTCGCCCGATCGGAACCAGACCAGTCTAGGACAATTCTCTGGACTCTCTAGATCAATAATTATTGAAAAAAAGTTGAACTTTTGCATTTGGGTGGCTGTAATAGGGTAATTTATAAAAGGGGCGTGGCAAAATACACTAAAATGCCTATAAATCATAAATGAAAACTCAGAACTTCACAAAAATTGGTGAGCATATGTGACATAACATCATTAACAAGCATGCCAAATTTTATGGAGATCGGACCAAAGGTGGCGCTATAACTGTTAAAAAGCTTTAAAACCATATATTTCCCATGGTAAACTGCCTGTATTGGCTGTGAATGGTCTTTTCCGTCTATTATGTCAGTGATTACATGCTTGCTAAATAAAACTTAATGTCTTAAATGCTTATGTGCTTAAAGGCCTTAAATGCTTGAACCCCGATAAATGCTGCTTGCAGCTTTAATTAGGGGTTCAAGCACGAAGTGCTGAAACCCTATTGTAATTGTACTGATTTTTATTATTAGGGGTTCAAGCACGAAGTGCTGAAACCCTATTGTAATTGTACTGATTTTTAGGGGTTCAAGCACGAAGTGCTGAAACCCTATTGTAATCGTCCTGATTTTTATTATTATTATTCTTCCGCCGTAAAACGCATCGTGCAGCCCAAACCGTAAGAGCTGGAACCTTGAAACTTTGCCAGATGGTAGTACAAAAATCGAGGAGAGGTTATCAAATTATGACGCCGATTGGCCCATAGGTGGCGCTATAGCAACCAAAAGCGCAAAACTGCTCATAACTCCTAGACGGTAAGTCATAGACTCAAGTGTCTTATATCATTGGAAAGGTGGACGCCTGGTGAACAAAACGTATATCTCCGATTTCATTTCCGTCATGATAGATTTTCCGCCATTTTGAATTTTGTCGAAAACCTACTTTTGCGAACTAGTCCCTGGTTTTTTGCCCGATCGGAACCAAACTAGTGCAGAATTGTTCACTGGAGTCTGAAGATCAATAATTATCGAAAAAAAGTTGAAATTTCGATTCACGGTCGCTAGGGGGTGCAAAATGAACGTTGTGGGAGGAGCCTATTTTACTAAAATGGCTATAACTCAATAAATAATTCAGTAAACTTCACCAAACTTGGTACACATATGTAGGAGGTCAATCTGAGGCCACAGTAAAAAAATTGCATAGATTGGCCACATGGTGGCGCTATAAAATAAAAAAAACGTATAGACACCTGACCGTTTTTCCGAATGACTTGAAATTTGGTATGCAGTGTCTTGGCCCAAGGGGCCATGTATGTCTAAAAGGATATTGGCGTATCTCGAAAAACATGGCCGCCATTGGCCAATGAGGTTTGAGCACCGTTAACGAAGTCCGATCGGAGCGAAACTCGGTGGGCATGTTCTGCTCAAGCCCCTAGAGGTCTGTAAGAATTTTGAAAGAAATCGGCCACTAGTTGGCGCTAACGGGTTTTATGGCTCTGTAATCACGTGGTGTTACACTTATCATCACAAAATGCATATCATCTGATAGATCTGCTCATGCTGAACAACTTTGCCTCAAGAACCATTGCTGTCAATCAAACTGTTCATTAAATATTCATGAATATGTTAAAAACCTACTTTTGCGAACTAGTCCCTGGTTTTTCGCCCGATCGGAACCAGACCAGTCTAGGACAATTCTCTGGACTCTCTAGATCAATAATTATCGAAAAAAAGTTGAACTTTTGCATTTGGGTGGCTGTAATAGGGTAATTTATAAAATGGGCGTGGCAAAATACACTAAAATGCCTATAAATCATAAATGAAAACTCAGAACTTCACGAAAATTGGTGGACATATGTGTCATAACATGGTGAAGAAGCATGCATAGTTTCATGGAGATTGGACCATAGGTGGCGCTATAACTGGCAAAAAGCTTTGAAAACCATATATTTCCTATGGTAAATTGCCTGTATTGGCTGTAAATGGACTTTTCCATCTATTATTTCAGTGGTTAAAAGCTTTCTAAATAAATCTTAATGTCTTAAATGCTTATGTGCTTAAAGGCCTTAAATGCTTGAACCCCGATAAATGCTGCTTGCAGCTTTAATTATTATTATTATTATTATTATTTTCCCCTAAAACGCATCATGCAGCCCAAACCGTAAGAGCTGGAACCTTGAAACTTTGCCAGATGGTAGTACAAAAATCGAGGAGAGGTTATCAAAGTATGAGCCCGATTGGCCCATAGGTGGCGCTGTAGCAATCAAAAGCGCGAAACTGGTCATAACTCCTAGACCGTGTGTCGTAGGCTCAAGTGTCTTATATCAATGGAAAGCTGGACACCTGAAGATCAAAATGTATATCTCCGATTTCATTTCCGGTATGCAAATTTTTCCGCTATTTTGAATTAAGTTAAAAACCTACTTTTGCGAACTAGTCTGTGGTTTTTTGCCCAATCGGAACCAAACCAGTGCAGAAATGTTCTCTGGAGTCTGAAGATCAATAATTATCGAAAAAAAGTTGAAATTTCGATTCACGGTTGCTAAGGGGCGCCAAAATGTATGTTGTGGGAGGAGCCTATTTTACTAAAACGGCTATAACTCCAGAAATAAATGAGGTATATTCACCAAACTCGGTACAGATGTGTAAAAGGTCATTCTGAGGTCACAGTAAAAAAATCGCGGCGATTGGCCACATGGTGGCGCTATAACATGAAATAAACATAAAACAGGCTATAACCACCTGACCGTTAGTCCGATTGACTTGAAAATTGGTATGCAGTGTCTTGGTCCAAGGTGCCATGTATGTCTATGTGGACATTGGTGTATCTCAAAAAACATGGCCGCCATCGGCCAATGAAGTTTGAGCACCTATTAGACAAGGTTAACGGAGGCCGATCGGAACAAAACTCGATGGGCATGTTTGACTCATGGCCCTAGAGGTCTGTAAGAATTTTGAAAGAAATCGGCCACTAGTTGGCGCTAACGAGTTTTATGGCTCTGTAATCACGTGGTGTTAAACTTATCGTCACAAAATGCATATCATTTGATAGATCTGCTCATGCTGAACAACTTTGCCTCAAGAACTACTAATGTCAATCAAATCATTCATAAATTATTTGCAAATATGTAAAAAACCTACTTTTGCGAACTAGTCCTAGGTTTTTCGCCCGATCGGAACCAGACCAGTCTAGGGCAATTCTCTGGACTCTCTAGATCAATAATTATCAAAAAAAAGTTGAACTTTTGCATTTGGGTGGCTGTAATAGGGTCATTTATAAAATGGGTGTGGCAAAATACACTAAAAAGCCTATAAATCATATATAAAAACTCAGAACTTCACAAAAATTGGTGAGCATATGTGACATAACATCATTAATAACCATGCAAAATTTTATGGAGATCGGACCACAGGTAGCGCTATAACTGTTAAAAAACTGTAAAACCATATATTTCCTATGGTAAATTGCCTGTATTGGCTGTAAATGGTCTTTTCCATCTATGATCATATAATTTTCATATAATAATTTTCAAAACTAGTGCAGTACAATTCTCTGGACTCTCTAGATCAGTAATTATCACAAAAAGTTGAACTTCTTCATTTGGATGGCTATAATAGGGTCACTTCAAAATGTGGCCTTGACCAAGTGTCCCCGAAAGCTTATATCTTTTAAGATGCTCAGATCTTCTTAAAAACAAGTCAGAACATGTGAAATATCACTCTGAATAAGCATCAAAAATTTCAGACAGATCGGAGAAAATTTGCCTCTATAACAGTTAAAAAGGTGAAAATGATATGAATTTAATGACTTATTAAGCCAATAAGTGGTATTTTACTGCCCCCTGCTGTTAAAAAAATACATTTACAATCAAATGTAGTCAGAATTCATCTATTGAAGTATTACTACTGACAATTGTGTCACATTGAGAGATGTGAATCCTGAAGGAGACTTGCAGTAAACAGTTTGATCACATCCTATGGTTCAAATGTCATCTGATTAATAGTTTACAAAGACTTTGTGAAATGTTTATAGACCATTCAAATATATTTTCATAATGACATATCCCAATAGCATTGAAAAACAACAACAACATTTGTCTTTGTGTGTGTGTGTGTGTGTGTGTGTGTGTGTGTGTGTGTGTGTGTGTGTGTGTGAGAGAGAGAGAGAGCATACATTATGGAGTTAACATGGAAAAACTGGTTTGCTTTAGTGCAGAAAACTGGTGAAAACCATGAGGTTTAAAGTGAAAGTGAGCCAATAAGTGGTCTTCTACTGCCCTCTGCTGGCCATTCTACTTATTAACGAAGTCTTTTCACATGTGCTTTTCACATGTGCTCAAATTCATATTTAGACTCTAAAAATCACTAATGTAACAATAACAATTATAACACAATAAGATTTTGTCAGTGTTTATCACTTCATTTGAACTGACACTTCACATAATTGCTAGTAATGTGGTAAATCATGGTAAATCACACTACAAACAATGGTAAATCATACTAGAATGTAGTATTTCATGGTAAATCATGGTAAACTATGGTAAATCATGCTACAATCATAGTAAATAATACTAGAATGTGGTAAATTGTTGTGGGAGGAGCCTATTTTACTAAAATGGCTATAACTCAAGAAGTAAATGAGATATCTTCACCAAACTTAGTACGCATGTGTATGGGTTCAATTTGAGGTCACAGTAAACAATGTTATGGAGATCGGACCATAGGTGGCGCTATAACTGTTAAAAAGCTTTAAAACCATATATTTCCCATGGTAAACTGCCTGTATTGGCTGTAAATGGTCTTTTCCATCTATTATGTCAGTGGTTACATGCTTGCTTAATAACTCTTAATAACTTTTGATGCTTTTGTGCTTAAATGCCTTAAAAGCCTTAACTGCTTGAACCCCGATAAATGCTGCTTGCAGCTTTAATTATTATTATTATTTTCCCCTAAAACGCATCGTGCAGCCCAAACCGTAAGTGCTAGAGACTTGAAACTTTGCCAGATGGTAGTACAAAAATCGAGGAGAGGTTATCAAAATATGAGCCAGATTGGCCAATAGGTGGCGCTACAGCGCAAAAAACAAAAAAATGGCATATTTTTGCTTAAATCTCATTAACCGTTTGTCACAGACTCAAGTGTCTTATATCATTGGAATCCTTGGGTCAAGCCGAACAAAAATGGCCTCAAGGATTTCATTTCCGGTATGCAAATTTTTCCGCCATATTGGATTTTGTCCAAAACCTACTTTTGCGAACTAGTCCCTGGTTTTTTGCCCGATCGGAACCAAACCAGTGCAGAAATGTTCACAGGGGTCTGAATATCAATAATTATCGAAAAAAAGTTGAAATTTCGATCCACGGTTGCTAAGGCGTGTCAAAACGTTCGCAGGAGGCGGAGCCTATTTTACTAAAATGGCTATAACTCCAGAAGTAAATGAGGTATCTTCACCAAACTCGGTACACATGTGTAAGAGGTCAATCTGGGGTCACGGTAAAAAAATCGCGACGATTGAAGACTAGGTGGCGCTATAATATGAAAAAAACATAAAACAGGCTATAACCACCTGACCGTTAGTCCGATTGACTTGAAAATTGGTATGCAGTGTCTTGGTCCAAGGTGCCATGTATGTCTATAAGGACATTGGTGTATCTCAAAAAACATGGCCGCCATCGGCCAATGAAGTTTGAGCAACTATTAGACAAGGTTAACGGAGGCCGATCGGAACGAAACTCGATGGGCATGTTCGACTCATGGCCCTAGAGGTCTGTAAGAATTTTGAAAGAAATCGGCCACTAGTTGGCGCTAACGAGTTTTATGGCTCTGTAATCACGTAGTGTTACACTTATCGTCACAAAATGCATATCATTTGATAGATCTGCTCATGCTGAACAACTTTGCCTCAAGAACCATTGCTGTCAATCAAACCGTTCATTAAATATTCATGAATATGTTAAAAACCTACTTTTGCGAACTAGTCCCTGGTTTTTCGCCCGATCGGAACCAGACCAGTCTAGGACAATTCTCTGGACTCTCTAGATCAATAATTATCGAAAAAAAAGTTGAACTTTTGCATTTGGGTGGCTGTAATAGGGTAATTTATAAAAGGGGAGTGGCAAAATACACTAAAACGCCTATAAATCATAAATGAAAACTCAGAACTTCACAAAAATTGGTGAGCATATGTGACATAACATCATTAACAAGCATGCCAAATTTTATGGAGATCGGACCAAAGGTGGCGCTATAACTGTTAAAAAGCTTTAAAACCATATATTTCCCACACTGTTAACCCTTGCTGTAAAAAAAGGCGTAATTCAGACAGTATCATACCATTTTCCATTAAAACAGTAATATACCGTAGAAAACAAAAATAGCCTACAGGTTTATACTGTAAATGAACAGCGCTCAAAATCGACACTCAGAGGCTGTTTTCCCAATCACACCCTATACCCTCATTCACTATTCCCTACATTAGTTCACTAATATAGTCCACTTGACAGAGTGAATGAAAAGAAGTGAGTGAATTGAGACACTGATGAACACCTGATAAGCAGAATCACTGAAGGACAGAGAAACAAGAACAGAAAAAAGAGAAACACAAAAACTACAACTGACTTCCAGCAACACTGAGTGTGAAACCAGTTTACAAACCAGGTTACAATTATTTCTTTCATACATGTACAAAAGTTCTTGTTGAGAATTAACAAAGATTTAGTTTATAATAAAGTTTGTTGTCACCATAATGGAGATCAGTATTTGCTTTAGTTGGTCTTGTCTCTTGACTTCTTACTTTTCATCTCTCTCTGACTGCTGTAATAGTGAGTTTATAAAACACATTTGTTATGGCAAGAAAAAGTCAAGAGGAAGATGATCAGGTGTTTTTTTTTTCTTTTGTGATGATGTCACAGTCATCTTGGATTATCTGATTTTCAGATTTTTCCTGTATATATTCATTGAAATTATGGATATGTCATATTTAGCATAAATCTGTGTATCTACAAAATGAAATCAAAATTTCTGTAATCATGTCTTCTGAAAAATAACAATCATATAGTGCATTCAATTTTATTTTTCTCCTGCTTGGCTCAGACACACACAGATATCAACAATCAGCACATGAATCTCAACAATGGTGAAAAGTTTCATGTCACAATGCATGCTGGGTTCCAGGATAATATAAAACTCCCAGCATGCACTGCTGCATGAATAAAAAAATTATAATAATATTGCCACCATTGTTGAGATTAATGTGCTAAATTGTGATATCTCTGTGTTTCTAAAACATAGTGTAGCTTTATTTTTGGTTTATGCATGATGTGTTAAAAAAAATTAGTCATAGCAATTTATTGCTGTAGTTTCACAGTAGAGCTAATGTAACACTTTTGATCGAGGATAAAACTCTGAATGAACAAGAATTAATTCCTTAGTGAATGAACAGGCAATATGATGAATTTGTCACCATAAGCATTACAACCGCAATCATTCATAAACTGTGTGTGCACAAGTGTGACTTGCAAAAACACAGTAGCACAGTAGCAAAAGAAAAAAGAATGTTTTAGCATCAGCATCCCAACTAAAGCAAGCACTGATCTCTATAATGGTAACTTCAAACAAACATTTTCAATTAAACATCTTAATAACAACTTCTGTAGATGTATGACAGAAATAAAGTCATACTGGTTAATAATAAGTATAATAATGTGTAATGGCTGGAAGTCAGTTGTAGTTCTTGTGTTTCTCTATTTTCTGTTCTAACATCAGGTGTTCATCACTAATGCTCAACAATCACTTACATATTCTCTTAATTATCTCACTGCAACACTGTCTCAATGTTACTTTTACTCTTTGTAGTGTGGATTTTCCTGTGGGGTTGAAAGGGTTAACAGTGTAAGATAAAAAGACACACCCACAAAATGTATTTTAACAGTAATAAACTGTAAGTTATAAAACTGTTTTATACTGACAACACTGTTGCCAGTGGTTTACTGTAAAATCTTGTTTTTTGGGTCACCATTGTGCAGAAGAGTAGAGCCTGTGTTTCAGTCCAGCAGAAGATCTACAAACATTGATATGCTGCATGTTGCTTTATTTAACAGGCAGTGACTGTGTAGTTGCTGGTCCAGTGGAAATCTCTTTATGTTCAATAGTTTTTTATTGGTCTCAAATGAAAGAAGTTCATAGTAATACTTTGCTCACATTATTAATGCATTATAAATTTTAGTTAATACATTTAAATGACAGTTGGTCAATTTAAGGCAGTCGGTTTCTGCAAGTGTAATTAGTTAACTTGAATTAGAATTTAGTGCATTTTTACAGAAACAAACTAGATTACAGTAAAGAACTGTACAATTAACAGTATTTTACTGGCAACAGTGTTGCCAGTATTTTACTGTAAAAAAACCCGGTAAGGTCTAACAGTGCATGGTAAACTGCCTGTATTGGCTGTAAATGGTCTTTTCCGTCTATTATGTCAGTTGTTAAATGCTTGCTAAATAAAACTTAATGTCTTTTGATGCTTGTGTGCTTAAAGGCCTTAACTGCTTGAACCCCGATAAATGCTGCTTGCAGCTTTAATTAGGGGTTCAAGCACGAAGTGCTGAAACCCTATTGTAATCGTCCTGATTTTTATTATTATTATTCTTCCGCCGTAAAACGCATCGTGCAGCCCAAACCGTAAGAGCTGGAACCTTGAAACTTTGCCAGATGGTAGTACAAAAATCGAGGAGAGGTTATCAAAATATGAGCCTGATTGGCCCATAGGTGGCGCTATAGCAACCAAAAGCGCGAAACTGCTCATAACTCCTAGACAGTAAGTCATAGACTCAAGTGTCTTATATCATTGGAAAGCTAGACGCCTGGCGAAAAAAACGTATATCTCCGATTTTATTTCCGCCATGATAGATTTTCCGCCATTTTGAATTTTGTCGAAAACCTACTTTTGCGAACTAGTCCCTGGTTTTTTGCCCGATCGGAACCAAACCAGTGCAGAATTGTTCACTGGAGTCTGAAGATCAATAATTATCGAAAAAAAGTTGAAATTTCGATTCACGGTCGCTAGGGGGTGCAAAATTAACGTTGTGGGAGGAGCCTATTTTACTAAAATGGCTATAACTCAAGAAGTAATTTAGTAAACTTCACCAAACTTGGTACACATATGTAGGAGGTCAATCTGAGGTCACAGTAAAAAAATTGCATCGATTGGCCACATGGTGGCGCTATAAACAAAAAAAAACGTATAGACACCTGACCGTTTTTCCGAATGACTTGAAATTTGGTATGCAGTGTCTTGGCCCAAGGGGCCATGTATGTCTAAAAGGATATTGGCGTATCTCAAAAAACATGGCCGCCATTGGCCAATGAGGTTTGAGCACCTATTAGACAAGGTTAACGGAGGCCGAACGGAACGAAACTCGATGGGCATGTTCAACTCATGGCCCTAGAGGTCTGTAAGAATTTTGAAAGAAATCGGCCACTAGTTGGCGCTAACGAGTTTTAAGGCTCTGTAATCACGTGGTGTTACACTTATTGTCACAAAATGCATATCATTTGATAGATCTCCTCATGCTGAACAACTTTGCCTCAAGAACCATTGCTGTCAATCAAACCGTTCATTAAATATTCACGAACATGTTAAAAACCTACTTTTGCGAACTAGTCCCTGGTTTTTCGCCCGATCAGAACCAGACCAGTCTAGGACAATTCTCTGGACTCTCTAGATCAATAATTATCAAAAAAAAGTTGAACTTTTGCATTTTTCGCATGGGTATAATTGGGTCATAAAGAAAATGGGCGTGGCAAAATGCACTCAAAAGCCTATAAATCATATATAAAAACTCAGAACTTCACGAAAATTGGTGAGCATATATGCCATAACATTCTAAACAAGCATGCAAAATTTCATGGAGATCGGACCAAAGGTGGCGCTATAACTGTTAAAAAGCTTTAAAACCATATATTTCCTATGATACATTGCCTGTATTGGCTGTAAATGGTATTTTCCATCTAAAAACCATAATTTCCATGCTTGCTAAATAAAACTTAATAACTTTTGATGCTTTTGTGCTTAAAGGCCTTAAAGGCCTTAATTGCTTGAACCCCGATAAATGCTGCTTGCAGCTTTAATTATTATTATTATTCTTCTGCCGTAAAACGCATCGTGCAGCCCAAACCGTAAGGGCTAGAGCATTGAAACTTTGCCAGATGGTAGTACAAAAATCGAGGAGAGGTTCAGAGATTATGACCCCGATTGGCCCATAGGTGGCGCTATAGCAACCAAAAGCGCGAAACAGCTCATAACTCCTAGACCGTATGTCGTAGACTCAAGTGTCTTATATCATTGGAAAGCTGGACGCCTGACGAACAAAACGTATATCTCCGATTTCATTTCCGTCATGATAGATTTTCCGCCATTTTGAATTTTGTCAAAAACCTACTTTTGCAAACTAGTCCTAGGTTTTTTGTCCGATCGGAACCAAACCAGTGCAGAAATGTTCTCTGGAGTCTGAAGATCAATAATTATCAAAAAAAAGTGGAAATTTTGATCCATGGTCGCTAGGGGGCATAAAATTAACGTTGTGGGCGGAGCCTATTTTACTAAAATGGCTATAACTCAAAAAGTAAATCAGATAGATTAACCAAACTTGGTACACATGTGTATGGGTTCAGTCTGGGGTCACAGTAAAAAAATCGCGACGATTGAGCACTAGGTGGCGCTATAACATGAAAAAAACATGAAAAGGGCTATAACCACCTGACCATTAGTCAGATTGACTTGAAAATTGGTATGCAGTGTCTTGGTCCAAGGTGCCATGTATGTCTATGAGGACATTGGTGTATCTCAAAAAACATGGCCGCCATTGGCCAATAAAGTTGAGCACCTATTAGACAAGGTTAACGGAGGCCGATCGGAACGAAACTCGATGGGCATGTTCGACTCATGGCCCTAGAGGTCTGTAAGAATTTTGAAAGAAATCGGCCACTAGTTGGCGCTAACGAGTTTTATGGCTCTGTAATCACGTGGTGTTACACTTATCGTCACAAAATGCATATCATTTGATAGATCTGCTCATGCTCAACAACTTTGCCTCAAGAACCACTAATGTCAATCAAACAGTTCATTAAATATTCATGAATATGTAAAAAACCTACTTTTGCGAACTAGTCCTAGGTTTTTCGCCCGATCGGAACCAGACCAGTCTAGGACAATTCTCTGGACTCTCTAGATCAATAATTATCAAAAAAAAGTTGAACTTTTGCATTTGGATGGCTGTAATAGGGTCATTTATAAAATGGGCGTGGCAAAATGCACTAAAAAGCCTATAAATCATAAATAAAAACTCAGAACTTCACAAAAATTGGTGGGCATATGTGACATAACATCATTAACAACCATGCCAAATTTTATGGAGATCGGACGATAGGTGGCGCTATAACTGTTAAAAACCTTTAAAACCATACATTTCCTATGGTAAATTGCCTGTTTTGGCTGTAAATGGTCTTTTCCATCTATGATCATAGAATTTTCATATCATAATGTTCAAGACTAGTGCAGTACAATTCTCTGGACTCTCTAGATCAGTAATTATCAGAAAAAGTTGAACTACTTCATTTGGATGGCATTTGGATGGCCTTGACCAAGTGTCCCCGAAAGCTTATATCTTTTAAGATGCTCAGATCTTCTTAAAAACAAGTCAGAACATGTGAAATATCACTCTGAACAAGCATGAAAAATGTCAGACAGATCGGACAAAATTTGACTCTATAACAGTTTAAAAAGGTGAAAATAATATGAATACAATGGCATATTAAGCCAATAAGTGGTATTTTACTGCCCCCTGCTGTTTAAAATAGGTATTTTGTCATATTGTTTCTATAATTCATATTTAGACTTTATAAAATCATTATTTTAACATTTACAATTACATTTAGTCAAAATCCATCTGTTAAAGTATTTGTGTGTGTGTGTGTGTGTGTGTGTGTGTGTGTTAGCATGCATTATGGAGTTAACATGGAAAGACTGGTTTGCTTTAGTGCAGAAAACTGGTGAAAATCATGAAGATTAAACTGAAACTGAGCCAATAATGGTCTTCTAGTGCCCTCTGCTGGCCATTCTACTTATTAATGAAGTCTTTTGACATGTGCTTTTGAATTCATAATTAGACATTGTAAATCATAGTAAATAATACTAGAATGTGGTGTATCAAGGTAAATCATGCTAGAACATGGTAAATCATGGTAAACTATGCTAGAACAGGGTAAATCATGGTAAACCATGTTAAATCATGATAAACTTTGGTAAATAATGCTAGAATGTGGCATATCATGGTAAACCATGCTAGAACATGGTAAATCAAGGTAAACTAAGATGAATTCATGGTAAACTATGCTAGAACAGGGTAAATCATGGTAAACCATGGTAAATCATGATAAACTATGGTAAATCATGCTAGAATGTGGTATATCATGATAAATCATGCTAGAACATGGTAAATCAAGGTAAACTAAAGGCCCTTTCACACTGGACGCGATTTTGACGCACGAATCATTCGCGCGATGGTTTTATTTTTCGATCAGCTGTTTGTGTAATGAGTGCTTCCACACCGAACGCGAATGCGCAGCGGCGAAAAAACGACTTTTATTTTATTCGCTTCGATGTCGATTTTTTTTTTTACTTTTGCGGCGATAGAATAGGCTTCAGCCAATCACATACTACAAGGACAACGATTTGAAAGACATTGTGTGGCGTAGCATTGCCAACCAACTCGGTTATCTTGACTGTGAGTTTGTTGTGTGATATAGTCCTGTGCTGTGTAGGCTATAGCTAGCAGGCCAAACTACATTTGGGATAGAAAGCTAACACTATTATCGTCAAAGATAGAAACAGAGACCGTGTTTACTTTGAACACGTAACAAAATGTAGTGAGACTATTTAGGGCTGCTTTTAGTATACTATACATTCTTTGTGTGATATCTACAGTTTCTAGTCGAATGATTTTTAACTTACTTCGTGTGTTACATGTAATGTGTAGTTACATTACAAAACGCACTGTGTTTAGTTGAAGACGCACTGTGCACATAAAGTTACTCCCCTTCAGACTCTCTGTTCTGTAAGATTGGGTGCACCCAAAACCTTCTTTTCTGTCTTTTAAATAAAATGAAAAGCTCGTCTTCACTGGATGCTATGACTATGACTGGATGATGATGATGATGATGATGAAGTGTCTATGTTTTCTCAGCTGTCGGCGCGATTCGCGCGAAAGTTTGGGAATGTTGAAGCTCTCTGAACGTCACAGACGTCGCAAATTCGCGTCGCGGCTGATGTGAATGGTTTTGATGCAAACTATTCGCACACGAACTATTCGCTTTTTCGTTTCGCTTTTTCGTTACGCATCCGGTGTGAAAGGGCCTTAAGATGAATTCATGGTAAACTATGCTAGAACATGGTCTTTTCCATCTATTATGTCAGTGGTTACATGCTTGCTAAATAAAACTTTATAACTTTTGATGCTTAAAAACCTTAAACACCTTAATAGCTTGAACCCCGATAAATGCTGCTTGCAGCTTTAATTATTATTATTATTAAGTTGGCTTGAGAAAGCCAACATATTGAAATCCTATTTAAACTTATTATTATTCTTCTTACTAAAACTGTTGACTCAAACTCGCCCTAGAGCTTTAACTCTACATACTCCAAACTCGGCTCAGACACTCAAACTGATCTGAAGTTATATGCTATATCTTTTCAGACTGATCGGACTTACGGTTTTCCTACAAATGACGATCAAAACTCGGAAAAACTCCCATTGACTTAACATTGGGCATTCTAAAAAAATTCAAACTCACCAACCGACAAAAATTTAAATCTAAATCCCTTGAAGACTAATTCAAACTGCCATTCTATATATATTAGCCAATGAAACTCATTTAAACTAATAAACTCTAATCTCATACACTTATAAACTAATTAACTTAAATTTAATAACTAATTAACTAATAAACTCATGAATTCATAGACTTATGAACTCTTAAACTCATAAATTAATAAACTCTGAACTCTAAACTCATTTAAACTTATAAACTCTAAACTCAAAAACTTGTACACTTATAAACTCATCAATTTATACACTTATAAACTCTAAACTCATAAACTCTGAGTGTGTGTGTGTGTCTGAGTGTCTGAGTGAGTGTGTGAGCGAGGTAGTCTGTTTGAGTGTGTGTGTGTGTGTGTGTGTGTGTGTGTGTGTGTGTGTGTGTGTGTGTGTGTGTGTGTGTGTATCTATCTATCTAACTTATTTATCTATCTATCTCTCTGTCATAAACTTCAAACTACTTTAAACTTTAAACCAATTTAAACTTCTTAAGTTTAAAGCTCCCAGCTCCCAAGCAACTCCATAGCAACCAAACTTGAGTATCCTAGCAACCGTTTTGCAAGACCTATATCTCTGTATCAGAACATCGTATAGAGATGAGGTTTGGCTCTTTTGACTCATGCTAGCAAACAGCACTTTCAACATGCTACACATGCTAGCAGTGAATAGCTACATGCTAATAGCGATTAGTTAAGAACTCTATAAAAACTCCATAGTAACCATCTTTGACAACTACCAACCACCTAGTAACACCATATCAACCGCTCTGAATACCATAGCAACCACCCAGAACACCCTAGCAACCACCCAAAAGACCCTAGCAACCACCCAAAATATCCTAGCAACCACCCAGAACACCCTAGCAACCACCTAGCAACCACCCAAAACACCCTAGCAACCGCCTAGCAACCACCCAAAAGACCCTAGCAACCACCCAAAATACCCTAGCAACACCATAGCAACCACACAAAACATCCTAGTAACCACCCATAACACACTAGCAACCGCCTAGCAACCACCCAAAATATCCTAGCAACCGCCTAGCAACCACCCAGAATACCCTAGCAACCACCCAAAACACCCTAGCAACCACCCAGAACACCCTAGCAACCGCATAGCAACCACCCAAAAGACCCTAGCAACCACCCAAAATACCCTAGCAACCGCCTAGCAACCACCCAAAATACCCTAGCAACCGCCTAGCAACCACCCAAAAGACCCCTAGCAACCACCCTAAATATCCTAGCAACCGCATAGCAACCACCCAGAACACCCTAGCAACCACCCAAAAGACCCTAGCAACCACCCAGAATACCCTAGCAACCGCCTAACAACCACCCAAAAGACCTTAGCAACCACCCTAAATATCCTAGCAACCGCATAGCAACCACCCAGAATACCCTAGCAACCACCCAAAACACCCTAGCAACCACCCAGAACACCCTATCAACCGCCTAGCAACCACCCAAAAGACCCTAGCAACCACCCAAAATATCCTAGCAACCGCCTAGCAACCACCCAGAATACCCTAGCAACCACCCAGAACACCCTAGCAACTGCCTAGCAACCACCCAGAACACCCTAGCAACCACCTAGCAACCACCCAAAAGACCCTAGCAACCACCCAGGACACCCTAGCAACCACCTAGCAACCACCCAGAACACCCTAGCAACCTCCCAAAATACCCTAGCAACACCATAGCAACATCCTAGCAACCGCCTAGTAAAAAACGTTCTGCTCCAAACTTTCTCAAGCCAACTTAAAGTTTGTCTCGACGAACTTTCGCATCTAGTTAAGTTGGCTGAGAAAGCCAACTTACTGAAATCCTATTTAAACTTATTATTATTCTTCTTCTTACTAAAAAAATATAACTTTAATGCAGCCTAGAGCTTTAACTCTACATACTCCAAACTCGGCTCAGACACTCAAACTGATCTGACTGGGTGTGCTATATCTTTTCTAACTGATCGGACTTACGGTTTTCCTAAAAATGACGATCAAAACTCAGAAAAACTCCCATTGACTTAACATTGGGGAGTTCTAAAAAATTCAAACTCACCAACCGACAAAAATTCAAATCTAAATCCCTTGAAGACTAATCCAAACTGCCGTTCTATATACTATATGAGCCATTGAGACTCATTTAAACTAATAAACTCATCTATCTATCTACTTCAAACTAAATTAAACTTCAAACTAATTTAACCTTTAAACTTCAAACTAATTTAACCTTTTTAAACTTCAAACTACTAAATTTACTTCATTTAAACTAATAAACTCATCTATCTATCTACTTCAAACTAAATTAAACTTCAAACTAAATTAAACTTCAAACTAATTTAAACTTTAAACTTCAAACTAATTTAAACTTTAAACTAATTTAAAATTCAAACTACTAAATTTACTTCATTTAAACTAATAAACTCATCTATCTACTTCAAACTAAATTAAACTTCAAACTAAATTAAACTTCAAACTACTACATTTACTTCATTTAAATTTATAAACTCTAAACTCATACACTTATAAACTAATTAACTTATAAACTCATGAATTCATAGACTTATGAACTCTTAAACTCATAAACTTATAAACTTTAAACTCAAAAACTCGTACACTTATAAACTCATCAATTTATACTTATAAACTCTAAACTCATAAACTCTGAGTGTGCGTGTGTGTCTGAGTGAGTGTGTGAGCGAGTTAGTGTGTGTGTGTCTGTCTGTCTATCAATCTATCTATCTATCTATCTATCATAAACTTCAAACTACTTTAAACTACTTTAAACTTCAAACCACTTTAAACTTCTTAATTTAAATATACCAGCTCCAAAGCAACGCCATAGAAACCAAACTTGAGTACCCTAGCAACCGTTTTGCAAGACCTATATCTCTGTATCAGAACATCGTATAGAGATGAGGTTTGGCTCTTTTGACTCATGCTAGCAAACAGCACTTTCAACATGCTACACATGCTAGCAGTGAATAGCTACATGCTAATAGCGATTAGTTAAGTAAGAACTCTATAAAAACTCCATAGTAACCATCTGTGACAACTACCAACCAACCTAGTAACACCATATCAACCGCTCTGAATACCATAGCAACCACCCAGAACACCCTAGCAACCACCTAGCAACCACCCAGAACACCCTAGCAACCACCCAAAAGACCCTAGCAACCACCCATAACACCCTAGCAACCGCCTAGCAACCACCCAGAACACCCTAGCAACCACCCAAAAGACCCTAGCAACCACCCAAAACACCCTAGCAACCACCCAAAACACCCTAGCAACCACCCAAAATACCCTAGCAACCACCCAAAACACCCTAGCAACCGCCTAGCAACCACCCAAAATACCCTAGCAACCACCCAAAACACCCTAGCAACCGCCTAGCAACCACCCAAAATACCCTAGCAACACCATAGCAACCACCCAAAATACCCTAGCAACCACCCAAAACATCCTATTAACCACCCATAACACCCTAGCAACCGCCTAGCAACCACCCAGAACACCCTAGCAACCTCCCAAAATACCCTAGCAACCGCCTAGCAACCACCCAAAATACCCTAGCAACCACCCAAAATATCCTAGCAACTGCCTAGCAACCACCCAAAACAGCCTAGCAACCACCCAGAACACCCTAGCAACCGCCTAGCAACCACCCAGAATACCTTAGCAACCGCCTAGCAACACCATAGCAACCACCCAGAACACCCTAGCAACCGCCTAGCAACCACCCAGAATGCCCTAGCAACTCCCTAGTAACCACCTAGCAACCACACAAAATATACTAGTAACCGCCTAGCAACAACCCATAACACCCTAGCAACCACCTAGCAACACCATAGTAACCACCCAGAATACCCTAGCAAGCACCTATCAATCACCCAGGACACTTTAGCAACCCACTAGAAACACCCTAGCAACTGTTTAACTTTAAACTACTTCAAACTTTAAACTACTGTAAACTTCAAACTAATTTAAACTTCAAACTACTTTAAACTAATTTAAACTTCAAACTAATTTAAACTTCAAATGAATTTAAACTTTAAACTAATTTAAACTTTAAACTAATTTAAACTTTAAACTAATTTAAACTTCAAACTACTTTAAACTAATTTAAACTTCAAACTAAATTAAACTTTAAACTAATTTAAACTTCGTAAACTTCAAACTAATTTAAACTTCAAACTAATTTAAACTTCAAACTAATTTAAACTTCAAACTACTTTAAACTTCTTCAAACTTTCTGGTCCAAACTTTCTCAAGCCAACTTAAAGTTTGTCTCGACGAACTTTCGCATCTAGTTAGTGGTGCTTTTTCAAAGCAACACTAGTGTTATTGTCACTCATACTTATTATTCTTATTCTTATTATTCCACACAAAGTTTGGCGCGTAACTTGCCCCGCACCGTTTGTCACAGACCCCTGAGTGAGGTGTCAAATCGAGCGGCTCATTGAGGAGAGGTGTGCTATATCTTTTCTAAGCGATCGGGTGTACGATGTTCGCACAGCGGACGAAAAAGCGGCCAAAAAAGTCCCATTGACTTTACATGGGGAGTTCTAAAAACATTTGAATCCCAACTGCCGTTTTCACACACACCACTCCAAAGGGCCTGACACCCCTGCGTTTCTCTCCCTCTCTCTCTCCCTCAGAGGATTTATATTATCAAGCAGCCAATAAGTAATGGCCTAAAATCTTCATAGCCACACCCTAGCAACCAGTTACAGCACCCTAGCAACCACTCTGAGCTCCCTAGCAACCACCCTAAACGAATAAATAATATAAAAACATTTTTTTTACATTTTTTAAAGCAATATCACACTCGTAGCCTTGTGATATTGCTCCATGCTTGTGCCTATTCGGCCATAGGCACGAGGCCGCAGGCCGAGTGCCGTACTGAAGGAACTCGTTATTAAAGATTTTAAGAACTCTATAAAAAACTCCATAGTAACCATATTTGACAACTACCAACCACCTAGTGACACCATAGCAACTACCAAAAATACCTTAGCAACCACCCTGAACACCCTAGCAACGTCTAGAAATGCTCTAGTAACCACCAAAAAACTCTAGCAACCAACCAGAACACCCTAGCAACTGCCTAGCAACCACCCAGAACACCTAGCAACTGCCTAGTAACCACCCAAAACGCCTAGCAACCACCCAGAACACCCTAGCAACTGCCTAGCAACACCATAGCAACCACCTAGCAATGCTCTAGCAACCACCAAGAATACCCTAGCAACTGCCTAGCAACCACCAAGAATACCCTAGCAACTGCCTAGCAACCACCCAGAACACCTTAGCAACTGCCTAGCAACACCATAGCAACCACCCAGAATACCCTAGCAACCACCACCTGGCAACAGCATCTTGCTAAAAACATTCTAGCAACATACTAATCATGCTAGCATCATGCTAATCAAGCTAGCAACATGCTAATAATGCTAGCATCATGCTAGCAAAATGCTATTCAAGCTAGCATTATGCTAGCAACATGCTAATCAAGCTAGCATCATGCTAGAAACATGCTAATCATGTTAGCATCTAGCTAAAAACATGCTAGCAACATGCTAATCATGCTAGCATCAAGCTACCAACATGCTAATCAAGCTAGCATCATGCTAACATCATGCTAATCAAGCTAGCATAATGCTAGAAACATGCTAATCATGTTAGCGTCTAGCTAAAAACATGCTAATCATGCTAGCATCAAGCTACCAACAAGGTAATCAAGCTAGCATAATGCTAGCAACATGCTAATCAAGCTAGCATCATGCTAGAAACATGCTAATCATGTTAGCATCTAGCTAAAAACATGCTAGCAACATGCTAATCATGCTAGCATCAAGCTACCAACATGTTAATCAAGCTAGCATAATGCTAACATCATGCTAATCAAGTTAGCATAATTCTAGCAACATGCTAATCAAGCTAGCATCATGCTAGAAACATGCTAATCATGTTAGCATCTAGTTAAAAACATGCTAGCAACATGCTAATAATGCTAGCATCAAGCTACCAACATGCTAATCAAGCTAGCATAATGCTAACATCATGCTAATCAAGCTAGCATCATGCTACCAACATGCTAATCATGCTAGCATTATTTTAACAACATGTTAATCATAGTAAATCATGCTGGAATGTGGTAAATCGTAGTAAATCATCTTAGAAACATGGTAAATCGTGGTAAATAATACTAAAACGTGGTATATCATGGTATCACAACATGTTAATTGTGTTAGCATCTGCCCAGTGGCGAGTTTTGCCACTGCAAGCACCACTTCACATTTTCTTCAGGAAATGTACATTCTAGTTAAGTTGGCTGAGAAAGCCAACTTACTGATATTGTACTTAAACTTATTAAGTTGGCTTGAGAAAGCCAACATATTGAAATCCTATTTAAACTTATTATTATTATTATTATTCTTCTGTACAAAACTATTGACTCAAACTCGCCCTAGAGCTTTAACTCTACATACTCCAAACTCGGCTCAGACACTCAAACTGATCTGAAGTTTTATGCTATATCTTTTCAGACTGATCGGACTTACGGTTTTCCTACAAATGACGATCAAAACTCGGAAAAACTCCCATTGACTTAACATTGGGCATTCTAAAATAATTCAAACTCACCAACCGACAAAAATTCAAATCTAAATCCCTTGAAAACTAAATCAAACTGCCATTCTATATATATTAGCCAATGAAACTCATTTAAACTAATAAACTCTAATTTCATACACTTATAAACTAATTAACTTAAATTGAATAACTAATTAACTAATAAACTCATGAATTCATAGACTTATGAACTCTTAAACTCATAAATTAATAAACTCTGAACTCTAAACTCATTTAAACTTATAAACTCTAAACTCAAAAACTTGTACACTTATAAACTTATCAATTTATACACTTATAAACTCTAAACTCTGAGTGTGTGTGTGTGTGTGTGTGTGTATCTATCTATCTACCGCTCTGAATACCATAGCAACCACCCAGAACACCCTAGCAACCACCTAGCAACCACCCAGAACACCTTAGCAACCACCCAAAAGACCCTAGCAACCACCCAAAAGACCCTAGCAACCACCCAAAACACCCTAGCAACCGCCTAGCAACCACCCAGAACACCCTAGCAACCACCCAAAATACCCTAGCAACACCATAGCAACCACACAAAACATCCTAGTAACCACCCATAACACCCTAGCAACCGCCTAGCAACCACCCAGAACACCCTAGCAACCACCCAAAATACCCTAGCAACCACCCAAAAGACCCTAGCAACCGCCTAGCAACCACCCAGAATACCCTAGCAACCACCCAAAACACCCTAGCAACCACCCAAAACACCCTAGCAACCGCCTAGCAACCACCCAGAATACCCTAGCAACCACCCAAAACACCCTAGCAACCACCCAGAACACCATAGCAACCGCCTAGCAACCACCCAAAAGACCCTAGCAACCGCCTAGCAACCACCCAGAATACCCTAGCAACCACCCAAAACACCCTAGCAACCACCCAAAAGACCCTAGCAACCGCCTAGCAACCACCCAAAAGACCCTAGCAACCACCCAAAACACCCTAGCAACCGCCTAGCAACCACCCAAAAGACCCTAGCAACCACCCAGAACACCCTAGCAACCGCCTAGCAACCACCCAAAAGACCCTAGCAACCACCCAAAAGACCCTAGCAACCCCCCAAAATATCCTAGCAACCACCCAGAATACCCTAGCAACCACCCAAAACACCCTAGCAACCACCCAGAACACCCTAGCAACCGCCTAGCAACCACCCAAAAGACCCTAGCAACCACCTAGCAACCACCCAAAAATCCCCTAGCAACCACCCAGAACACCCTAGCAACCGCCTAGCAACCACCCAAAATACCCTAGCAACCGCCTAGCAACCACCCAAAAGACCCTAGCAACCACCCTAAATATCCTAGCAACCGCATAGCAACCACCCAGAATGCCCTAGCAACCACCCAAAACACCCTAGCAACCACCCAGAACACCCTAGCAACCGCCTAGCAACCACCCAAAAGACCCTAGCAACCACCCAAAATATCCTAGCAACCGCCTAGCAACCACCCAGAATACCCTAGCAACCACCCAGAATACCATAGCAACCACCCAGAACACCCGAGCAACCGCCCTAAATACCCTAGCAACATCATAGCAACCACCCATAACATCCTAGCAACCGCCTAGCAAAAAACTTTCCGGTCCAAACTTTCTCAAGCCAACTTAAAGTTTGTCTCGACGAACTTTCGCATCTAGTTATTATTATTAATCTTCTGTGAAAAACTATTGACTCAAACTCGCCCTAGAGCTTTAACTCTACATACTCCAAACTCGGCTCAGACACTCAAACTGATCTGAAGTTATATGCTATATCTTTTCAGACTGATCGGACTTACGGTTTTCCTACAAATGACGATCAAAACTCGGAAAAACTCCCATTGACTTAACATTGGGCATTCTAAAAAAATTCAAACTCACCAACCGACAAAAATTCAAATCTAAATCCCTTGAAAACTAATTCAAACTGCCATTCTATATATATTAGCCAATGAAACTCATTTAAACTAATAAACTCTAATCTCATACACTTATAAACTAATTAACTTAAATTTAATAACTAATTAAGTAATAAACTCATGAATTCATAGACTTATGAACTCTTAAACTCATAAATTAATAAACTCTGAACTATAAACTCATTTAAACTTATAAACTCTAAACTCAAAAACTTGTACACTTATAAACTCATCAATTTATACACTTATAAACTCTAAACTCATAAACTCATAAACTCTGAGTGTGTGTGTGTGTGTGTGTGTGTGTGTGTGTCTGAGTGTCTGAGTGAGTGTGTGAGCGAGGTAGTCTGTTTGAGTGTGTGTGTGTTTGAGTGTTTGTGTGTATCTATCTATCTAACTTTATTTATCTACCGCTCTGAATACCATAGCAACCACCCAGAACACCCTAGCAACCACCTAGCAACCACCCAGAACACCCTAGCAACCACCCAAAATATCCTAGCAACCACCTAGCAACCACCCAAAACACCCTAGCAACCACCCAAAAGACCCTAGCAACCACCCAAAATACCCTAGCAACACCATAGCAACCACACAAAACATCCTAGTAACCACCCATAACACCCTAGCAACCGCCTAGCAACCACCCAGAACACCCTAGCAACCACCCAAAACACCCTAGCAACCACCCAAAATACCCTAGCAACACCATAGCAACCACACAAAACATCCTAGTAACCACCCATAACACCCTAGCAACCACCCAAAAGACCCTAGCAACCACCCAAAAGACCCTAGCAACGACCTAGCAACCACCCAGAATACCCTAGCAACCACCCAAAACACCCTAGCAACCACCCAGAACACCCTAGCAACCGCCTAGCAACCACCCAAAAGACCCTAGCAACCACCCAAAAGACCCTAGCAACCACCCAAAAGACCCTAGCAACCGCCTAGCAACCACCCAGAATACCTTAGCAACCACCCAAAACACCCTAGCAACCACCCAGAACACCCTAGCAACCACCCAAAAGACCCTAGCAACCACCTAGCAACCACCCAGAATACCCTAGCAACCACCCAAAACACCCTAGCAACCACCCAAAAGACCCTAGCAACCGCCTAGCAACCACCCAAAACACCCTAGCAACCACCCAAAACACCCTAGCAACCGCCTAGCAACCACCCAAAAGACCCTAGCAACCACCTAGCAACCACCCAAAAGACCCTAGCAACCACCCAGGACACCCTAGCAACCACCTAGCAACCACCCAGAACACCCTAGCAACCTCCCAAAATACCCTAGCAACACCATAGCAACACCATAGCAACATCCTAGCAACCGCCTAGCAAAAAACGTTCTGCTCCAAACTTTCTCAAGCCAACTTAAAGTTTGTCTCGACGAACTTTCGCATCTAGTTATTATTATTATTCTTCTGTACAAAACTATTGACTCAAACTCGCCCTAGAGCTTTAACTCTACATACTCCAAACTCGGCTCAGACACTCAAACTGATCTGAAGTTTTATGCTATATCTTTTCAGACTGATCGGACTTACGGTTTTCCTACAAATGACGATCAAAACTCGGAAAAACTCCCATTGACTTAACATTGGGCATTCTAAAAAAATTCAAACTCACCAACCGACAAAAATTTAAATCTAAATCCCTTGAAGACTAATTCAAACTGCCATTCTATATATATTAGCCAATGAAACTCATTTAAACTAATAAACTCTAATCTCATACACTTATAAACTAATTAACTTAAATGTAATAACTAATTAACTAATAAACTCATCAATTCATAGACTTATGAACTCTAAACTCATTTAAACTTATAAACTCTAAACTCAAAAACTTGTACACTTATAAACTCATCAATTTATACACTTATAAACTCTAAACTCATAAACTCTGAGTGTGTGTGTGTGTATCTATCTATCTACCGCTCTGAATACCATAGCAACCACCCAGAACACCCTAGCAACCACCTAGCAACCACACAGAACACCCTAGCAACCACCCAAAAGACCCTAGCAACCGCCTAGCAACCACCCAAAAGACCCTAGCAACCACCCAAAACACCCTAGCAACCACCCAAAATATCCTAGCAACCACCCATAACACCCTAGCAACCACCTAGCAACCACCCAGAACACCCTAGCAACCACCCAAAACACCCTAGCAACCACCCAAAATATCCTAGCAACCGCCTAGCAACCACCCAGAATACCCTAGCAACCACCCAAAACACCCTAGCAACCACCCAGAAAACCCTAGCAACCGCCTAGCAACCACCCAAAAGACCCTAGCAACCACCCAGAATACCATAGCAACCACCCAAAATACCCTAGCAACCGCCTAGCAACCACCCAAAAGACCCTAGCAACCACCCAAAATACCCTAGCAACCACCCAGAATACCCTAGCAACCACCCAAAATACCCTAGCAACCGCCTAACAACCACCTAAAAGACCCTAGAAACCACCCTAAATATCCTAGCAACTGCATAGCAACCACCCAAAACACCCTAGCAACCACCCAGAACACCCTAGCAACCGCCTAGCAACCACCCAAAAGACCCTAGCAACCACCCAAAATATCCTAGCAACCGCCTAGCAACCACCCAGAATACCCTAGCAACCACCCAAAACACCCTAGCAACCGCCTAGCAACCACCCAAAAAACCCTAGCAACCACCTAGCAACCACCCAAAATACCCAGGCAACCACCCAGGACACTCTAGCAACCACTTAGCAACCACCCAGAACACCATAGCAACCTCCCAAAATACCCTAGCAACACCATAGCAACCACCCATAACATCCTAGCAACCGCCTAGCAAAAAACTTTCTGCTCCAAACTTTCTCAAGCCAACTTAAAGTTTGTCTCGACGAACTTTCGCATCTAGTTATTATTATTAATCTTCTGTGAAAAACTATTGACTCAAACTCGCCCTAGAGCTTTAACTCTACATACTCCAAACTCGGCTTAGACACTCAAACTGATCTGAAGTTATATGCTATATCTTTTCAGACTGATCGGACTTACGGTTTTCCTACAAATGACGATCAAAACTCGGAAAAACTCCCATTGACTTAACATTGGGCATTCTAAAAAAATTCAAACTCACCAACCGACAAAAATTTAAATCTAAATCCCTTGAAAACTAATTCAAACTGCCATTCTATATATATTAGCCAATGAAACTCATTTAAACTAAAAAACTCTAATCTCATACACTTATAAACTAATTAACTTAAATTGAATAACTAATTAACTAATAAACTCATGAATTCATAGACTTATGAACTCTTAAACTCATAAATTAATAAACTCTGAACTCTAAACTCATTTAAACTTATAAACTCTAAACTCAAAAACTTGTACACTTATAAACTCATCAATTTATACACTTATAAACTCTAAACTCATAAACTCTGAGTGTGTGTGTGTGTGTGTGTCTGAGTGTCTGAGTGAGTGTGTGAGCGAGGTAGTCTGTTTGTGTGTGTGTGTGTGTGTGTGTGTGTGTGTCTGAGTGTCTGAGTGAGTGTGTGAGCGAGGTAGTCTGTTTGAGTGTGTGTGTGTGTGTGTGTGTGTGTGTGTGTGTGTGTATCTATCTATCTACCGCTCTGAATACCATAGCAACCACCCAGAACACCCTAGCAACCACCCAGAACACCCTAGCAACCACCCAGAACACCCTAGCAACCACCCAAAACACCCTAGCAACCACCCAAAAGACCCTAGCAACCACCCAAAATACCCTAGCAACACCATAGCAACCACACAAAACATCCTAGTAACCACCCATAACACCCTAGCAACCGCCTAGCAACCACCCAGAACACCCTAGAAACCACCCAAAACACCCTAGCAACCACTCAAAATACCCTAGCAACACCATAGCAACCACACAAAACATCCTAGTAACCACCCATAACACCCTAGCAACTGCCTAGCAACCACCCAGAACACCCTAGCAACCACCCAAAAGACCCTAGCAACCGCCTAGCAACCACCCAGAATACCCTAGCAACCACCCAAAACACCCTAGCAACCACCCAGAACACCCTAGCAACCGCCTAGCAACCACCCAGAATACCCTAGCAACCACCCAAAACACCCTAGCAACCACCCAGAACACCATAGCAACCGCCTAGCAACCACCCAAAACACCCTAGCAACCGCCTAGCAACCACCCAAAAGACCCTAGCAACCACCCAGAACACCCTAGCAACCGCCTAGCAACCACCCAAAAGACCCTAGCAACCACCCAAAAGACCCTAGCAACCACCCAAAATATCCTAGCAACCACCCAGAATACCCTAGCAACCACCCAAAACACCCTAGCAACCACCCAGAACACCCTAGCAACCGCCTAGCAACCACCCAAAAGACCCTAGCAACCACCTAGCAACCACCCAAAAGACCCTAGCAACCACCTAGAACACCCTAGCAACCACCCAAAAGACCCTAGCAACCACCCAAAACACCCTAGCAACCACCCAGAACACCCTAGCAACCGCCTAGCAACCACCCAAAAGACCCTAGCAACCACCTAGCAACCACCCAAAAGACCCTAGCAACCATCCAAAACACCCTAGCAACCACCCAGAACACCCTAGCAACCGCCTAGCAACCACCCAAAAGACCCTAGCAACCACCCAAAATACCCTAGCAACCACCCAGAATACCCTAGCAACCACCCAAAATACCCTAGCAACCACCTAGCAACCTCCCAAAATACTCTAGCAACACCATAGCAACATCCTAGCAACCGCCTAGCAAAAAACGTTCTGGTCCAAACTTTCTCAAGCCAACTTAAAGTTTGTCTCGACGAACTTTCGCATCTAGTTATTATTATTATTCTTCTTACTAAAACTGTTGACTCAAACTCGCCCTAGAGCTTTAACTCTACATACTCCAAACTCGGCTCAGACACTCAAACTGATCTGAAGTTATATGCTATATCTTTTCAGACTGATCGGACTTACGGTTTTCCTACAAATGACGATCAAAACTCGGAAAAACTCCCATTGACTTAACATTGGGCATTCTAAAAAAATTCAAACTCACCAACCGACAAAAATTTAAATCTAAATCCCTTGAAAACGAATTCAAACTGCCATTCTATATATATTAGCCAATGAAACTCATTTAAACTAATAAACTCTAATCTCATACACTTATAAACTAATTAACTTAAATTTAATAACTAATTAACTAATAAACTCATGAATTCATAGACTTATGAACTCTTAAACTCATAAATTAATAAACTCTGAACTCTAAACTCATTTAAACTTATAAACTCTAAACTCAAAAACTTGTACACTTATAAACTCATCAATTTATACACTTATAAACTCTAAATTCATAAACTCTGTGTGTGTGTGTGTGTGTGCGTGTGTGTGTGTGTGTGTGTGTCTGAGTGTCTGAGTGAGTGTGTGAGCGAGGTAGTCTGTTTGAGTGTGTGTGTGTGTGTGTGTGTGTGTGTATCTATCTATCTAACTTATTTATCTATCTCTCTGTCATAAACTTCAAACTACTTTAAACTTTAAACCAATTTAAACTTCTTAAGTTTAAAGCTCCCAGCTCCCAAGCAACTCCATAGCAACCAAACTTGAGTATCCTAGCAACCGTTTTGCAAGACCTATATCTCTGTATCAGAACATCGTATAGAGATGAGGTTTGGCTCTTTTGACTCATGCTAGCAAACAGCACTTTCAACATGCTACATATGCTAGCAGTGAATAGCTACATGCTAATAGCGATTAGTTAAGTAAGAACTCTATAAAAACTCCATAGTAACCATCTGTGACAACTACCAACCACCTAGTAACACCATATCAACCGCTCTGAATACCATAGCAACCACCCAGAACACCCTAGCAACCACCTAGCAACCACCCAGAACACCCTAGCAACCACCCAAAAGACCCTAGCAACCACCCAGAACACCCTAGCAACCACCTAGCAACCACCCAAAAGACCCTAGCAACCACCCAGAATACCCTAGCAACCACCCAGAACACCCTAGCAACCGCCTAGCAACCACCCAAAAGACCCTAGCAACCACCTAGCAACCACCCAAAAGACCCTAGAAACCACCCAGGACACCCTAGCAACCACCTAGCAACCACCCAGAACACCCTAGCAACCTCCCAAAATACCCTAGCAACACCATAGCAACATCCTAGCAACCGCCTAGCAAAAAACTTTCTGCTCCTAACTTTCTCAAGCCAACTTAAAGTTTGTCTCGACGAACTTTCGCATCTAGTTAAGTTGGCTTGAGAAAGCCAACATATTGAAATCCTATTTAAACTTATTATTATTCTTCTTACTAAAACTGTTGACTCAAACTCGCCCTAGAGCTTTAACTCTACATACTCCAAACTCGGCTCAGACACTCAAACTGATCTGAAGTTATATGCTATATCTTTTCAGACTGATCGGACTTACGGTTTTCCTACAAATGACGATCAAAACTCGGAAAAACTCCCATTGACTTAACATTGGGCATTCTAAAAAAATTCAAACTCACCAACTGACAAAAATTTAAATCTAAATCCCTTGAAGACTAATTCAAACTGCCATTCTATATATATTAGCCAATGAAACTCATTTAAACTAATAAACTCTAATCTCATACACTTATAAACTAATTAACTTAAATGTAATAACTAATTAACTAATAAACTCATGAATTCATAGACTTATGAACTCTTAAACTCATAAATTAATAAACTCTGAACTCTAAACTCATTTAAACTTATAAACTCTAAACTCAAAAACTTGTACACTTATAAACTCATCAATTTATACACTTATAAACTCTAAACTCATAAACTCTGAGTGTGTGTGTGTGTGTCTGAGTGAGTGTGTGAGCGAGGTAGTCTGTTTGAGTGTGTGTGTGTGTGTGTGTGTGTGTATTTATCTATCTAACTTATTTATCTATCTATCTCTGTCATAAACTTCAAACTACTTTAAACTTTAAACCAATTTAAACTTCTAAAGTTTAAAGCTCCCAGCTCCCAAGCAACTCCATAGCAACCAAACTTGAGTATCCTAGCAACCGTTTTGCAAGACCTATATCTCTGTATCAGAACATCGTATAGAGATGAAGTTTGGCTCTTTTGACTCATGCTAGCAAACAGCACTTTCAACATGCTACACATGCTAGCAGTGAATAGCTACATGCTAATAGCGATTAGTTAAGTAAGAAATCTATAAAAACTCCATAGTAACCATCTGTGACAACTACCAACCACCTAGTAACACCATATCAACCGCTCTGAAAACCATAGCAACCACCCAGAACACCCTAGCAACCACCTAGCAACCACCCAGAACACCCTAGCAACCACCCAAAACACCCTAGCAACCACCCAAAATATCCTAGCAACCGCCTAGCAACCACCCAGAATACCCTAGCAACCACCCAAAACACCCTAGCAACCACCCAGAACACCCTAGCAGCCGCCTAGCAACCACCCAAAAGACCCTAGCAACCACCCAGAATACCATAGCAACCACCCAGAACACCCTAGCAACCACCTAGCAACCACCCAGAAAACCCTAGCAACCACCCAAAAGACCCTAGCAACCACCCAAAATATCCTAGCAACCACCCAAAACACCCTAGCAACCACCTAGCAACCACCCAGAACACCCTAGCAACCACCCAAAACACCCTAGCAACCGCCTAGCAACCACACAAAAGACCCTAGCAACCACCCAAAATACCCTAGCAACCGCCTAGCAACCACCCAAAAGACCCTAGCAACCACCCAAAATAGCCTAGCAACCACCCAAAATACCCTAGCAACCACCCAGAATACCCTAGCAACCACCCAAAATACCCTTGCAACCGCCTACCAACCACCCAAAGACCCTAGCAACCACCCTAAATATCCTAGCAACACCATAGCAACCACACAAAACATCCTAGTAACCACCCATAACACCCTAGCAACCGCCTAGCAACCACCCAGAACACCCTAGCAACTGCCTAACAACCACCCTAGCAACACCATAGCAACCACCCAAAACATCCTAGTAACCACCCATAACACCCTAGCAACCACCCAAAACACCCTAGCAACCGCCTAGCAACCATCCAAAAGACCCTAGCAACCACCCAAAATATCCTAGCAACCACCCAAAACACCCTAGCAACCGCCTAGCAACCATCCAAAAGACCCTAGCAACCACCCAAAAGACCCTAGCAACACCATAGAAACCACCCAGAACACTCTAGTAACCACCCAAAACATCCTAGTAACCACCCATAACACCCTAACAACCGCCTAGCAACCACCCAGAACACCCTAGCAACCACCCAAAACACCCTAGCAACTGCCTAGCAACCACCCATAAGACCCTAGCAACCACCCAAAATATCCTAGCAACCACCCAAAACACCCTAGCAACCGCCTAGCAACCACCCAAAATACCCTAGCAACACCATAGCAACCACCCATAACATCCTAGAAACCGCCTAGCAAAAAACTTTCCGGTCCAAACTTTCTCAAGCCAACTTGAAGTTTGTCTCGACGAACTTTCGCATCTAGTTATTATTATTATTATTCTTACTAAAACTGTTGACTCAAACTCGCCCTAGAGCTTTAACTCTACATACTCCAAACTCGGCTCAGACACTCAAACTGATCTGAAGTTATATGCTATATCTTTTCAGACTGATCGGACTTACGGTTTTCCTACAAATGACGATCAAAACTCGGAAAAACTCCCATTGACTTAACATTGGGCATTCTAAAAAAATTCAAACTCACCAACCGACAAAAATTTAAATCTAAATCCCTTGAAGACTAATTCAAACTGCCATTCTATATATATTAGCCAATGAAACTCATTTAAACTAATAAACTCATGAATTCATAGACTTATGAACTCTTAAACTCATAAATTAATAAACTCTGAACTCTAAACTCATTTAAACTTATAAACTCTAAACTCAAAAACTTGTACACTTATAAACTCATCAATTTATACACTTATAAACTCTAAACTCATAAACTGAGTGTGTGTGTGTGTGTGTGTGTCTGAGTGTCTGAGTGAGTGTGTGAGCGAGGTAGTCTGTTTGAGTGTGTGTGTGTGTGTGTGTGTGTGTGTGTGTGTGTGTGTGTGTGTATCTATCTATCTATCTAACTTATTTATCTATCTATCTCTCTGTCATAAACTTCAAACTACTTTAAACTTTAAACCAATTTAAACTTCTTAAGTTTAAAGCTCCCAGCTCCCAAGCAACTCCATAGCAACCAAACTTGAGTATCCTAGCAACCGTTTTGCAAGACCTATATCTCTGTATCAGAACATCGTATAGAGATGAGGTTTGGCTCTTTTGACTCATGCTAGCAAACAGCACTTTCAACATGCTACACATGCTAGCAGTGAATAGCTACATGCTAATAGCGATTAGTTAAGTAAGAACTCTATAAAAACTCCATAGTAACCATCTGTGACAACTACCAACCACCTAGTAACACCATATCAACCGCTCTGAATACCATAGCAACCACCCAGAACACCCTAGCAACCACCTAGCAACCACCCAGAACACCCTAGCAACCGCCTAGCAACCACCCAAAAGACCCTAGTAACCACCCAAAATATCCTAGCAACCGCCTAGCAACCACCCAGAACACCCTAGTAACCACCCAAAATACCCTAGCAACCACCTAGCAACACCCTAGCAACCACCCAAAACATCCTAGTAACCACCCATAACACCCTAGCAACCACCTAGCATCCACCGAAAATATCCTAGCAACCACCCCGAACACCCTAGCAACACCATAGCAACCACCCAAAACAGCCTAGCAACCACCCATAACACCCTAGCAACCGCCCAGAACACCCTAGCAACCACCTAGCAACCACCCAAAAGACCCTAGCAACCACCCAAAAGACCCTAGCAACCACCAAAAATATCCTAGCAACCGCCTAGCAACCACCCAGAACACCCTAGTAACCACCCAAAATACCCTAGCAACCACCTAGCAACACCAAACTTTCTCAAGCCAACTTAAAGTTTGTCTCGACGAACTTTCGCATCTAGTTAAGTTGGCTTGGAAAAGCCAACTTACTGATATTGTACCTAAACTTATTATTATTATTATTATTATTATTATTATTATTCTGAGCCAAATTTTAGACTGTATCTCCTCCTAGACCGTTAAAGCTACGACCACCAAACTCGGGTCAGACCTTCAGACTGTTCTGACTTAGTGTGTTATATCTTTTCAGACTGATTTGAGTTATGGTTTTCTTAAAAATTAATATTAAAAATCATAAAAATCCCATAGACTTACATTGCAGAATGCTCAAATTGAGCCAAGACTACGGTGGCCCATTAGTGTACAAGCCAAAAACTCAAATCTAAATTCTCTGAAGCCCTAGACTCAATTAAACTACCATTCAATGTACTTATAAACGTCTATCTATCTATCTATCTATCTATCTATCTATCTATCTATCTATCTCATCTTTCTTTTTTCTAGTTAATCTATCTTTCTTTATAACTAACTTATCTATCTTTTTTCTAACTAATCTATCTATCTTTCTAACTAATCTATCTATCTTTCTAACTAAATTATCTCTTTCTTTCTAGCTAATCTCTTTATAACTAAATTATCTCTTTCTTTCTTTCTTTCTTTCTTTCTTTCTAACTAATCTATCTATCTTTCTAACTAACTTATCTATATTTCTTTGTTTCTTACTAATCTATCCATCTTTCTAACTAACTTATCTATCTATCTATCTCATCTTTCTTTCTTTCTAGCTAATCTATCTTTCTTTATAACTAACTTTATCTATCTTTCTAACTAACTTATCTATCTTTCTTTTTTCTAACTAATCTATCTATCTTTCTGACTAAATTATCTATCTATCTTTCTTTCTAACTAATCTATCTTTCTAACTAAATTATCTATCTTTTTTTCTTTCTCACTAATCTATCTATCTTTCTAACTAACTTATCTTTCTTTCTTTCTTAATAATCTGTCTTTCTAACTAACAAACTTATCTATCTTTCTTTCTAAATAATCTATCTATCTTTCTAACTATCTTATCTCTTTCTAACTAATCTATCTATCTTTCTTTCTAACTATCTTATCTCTTTCTAACTATCTTATCTCTTTCTTTCTTTCTTTCTAACTAATCTATCTATCTTTCTAACTAACTTATCTATATTTCTTTCTTTCTTACTAATCTATCTATCTATCTATCTATCTATCTATCTATCTATCTATCCAACTAATCTATCTATCTTTCTAACTAACTTATCTATCTATCTATCTCATCTTTCTTTCTTTCTAGCTAATCTATCTTTCTTTATAACTAACTTATCTATCTATCTTTCTAACTAACTTATCTATCTTTCTTTTTTCTAACTAATCTATCTATCTTTCTAACTAAATTATCTATCTACCTATCTTTCTTTCTTTCTAACTAATCTATCTTTCTAACTAAATTATCTATCTTTTTTCTTTCTAACTAATCTATCTATCTTTCTAACTAACTTATCTATATTTCTTTCTTTCTTACTAATCTATCTATCTATCTATCTATCCAACTAATCTATCTATCTTTCTAACTAACTTATCTTTCTTTCTAACTAACTTATCTTTCTTTCTTAATAATCTATCTATCTTTCTAACTAACTAACTTATCTATCTTTCTTTCTTACTAATCTATCTCTTTATAACTAACTTATCTATCTGTCTTTCTTTCTTACTAATCTATCTCTTTCCAGTTAACTTATCTATCTATCTTTCTTACTAATCGATCTATCTTTCTAACTAACTTATCTTTCTTTCTTAATAATCTATCTATCTTTCTAACTAACTAACTAAGTTATCTATCTTTCTTTCTTTCTTACTAATCTATCTATCTATCTTTCTAACTAACTTATCTATCTATCTATCTATCTTTCTTTCTTTCTAACTAATCAATCTTTCTTTCTTTCTTTCTTTCTTTCTTTCTAACTAATCTATCTTTCTTTCTTTATTTCTAACAACTCAATCTTTCTCTCTCCATTTCTTTCTTTGTAACTAAGCTATCTATCTTTCTTTCTAACTAATCACTTTCTTTCTAATCAATATTTCTTTCTAACTAATCTATCTTTCTTCATTTCTAACTAATCCATCTTTCTTTCTTTCTTTCTCTCTTTCTTTCTTTCTTTCTTTCTTTCTAACTTTATCTATCTATCTTTCTTTTCTTTCTTTCTTTCTTTCTTTCTTTCTTTTTAACTAATCTATCTTTCTTTCTTTCTAACTAATCAATCTTTCTTTCTTTATAATTAATATTTTTTTCTTTCTTTCTAACTAATCTTTCTTTCTTACTTTCTTGCTTTTTTTCTCTTTCTTTCTAACTAATCTTTCTTTCTATCTATCTATCTTTCTTTCTTTCTAATCAATCTTTCTTTCTTTCTAAATAATCCATCTGTCTTTCTAACTTATCTATCTATCTTTCTTTTCTTCTTTCTTTCTCTCTCTTTCTTTCTATCTTTCTTTATTTCTCTCTCTTTCTTTCTTTCTTTCTAACTAATCTATATATCTTTCTTTCTTTTTTCTTTTTAACTAATCTTTCTTTCTAACTAATCAATCTTTCTTTCTTTCTTTCTTTCTAATCAATATTTGTTCTTTCTTTCTAACTAATCTTTTTTCTTTCTAATCTTCTTTCTTACTATCTTTCTTACTTTTTCTATCTTTCTTTCTAACTAATCTTTCTTTCTATCTATCTATCTTTCTTTCTTTCTAACTTATCTATCTATCTATCTTCAAACCTTATCTATCCATCTATCTATCTTCAAACCTTATCTATCTATCTATCTATCTATCTATCTAACTTATCTATCTATCTTTCTTTCTTTCTTATGAATCTATCTGTCTTTCTAACTAATCTATCTATCTTTCTAACTAACTTATCTATCTTTCTTTCTTTAACTAATCTATCTATCTTTCTAACTAACTTATCTATCTTTCTTTCTTTTTTACTAATCTATCTATCTTTCGAACTAACTTATCTATCTTTCTTTCTTTCTAACTTATCTATCTTTCTTTCTTTCTAACTTATCTATCTTTCTTTCTAACTAATCTTTCTTTCATTCGCTCTAACTAATCTTTCTAACTAATCTTTCTTTCTTTCTGACTAATCTTTTTTTTCTTTCTTTCTAGCTAATCTTTCTTTCTTTCTAACCAATCTATCTCTTTCTTTCTTTCTAACTAATCCTTCTTTCTTTCTTTCTTTCTTTCTAACTATTCTATCTTTCTTACTGTTCTTTCTTTTCTCCTAACATTTTCTTTCATAAAAATCCCATAGACTTTCATTGCAGACTGCTCAAATTGAGCCAAGACTACGGTGGCCCATTAGTGCACAAACCAAAAACTCAAATCTAAACTCTCTGAAGCCCTAGACTCAATTAAACTACCATTCTAAATCTATCTATCTATAAACCTTATCTATCTATCTATCTATCTTTCTTTCTTTCTAACTAATCTATCTTTCTAACTAACTTATCTTTCTTTCTTACTAATCTATCTTTCTAACTAACTTATCTATCTTTCTTTCTTTTTAACTAATCTATCTATCTTTCTAACTAATCTATCTATCTTTCTAACTAACTTATCTATCTTTCTAACTAATCTATCTTTCTAACTAACTTATCTTTCTTTCTTACTAATCTATCTATCTTTCTAACTAATCTATCTATCTTTCTAACTAACTTATATTTCTTTCTTACTAATCTATCTATCTTTCTAACTAACTTATCTATCTTTCTTTCTTACTAATCTATCTATCTTTCTAACTAACATCTATCTTTCTTACTAATCTATCTATCTTTCTAACTAACTTATCTATCTATCTATCTTTCTTACTAATCTATCTTTCTAACTAACTTATATATCTTTCTTTCTAACTAATCTATCTATCTTTCTAACTAACTTATCTTTCTTTCTTACTAATCTATCTATCTTTCTAACTTATTTATATATCTTTCTTTCTTTCTAACTAATCTATCTATCTTTCTAACTAACTTATCTATCTTTCTTTCTTTCTTACTAATCTATCTATCTTTCTAACTAACTTATCTATCTATCTAACTAACTTATCTATCTTTCTTTCTTACTAATCTATCTATCTTTCTAACTAACTTATCTATCTATCTATCTTTCTTACTAATCTATCTTTCTAACTAACTTATATATCTTTTTTTAACTAATCTATCTTTCTAACTAACTTATCTATATTTCTTTCTTTCTTACTAATCTATCTATCTTTCTAACTAACTTATCTATCTTTCTTTCTTATTAATCTATCTATCTTTCTTTCTTAGTAATCTATCTATCTTTCTAACTAACTTATCTATCTTTCTTTCTTACTAATCTATCTATCTTTCCAACTAACTTATATATCTTTCTTTCTTTCTAACTAATCTATCTATCTTTCTAACTAACTTATCTTTCTTTCTTTCTTATTAATCTATCTGTCTTTCTAACTAACAAACTTATCTATCTTTCTTTCTTTCTAACTAATCTATCTATCTTTCTAACTATCTTATCTCTTTCTTTCTAACTAATCTATCTATCTTTCTTTCTAACTATCTTATCTCTTTCTTTCTTTTTTTAACTAATCTATCTATCTTTCTAACTAACTAACTAACTTATCTATCTATCTTTCTTTCTAACTAACTTATCTATCTTTCTTTCTAACTAACTTATCTATCTTTCTTTCTTTTTTAACTAATCTATCTTTCTAACTAACTAACTAACTTATCTTTCTTTCTTACTAATCTATCTATCTTTCTAACTAACTTATCTATCTTTCTTTCTTTTTACTAATCTATATCTTTCTAACTAACTTAACAATCTTTCTTTGTTTTTTACTAATCTATCTATCTTTCTAACTAACTTATCTATCTTTCTTTTTAACTAATCTATCTATCTTTCTAACTATCTTATCTTTCTTTCTGTCTTTCTTACTGATCTATCTATCTTTCTAACTAACTCATCTTTCTTTCTTTCTTTCTAACTAATCTATCTTTCTTTCTAACTAACTAACTTATCTATCTTTCTTTCTTTCTATCTAATCTATCTTTCTAACTAACTATCTATCTTTCTTTCTTTCTTTCTTAGTAATCTATCTATCTTTCTAAGTTATCTATCTTTCTTTCTTTCTTACTAATCTATCTAACTTTCTAACTAACTTATCTATCTTTCTTTCTAACTAATCTATCTTTCTAACTAACTTATCTATCTTTCTTACTAATCTATCTATCTTTCCAACTAACTTATCTTTCTTTCTTTCTTACTAATCTATCTATCTTTCTAACTAACTAACTTACTTATCTTTCTTTCTTTCTTACTAATCTATCTATCTTTCTAACTTATCTATCTATCTTTCTTTCTTTCTTTTTAACTAATCTATCTTTCTAACTAACTAACTTATCTTTCTTTCTTACTAATCTATCTATCTTTCTAACTAACTTATCTATCTTTATTTATATTTTACTAATTTATCTCTTTCTAACTAACTTAACAATCTTTTTTCTTTTTAACTAATCTATCTATCTTTATAACTAACTTATCTATCTGTCTTTCTTTCTTACTAATCTATTTATCTTTCTAACTAACTTATCTATCTTTCTTTCTTTTTAACTAATCTATCTATCTTTCTAACTAACTTATCTTTCTTTCTGTCTTTCTTACTGATCTATCTATCTTTCTAACTAACTTATCTTTCTTTCTTTCTTTCTAACTAATCTATCTATCTTTCTAACTAACTTATCTATCTTTCTTTCTTTCTAACTAATCTATCTATCTTTCTAACTATCCATCTTTCTTTCTTAGTAATCTATCTATCTTTCTAACTTATCTATCTTTCTTTCTTTCTAACTAATCTATCTTTCTAACTAACTATCTATCTTTCTTTCTTTCTTACTAATCTATCTATCTTTCTAACTTATCTATCTTTCTTTATTTCTTATTAATCTATCTTTCTAACTAACTTATCTATCTTTCTTTCTTTCTAACTTATCTATCTTTCTAACTAACTTTTCTGTCTTTCTTTCTTTCTTTCTTACTAATCTATCTATCTTTCTAACTAACTTATCTATCTTTCTTTCTAACTAATCTATCTATCTTTCTAACTAATCTATCTTTCTAACTAACTAACTTTCTTTCTTTCTTTTTAACTAATCTATCTATCTTTCTAACTAACTTATCTATCTTTCTTTATTTTTTACTAATCTATCTATCTTTCTAACTAACTTATCTATCTTTCTTTATTTTTTACTAATCTATCTTTCTAACTAACTTAACAATCTTTCTTTCTTTCTAATGAATCTATCTATCTCTCTAACTTATCTATCTTTCTTTCTTTCTTTCTAATCTATCTATCTTTCTAACTAACTAATCTATCTTTCTTTATTTCTAACTAATCTATCTATCTTTCTAACTAATCAATCTTTCTTTCTCTCTTTCTTTCTAACTAATATTTCTTTCTAACTTATATTTCTTTCTTTCTAACTAATCTTTCTTTCTTTCTCTTTCTTTCTTTCTCTTTTTTTCTTCAAAACGTATCTATCTATCTTCAAACTCTTTCTATCTATCTATCTATCTGTCTATCTATCAAATCTTTCTTTTTCTTTCTTTTTTTCTAACTATTTATTCTCTTTCTTTCTTTCTTTCTTTCTTTCTTTCTTTCTTTCTTTCTTTCTTTCTTTCTTTCAATCTAATCTATCTATCAAACTTTAACCTACTTTAAACATCAAACTACTTTAAACTTCTTCAAACTCTCTGGTCTGGCTTTCTCAAGCCAACTTAAAGTTTGTCTCAACAAACTTTTTTTTCTAGTTGCAAAGTGTAATAGTAACAGACTTGAGCCGCTTCTATGGTTGTTTTTTTCTTTCTTTTTTTTTTTTTTTTTTCTTGAGAGAGTGATTAAGCAGGTGTGAATTACAGTTTTGCAAATACTGAAGAGGATTGGGAAAGTTTAACAAGTTAAACTAGGCTACTTGTTACTAAACTACTTGGTCATTTTTTCTTAGTTGGCTGCAAGGCTCTTTGAAATATCTGAGATAATTTGATTAATTGATATTGAATTGGCTTTCCAATGGCTTTCAAACCTTTGTTTCCAAAAAAACTCTATTTTAGTCTTACCATAAAACTCAGTCCCACTAAAGATTTCAGTAACACCGGGCAAACTGTAGGTGCATGAGCATTGATGACACTAAGGCCTCGTTTACACTGTCAGTGAAATGTGACCCAATTCCTATTTTTTGCTCATATGTGACACAGATCGGATGTGTTCTATGACAGTGTAAACAGGAAAAAAACGCATGCATTCGGATATTTCGAGATCGGTTTCAAGCCTCAGTCATATGTGGAAATAAATCGGATATGTGCCAATGCGACTGTCATGTAAACAGACAGATCGGATTTTCTGAGGCATTATGCAACGTGTCCGCGGTTTAATATCGAGAGAAACCCCGACGCGTTTCTGCAAAGGGACAGATGACCCGACGAAACTTTGTGTCGTCGTAGGAGAGGAATGTGAACAAACGTTGACACAACATATTGTTGTACACAACAAAATTTCGGACCCACTGCTCCTCGTTAAAGCCAATATTTAAAGCCAATATGCTCCCACCAGTCCTGAGATCTCTCTCACACACAATAACTGAAGCATATGTGCAATGATGGCACTTTTCGTCCTCCTTCGCCTCAAAATCATGGTGATGTTTGGCGATCTTCGCATATATCGCAGAGCTAGCATCAAGCATATTTCGCATTCGTCCATCTGTGCAAGATAATTTAACCCTTTAAGCACGCGCGATGTTTCAGATAGTATGGCAAGTGTAAACACATGAATCGGATATGGGTCACAGTTGAAAGAACGTGTAAACGGACGGTCAAAAAAATCGGATAAAGGTAACAAATCAGAATGGGGCATCAAGACCTGCAGTGTAAACGAGGCCTAAAACGCTGTTTCATGGCAACCCTTTCCAAACATGTTGTTTGGTTATATAGGTGATATATGATCATAGTTGTGGAGACTTGACTTAAGACCCAACTGCAGTCTACAATTCTTCCTGCATGATCTTCCTCACTCTTTGTTGGGACAGTATAGTTATAGGTCCTCTTCCAGGTCATTTGCTAACATCTTCAGTTGATATAAACTTCTTAATTATTGTCAAGATTGTAAAAATTTGAATTTCAACAATTACACTTTTCTTATAGCCATTTCCTGATTTGTCCAGCTCAACATTTTGTCACACTGTATTCTGGGATCTTTCCCACAGTGATGAATTCCCTAACTTTTTGTCGACATAGTCTGGAGATGATCTAGTTAAATTTCTGTGAAAATCAGAGCAATGGCTTAGGAGGAGTATGAAAAAGTAGATTTTTCGGAAAATTCAAAATGGCGGGAAAATGTGCATACCGGAAATGAAATCAGAGATATACATTTTGTTTGTCTGGGCTCAAGGTTTCCAATGATATAAGACACTTGAGTCTACGATAAACGGTATAGGAGTTATGAGAGGTTTCGCGTTTTTGAAGTCTCCAGGCCTTACGGTTTGGTCTGCCCAATCAGTTTTTTTGCGGAATAATAATAAATATAGCTGCAAGCAGCAATTAACGGGGTTCAAGCATTTAAGACCGTCATGCCAACTATGCTGTTGGGCTATAGGTTGAACCGAAATGTAGGCCTGAAACCATAAAATATCCATGATGGAGAATGCGCAAATTGTACAAATCTATAGTACCAGTGCACCCTAATTCTTTGAAAAAAATTATGGTTTTAAACATTTATCAGCCAATGCTGGATAATGTTAAAGATTAGATTAAAAAGATTTATTGTCCCTCTTGTGGACAACAGTGGTATTAAAGGCTTCATCTTCAGTTTAAATGTTTGATAGAATGTGCTGTGAGCCCTCTGAGCATCAGAAATCCTTGAAACCTGGCACGTTTCTTCAAAATCAGTTGTTCTCCATGTCTACACGGTTTTGTGAAGTTTCTACTTTTTGCACACAATATATAGAACATGTTACTCAAAATGGGCCATACCAGAAATGTATATTAAAAAAAATTATCTGCTAAATGGTTTCATCGATCGAAATTCTTTTGACAACTTTTTGCCATGAGGGTCCCTAGATGATGCATGTGAAGTTTCGAGCAAATCGGACAAACGGCCTATGAGGAGTTAGAAAAAGTAGAGTTTTCAAATAATCACAAATATTTAACAAATTATTTTATTGACAGCAGTGGTTTTTGAGGCAAAGTTGTCCAGAATGAGGAGATCTATCAAATAAATATGCATATTGTGTGTATGTGTGAAACACCACGTGATTACAGAGACATAAAACTCGTTAGCGCCATCTAGTGGCCGATTTCTTTAAAAATTCTTACAGACCTCTACTGCCCTACAAAGCAAAAAGGCAGTAACTACGCAGAGTGCAGAACTGAGAAAAATGACTTTAAAGTTATCCTGTCATCCAGCCTAAGTAGTTGTAGGTAGATTATTGGACATGTGGCTGTTTTGTTACTTTATATTAGCTTATTCTTTGTACATATCAATCCTCATATTTAATTTGATATTTTACCCCTATTTTGCAGTTACTGTATTCTTGCTTTGTATTACTTACCAAAAACGTGGCACCATACCAAGGAAAAAAGCAGTAACTACAGATTCTCCAAAAACTATTTTGCCACAACTTGGGCTCTGGGTGTGTTAGATACTCTGTATTTGAAATAATTGGAACCATTTGTTTTCCTGAACATGGATATACCAAACCCAAACTAATTTGACGATTTCAGGTCAATATTTTCCACCCGGAAGCTGTTCTGGTGCTGAAACGGCTGCTTAAAGTCTCACATTGCTAAGCTGTATCAAGGCCCAAATGGGGACAATTTATTTTGAATAGGACCACATTATTATGTGTGAGTATTAGATTAATGTGTGTCTGGGGGTGTTTCTGTATCTGTAATGTAGTATCTGCTATACCTACAAATCACATTAATGTTAAAGCACTGCAAAACAACTTTTCTTTGGAGCAATATAGGCAAGTTAAACTCCAATTTAACAGAGCAAAACAAAATCATTTTGCCTAAGTGTTTCTAATTTGTGTGAAGTTAGAAGGGTGAAATCGCAAATGTTAAAACCGTCCCGTGAGTAGGGATGTCACGATACAAAAATTCCAGTAGTCGGTACCGATACCATTCAAATTTTACGGTTCCCGGTACCAATTTCGGTACCACAGCAAAATCTGTTGAAACAATTTTTCTATTTTATTTAACTGTTTGAATTATTTTATTTTTTTATGACGGTAATCATAAATAAATAATACATATAGCATTGAAGGCTACATGCTGTTTAAACTTAAATATTGCTTGTAAAAAAAATCAAGTGAAAATTAAGCAACCTTCTATACACACATTATTATTATTAGTAGTAGTAGTAGTATTTTTAATACATGGAGACGTGGCTAAATCTACTGTACAGTAGCCTAATATAATTATTTCTGTCAATTTCTTCAAGTTAAACCGAACTTTTATTTTGACGGGTTGCCGTGAAGACCTTTGAGTTTCTGTGTGTGTATGATATGACGATAGTTTTTCTCAAATGAAACGGTAAAATGCTCATGAAATGACTCTCAGAGCGGCTCTGGAGATGAATTTCATCATGTCATCATATCGTGAGGCAGCAGAGACTGAAAACAGCGCGAGCGTCACTTAACCGCTTCTGTGTGTGTGTGTGAGGTAAATGAAATCGCGCGTCTGCGCCATTCATTCACACAGAGACCAACAGAACATGCAGGGTTAATATTTAAATAGTCTTTTTGCGGTTTAATATACACAGACAGTGTATATATATATATATATATATATATCGTGGTATATGTCGGCTACGTCGATATGCTTAGATAAACACAGAAGCAACTGAAAGCAGCTCCTATTAGTGGGTACCGGTACTACAGAAATGCTGGTATCTTCACATTTAAAAAATGTCAGTACTGACTTGGTACCGAAGTACCGGTACTTTTGACAACACCACCCGTGAGGATGCCGTGAAATCAGCTGTGTGTGTTCACCATGGAAACAGTAACTTCACTGCGCAGCAACACGGTTATTTTTTGTTAGGTAAAACATAACAAGAATACAGTAATGGATGTTACTGTACTCATGCTTTGTTTCACTAGGGCTTTTTGCAGTTACTGTACAAACGACTACCATTTTTCTCCAAAACGACACACATTTGAGATAAGATGTTTTGTCACATAACAAAGGATGCCTTGAATGTCATGAAAATGATAATAACTCATTTTTGACCAAAAATGCAGTTACTGCCTTTTTGCTTTGTAGGGCAGTCTAGGGCCATGAGTTGAACATGCGCACCGTGTTTTTTTCCGAACAACCTTCGTTAACCTTGTCTAATAGGTGCTCAAACTTCACTGGCTAATGGCGGCCATGTTTTTCGACATACGCCAATGTCCTCATAGAAATGCATGGCACCCTGGACAAAGACACCCATTTTCAAGTCAATCAGACTAACGGTAGCGTAGTTATAAGCCGTTTTATGCCTTTTTTGTATTATAGCGCCACCAAGTGGTGAATCGCTGCCGATTTTTTTTTTGTGTGACCACAAAATGAGCTCGTACATGAGTATAACAAGTTTGGTGAAAATATCTCAATGCTTTCAAGAGTTATAGCCATTTTAGTGAAAGTTGCCCCGCCTACTTCAAACGTTTTGGCGTCCCATGGCGAGCGTGAATCACCGATCGTAATTCTTTTGACAACATTTTGCCATGAGGGTCCCTTGATGATGCATGACAAGTTTCAAGTGAATTTGACAAACGGACTATGAGGAGTGTGAAAAAGTAGATTTTTCGGAAAATTAAAAATGGCGGGAAAATTTGAATACCGGAAATGAAATCGGAGATATACATTTTGTTTGTCTGGACTCAAGGTTTCCAATGATATCAGACACTTGAGTCTACGATAAACGGAGTTATAGGAGTTATGAGATAAACGGATTATAGGAGTTATGAGAGGTTTCGCGTTGTTGATCGCTGTAGCGCCACCTATTGGCCAATCGGGGTCATATTTTGCAAGGTTCTCCCCAAATTGAGACCTACCACCTCCAGGTTTCAAGTCTCTAGGCCTTACGGTTTGGTCTGCCCGATCAGTTTTTCGGCGGAATAATAATAATAAATATAGCTGCAAGCAGCCCTTATCGGGGCCAAGCGCAAGAAGAGGATAAGACATGCCAACATGGCTGGGACTGTCAGACCAACTGCAGCAAGGAGCAATTAAAGACATTTAAAGATGAATTTCAGCAAAATGGCTGAAAAATCATATACATTAACTAAAATATGATTTAATGGATTATCACTTTTGACCAATAGGTGGCGTAGTTACAAAATTGATGTGATGTGGTTAGAGTGAAGTGACAATGACACATACAATGTTTGGTGTCAATATGTCAAGACATTGCAGATATAAAGCCTGAGTAGTCATTTTGGCATCATGCCTCAACTTTGCTGCTGCGTATACGAAAACGGTTTCGTCTATCGACAAAATAATGATGGCGGACAGGAAGTTTGGCTGACTATGGCAAAATTGGTATCTATGATTTTAGCATAACCCAAGGAATCTATTAAGATCAGTGTCATTACAATTGGCAAATGTAGTCAAAAGTTATTAGCATTTTTGTGATTTTAATTATAACTTTTGACCAAAAGGTGGCGCTGTCTCGTAATATTTTGAGTACCTTCAGGGCCTTGTACTGATGACCCATACCAAGTTTCGTAACAATCCGTTCATACGTTCTTAAAATACAGCATTTTAGCACAAAATTCAAAATGGCTGATATGGTAAAATTGGATATTAGTCGACTCGACATGTTGCCCTGAATCTAACGAGACCAATTTTATGATTTTTGGACAAACCATTCAGAAGTTATTAGCAAAAATAGCCATTTTTCATATCTCCGGACCAGTAGGTGGCGCTGCGCCGAAATGCAGCATGTAGCCTCAGGTCATGCTTGTGATGATATGTACCAAGTTTGGTCTGAATCCGATAAAGCGTTGCAGAGATACAGCCTTACGTCTCTTTTTTCAAGCACTGCGTAAAATTTATTCATGGGTTTATCGAAAACGGTTTGGCGAATCAACTTGAATTCCTTAACTTTTTGTCGGCATGGTCTGGAGATGATCTGGTTGAATTTTCGTGAAAATCTGAGCAACGGCCTAGGAGGAGTTCGAAAAAGTAGGTTTTTCGGAAAATTCAAAATGGCGGAAAAATTTCCATGACGGAAAATGACGTAATATGGTGCAATCAAATCGTCTTGAGCTAGGGAATCAGAGGGAAATTTGTTTCTAGCCCTTGTGGTTCAAAAGTTATTCGCATAAACATGAGTGCAACTTTGGACAGTTGGTGGCGCTAGAGGGGTTGGTTTTAAGACACCAAATTTGCTATGGTGACAGATTGGACTGTCCTCTATCAGTGTGCCAAATTTCATAACTTTCCCGCAAGCGGTTCTATGGGCTGCCATAGACTCCAAGAGCGGAAGAAGAAGCGGAAGAATAATAAGCAGCAATTATCGGGGCCAAGCAGAATAAGACGACAAGACATGCCTAAAAGTGTCAGACCAATTGCAACAATGAGCAATTAAAGACATTTAAAATGGATTTTTGGCAAAATGGCTGAAAAATCACACAAACAGTAATTAAAAATATGATTTAATTGATTATCACTTTCGACCAATAGGTGGCGCAGTTACAAAACTGATGTGATGTGGTCAGAGTGAAGTGACAATGCCACATTCAAAGTTTGGTGTCAATATGTCAAAGCATTGCAGAGATAAAGCCTGAATAGTCCTTTTGGCATCATGCCTCAAATTTGCTGCTGCGCTATACAAAAACGGTTTCGTCTATCGACACGAAATCCATAACTTTTAGTCAGCACTGTCTGGAGATGATACGATTCGATTTTGGTGAAAATCGGACAAATGGTCTAGGAGGAGTTTGAAAAAGTAGCTTTTGAATGAAAATCAATATGGCGGACAGGAAGTTCGGCCAAATAAGGAAAACTTGGTGTCTATGTTCTCAGCATGACCCAAGGAATCTATTAAGACCAGTGGCTTTACAATAGACAGATTTATTCAAAAGTTATTAGCATTTTTAGAAATGTTATTATAACTTTTGACCACTAGGTGGCGCTGTCTCGAAATATTTTGAGTACCTTCAGGGGATGGTGCTGATGGCACATTCTGAGTTTCGTAATATTACACCAATGCATTTGTTTAGTATAGCATTTTATTTCACAAAACTGTATTGAAGTCAATGGGAATTTCCAGTTTTGTTCTATTAAAGCGCCACCAAGAGGCTCAGTCCCACCATTTTTTTTTTATGTGTCCTCAGAGTGAGCCCATACATATGTGTGTCAATTTTGGTGAAAATATCTCAATTCGCTTCGGAGTTATAGACATTTATATGAAAAAACACGTAAAAAATTACTGACACATGACTTGGATTTTACTACCCCTTACTATCAATATTTTTGGCCATTTGGGCATTGGCATTTAGTTATCGACCTATGTTTCCAAACTTCTGACGGTGGTTTCGTCTCGATCGGACTAGCGGTTTCGAAGATATCGGCAAATGTTTTTTAAGCGCTAAATCACAACGCTACACAAACCGTAAGGCGAAACCTAGCATGTTTGGTATCGTTGGACTCGGCAAGGATTCAGGAGTATAATGAGATGAGTCTCATAAAAATAAGTCGACCACACCCAAAGTTATAAGCATTTTGGGGAAAAAATTCACCACTAGGTGGCGCTGTTTCAAAACTTCTCACGCTCCTTCAGGGCATCGTGCTGATGACCCATACCAAGTTTCATTACTTGCAACAATAGGTGCCTTTAATTACATTAAAAGAAAATATGCTCAGTGGTTTCAATATCAATTTCACAAATTTGACAAAAGGTTTCTCCATTATCACATTTTGATTTAAGGAATTCTTTAGATGGGTATATGTAATTTATTCTTTTAAAATTAAGTTCTTTCACTTTAGGGAGACTTGGAAAGGTAAGATAACTCATTTTCATTTCCTTCACCTCTTTCGGGTTAAAATCTTTGAAAATATAGTAACGTTTAATTCTATATGGATGAAGTCTTTCAATGAAGACACTTCTTTGTTCTTGCATTTATGATCTCTAATAGATAATTCACCCAGACAAGGAGATGGGAGTGAGAATGTCACAGAGTAGTGTGAAAGAATCCCTTTTACAGGAATGTATGTTTTTGGTATGGCATTTACAACTGTATAAAACTCATTTGGATGACATACAAATCAATGTTTTAAACAAAAATCATTGTATTTTAGAACTATTTAAAACTATCAGATCTGCTGAAGATGCTGTTTCTCTTCATGTGTGCTGCCAAGACATTTTAGAAATCCTGACCCGGAATAAAGATGGTAAACCTATACATACAGTTAAGGTGATATTAAATGACTAAATGACCGTGATATAAGATTTTGGATGTATTGCACATCTCTAAGTCATTCATTCCCTGTGGGACTTCTTGCAAAGGCACATCCATACACCTCGTGCGTTTCATATGTTCACACCACAGGGTGTCGCTGTATCCTCAAAGCTTCAGCGCAGTGCTGAGCACTCTGAGCTCATTTGCTATGTCTGAGGTAAAACACGCCCCCCTCATTAGCATACAGAGGTAGAAAAGTATAAGTAAATGCATAAATAAATAAATGTATAAATAAATAAATGTAGACATAAATACATATATACATTAATGTGAAAATAAATAAATGTGGAAATAAATGCATAAATAAATAAATGTGGAAAAAATTACAATTATACATAAGGAAATAAATGTATAAATACTCTTTTTTTTTCTTTTTCTTTTTTACATTTCTTTGTATATATATATTATTTTTTTGCATATTTATTAAGTCAGATCTGACATTCCATTTATAATATGCACACTGAGTTTTGTTAGCAGTAATTAAAAAAAATATATATCCTTTTTCTTTTTGTATTGTTTAATATGAAATTATAGCCAATTGCATTTTAACATTTTATATTAATCATTTAAATTGTTATTTGATAATGAAATTGCAATCCCCCCCCCCCCCCCCCCCCCAAAAAAAAAACATTATATTCTTTAACAATTCACATCCCTACAAATGTCACCACCAGAGCTCTTGTTTCTATTGCGTGTCCTTATCAGGAAGCCACCATTGTTTTTTAATTAAGCTAATATTAGTCGTTTCCATTAAACACACCCTAATTGATAGCCATGGTTCTTGCAATTCCTGCTGCTCTTCTGAAGCATGCATTCTGTGCGAAGGCACTTAATCTCTAATTCTGTAATCTTCTTCCTATTTTTCCACCTCTTCTTTCCTCAGATAGAGATTAAGATGAAGAAGACTGCAGCCACACAGTGGGAGAAACTGCATGGAGAAGGCACAGTTTCTAACGTGAAGCACTTTACTCCCAGTCAGTATTGAAAAGCACAGAATAAAGCCATCATTTTCCCTCATGTTAATGCCAAAGTGGGTTAAACCAGGTTATTATTGTTTTATTATTATTAAGTTATTTCCATCTAAATTTATTAGACCAGTACCCATCATCCTCCCACTACACACGCAACTGGGACAAGTTGGTAGGTGAAATAAAAGAGGAGGAAAAGAGCGAGAAGGTGGAGGGGGATGCTGCTCTCAACAAGCTGTTCCAGCAGATCTACTCAGACGGCTCGGATGAGGTCAAGCGGGCAATGAACAAGTCCTTTGTAAGTATTTGAAGGCTGCCCAAGTACGCATAGATTTTGATATCACTTTTGATGTTCTCACGTAGTGCTGGGCGGTATGACCAAATATTTATATCACAGTATTTTTCAAAATTGTACCGGTTTCACGGTATATGACGTTATTATTATTTTTTTCAAGCATGACTGGGTGTTAACCACATTTTCATGACTTAGAGAGGAAATCTGCAGTAGATTGACTTAGAATGCCCTATTTAACTGCCATGACACTTTATCACACTTTACCAAGTGAATATTGTAGAAAAAATCCACACTAGTATTAATACAGGTTTGCAAGGCCCCACAAAATGATGCTGTTAACAAAGAGGTGCCAGCAGGAGGTGCTTTAGGAGCGGCAGAAATAGCGGTTTCCCCGGTAACGGCTGTACACAAAGCATTCCCAACGTTGTTTAGGCGACATACACTGGTATTGCGGTATATAAAAAAATTCATATCATAACAAAAATAAACACCGTTTATTACATCTGAGACATCTGTAGAACACGATTCTACATCAGTATGAACCGGTATACCTCCCAGCACTATTCTCGCATTGTCTGCCCACATTTTTTAAATGGTATAATTTGTGTGCAGTTTAGAACAGTACACTAGAAAAGAACCACCAAGACCAAATTAAGATTTGATAAACATTATTTAGAAAACGGCAAGCATATTTTAGTCTTGGTGTCTCTGCAGTTTAGTAACTCTGTGGGAAAATTGAAAATGTATTTAATGGTCCAATTCTATTCTGCTCAATTAACAAGATTCTATAATGTGTCAAGACTTCATAGAGTGGTAGTCTACTGAAATCTGAGCTGCTGTCTTTCATGCAACAAACATGACACATTCATCCTCATTTCAATCCCTTCTGCTGTCATACAACTTTAGTAAAGTTGTACATTTTCAACATTCTCCCACAGATGGAATCAGGAGGCACAGTCCTCAGCACCAATTGGATGGATGTTGGTAAACGGAAAGTAGAGATGAACCCACCTGAGGATGTAGAGTGGAAGAAGTATTAAAAACAGTGGATGACATCTTGCACACTACCATCACCAGTTGTCCTAATGTCCTTATGCTCTTCTTTTTTTTTTTTTTAGCTCACGATGCGCTTGAGAAACGCAGCTCTGGACTAAAACATAGTTTAAAATGAGACTTCTTTAAAATAAAACTTCTCAGTCTAAAATTAGCTTTAGTCTGGAACCAAACTATTCCATTACATTTTTTAATAGCATCAGACAATTTTTAAAAATCACACATTTAAAGAAACTGTTGAGTAGCTTTAATAAAAAGCTGTATAGCCACTCTGAATATCTTAGGTTATGTTAGCTCTCCATCTGTGAAACACGTGTGCCTCAATTAATGTTGATCTCTGATTTAATGTACTTCATGGTTTCCTAAATATGATTTCAACATGCTGTAAATAAAATGTTCTTGTTCTCTGATCGGGTGCCTTTGGTCTCTTCAATATCCATGTTTGTCCATCCTCAAATGAACTCATTACATTTTCAATTTCTTTAAAATATGCAAAAGTTTTCCTTCAACACAAAGAGGCTGAAACTGCACTGGAACTGACATTTTATTAACAGAAAGACAGACATGCAAAAATGTTAATGTACCAGCCGGTATCTAGTGGAGCTGGATATTAAACCAATGAGGTTTGTTCTCGCTTGTCAAGCAGGTTCGAATGAGCTTGTTTGTTCGCTGATCAATGTTTATGAGTATAAAATCCTAAATTCAATCTGTTCATCATATAAAGCGATTGTGTCTCTTTAGAAAATGTGGGCTGAATCGCTCAATTCATGGATTAGTTTAACGATCTCTTTATGAACTCTTTGAAATGCAAAGTAGTTGTTGCGTAGCTGTCATTGGAGGGACAGAAAGCTCTCAATTTCATTAAAAAGATCTTCATTTGCGTTCCAAAGATGAATGAAAGTCTTGCGTCTTTGTCATTAATTAGTCACCCTCATGTTGTTCCAGAATTCTCATTTTTGGGTGAACATCCCTAAGTAAGGACGACAACTTTAAAGCTTATAGGCTGCATTGTACCAATTCGCCTACTCCTGCTACACGCAAAAGTTTTCTTCACAAAAAGAGTATACACTTTTAGGGTGTAGTATAAGACAAGATTTGGGACATACCATTACGTCATAAAATTGCATCTTTAACGGATGCTTTGTCGTATAATAATGTGCATCCTGTCACCGTAAACTCGTCTGTCAATCATCTCGTCACAGTTAACATTTATATTTATGCATTTGGCAGACGCTTTTATCCAAAGCGACTTACAGTGCACTTATTACAGGGACAATCCCCCTGGAGCAACGTGGAGTAAAGTGTCTTGCTCAAGGACACACTGGTGGTGACTGCTGGGATCGAACCAGCAACCTTCAATTTACCAGTTCAGTGGTTTAACCCACTAGACCACCATCTCAACATCCTCTACATTTCATTTAATTTCCTACCATATTGAAGAGAAAAGGCAGATGTCAGATGTTGATCTGCCAGTCGTGGGTTTTTAACGCTGAGACTCTCCTCATATTTTTGCACAATGATGCATTTAAAAGTTAATGGCCAATAAAAGTTCATGTTGTTGCATATGAAATATAACACGGATAACATTAAATATTTTTTATCAGGTTAAATGTTGAATAATAGTCATTCAAACTTAACCGTCTGTCTTGCACATCAGTTTTTTAACACTTTTTATTCGTGTTTGTAGTTCTGAAAAGAATCTTCCTCCAAAGCACATTTATGGGCAATGTTGGCCAGTGTGCACAGATCAGCACCAAAAATCTTCTGGAAAGAGTAGACCATCCGGGGACTTTTGGCATAGTCTTCAACATAATATGCTTTGGGACACACTTATTCTAATCTCACATACTATTTAGGATGGATAGTATGCATATTGGGACACAGGGTTGGAATTTAACTTTCAACGGTTGATGAGGACATACAGTAGGCTTTCTTAATATGTGATCTTGTGTTCTCATACTATGTTCCCTTAACAGAAGTTCTGAAGCACGAAACAAATCACGTGAGCCAAATCGCTACACACATTGGGTGCTTCTCAACTTTATTTGTGCATCCTCGTTTCCTTTCCTCGCGTCTCAGCTCCACCCCCTGTAGGATACGAGGAAAGGCTGCAAGGAAATAAAAAAAGGACAGAGGAATCGAATTAAAGCTTTTTTATACATTGTAATACTTGATCACTTGAGCGTCACTTCGCAGCGCTCAAAGGATCTGCCCTTATGTTGTTGATTTTTGGTTATTTAAGAAATTCATAATAAATAATAATAAAGCAAGATACCCTGTTGAAATATGTGAGATGTGTGGTTTATATAAACTGCAAAGGTAAAGTATAAATTAAAATGATTGTGACCAATGAGAAGGGGGAGGAGAATGTATACGTGTGTCACGTTTAGTCGATAAAACTCTTCCGCAAAGGATACACCCATGTAATTATCTTTCTGCTGTTGTTCATAAATACCAGTAGTGATGTTGTACAATGATGTGTCTATTGAATGTGCACTTAAAGGGTTAGTTCACCCAAAAATGAAAATTCTGTCAGTAATTACTCACCCTCATGTTGTTCCAACCCCGTAAGACCTTCGTTTATTTTTTTTATTTTTTATTTAATCAGGGACAATGCACAAAAAACATTAGTCTAAAAAAGAAGAGATGTCATGTGCCAGGTTATAGCAAAAAATGCTAATTTCCACCCGCAGTCCCTGGACAGGTTGATATCATACTTACATCTTACATACTTACATCTGTTCATCTTCGGAACACAAATTAAGATATTTTTGATTAAATCTGAGTGCTGGATCACTCCTCCATAGGCTTCTAAGACACTATAACTTGCTGGCCCAGAAAATGTATTAAAGACATCGTTAATATAGTCCAAGTGACTCCAGTGGCTCAATCTTAAGTTTATAAAGCGACGAGAATACTTTTTGTGCGCAAAAACAAACAAAAATAACGACTTTATTCCACTTTTCATTTCCTTCTCTCTGGGCCTCGAGTCTTTCCACGTAGTGTTTAAGCGTAGCGCGTCTGTGTTGCACGTCACCACGTAGGCTTACTATTGGGCGACGCTGGTCATGTGTGTGATACATGGTGACAAAAAGTATTCTCGTCGCTTTATAAACTTAAGATTGAGCCACTGGAGTCACTTGGACTATATTAACGACACTTCAACAGCTACCATAAAGAGATGATAGTCGTCATATTTTTAGCAATGTTTAGTCTCCCTTTTATAAATGTGATATTTAAAAAATTTTTTTAACTAAATATTAAAATGCAAACCCTAAAAAAATAACTAAGCAATTATGACCGGCAATACTCTTTTGAGCCAAATGGGCATATAGTGGTTAAACCATTACATATATATATTCATTTTTCTGGCCACCAGATGCCTCTTAATTTGCTGCTTTGCACTAGAATTGTAAAACCTTTTTTTTTCTGTTTGAACCTGACATACATCACTAATTGTAATATAAATAATAAACATTAGAAAAAAATATCCGAACATGGGTCCCCTTTCGAGAGGTCTCTCGTATTTGTTTAAGGCTAGCTTACGCTATGGGAAAACTCCTTTTCGCGAGAATATTTAAGCCAAATTTTTTAAACGCAGTGCAGCTGCACAGCAGACACAGATGAGCGTTAGCGCGCGGTCATTGGCTGTGCTGCGGTAACTGCACGAACCTATGGCGAGGCGACTCAGACACGCAAACCAATCAGGGCACTTCGCGCCTTGGCACGTCAGAGGAATTCCTCCGTCAACACAAGCCAGCGCGAGAACGTGCATTGATACAGAGCTTCTCCGCGTGCTGACCAGGGCCGTCGAAGACCTCGGGCTCGAGTGGGAGCCCACATGCAGCAGGCTAGATGAGTGGTTCCTGCAGGGGCTTCGACAGGCCCCTCAGCAGAGACCCGCCCCCTTCTTCCCAGAAGTGCACGACGAGCTGACGAGGTCGTGGAAAGCACCGCACTCAGCTAGCTTGAAGCCTTCCTTCTCCTCAGCGCTCTCGCAATGGAGAAAGGCTATGAGGCGATTCCTCCCCTCTAGGAAGTGGTGACCGCTCACCTCTGCCCACCCACCGCTACAGGATGGAAGGCCAAAGCGTCACACCGTCCAAGCCTTGCCGCGCCAATTCAGCTCTCGCTGGCCGCGCATACGCCGCTGCTGGCCAAGCTGCTTCAGCGCTTCACACCGTGGCTGTCCTCCAGGTGTTTCAGGCCAAACTTCTCCGCTCAATGGACGAGTCTGGACCTGAACCGGTAGCTTTCAGGGACCTGCGCAGCGCCACAGACCTGGCCCTGCGAGCCACAAAATCGACGCCCAGGCGATCGGACGAAGCATGGCAAATTTGACGGTGCTTGAGCGGCACCTTTTGACTGAATTTGACTGACATGAAGGAGGCAGACAGGGCAGCTTTTCTTGACTCCCCTATCTCCAACACCAGTTCGGCCCAGCGGTCGCAGGCTATGCGTCACTTCCTCCCGAAGAGTTCCAGCTCTGCTTTGAGCCTCCACAAGAAGGCGCCACCTCCTCAGCAGGTAAAATCAGCGCCTCCGGTCTCTCAGCCCTGTCCAGCGGTTGAAGTCCGTCACCACTCTCGCTCTGCAAAGCGCCAGCAGTTCCCTGAGAGGCGGGAACCCCCACCCAGGATTGTGTTGGTTCCCGAGCCTCACAAGCCTTCCTAGCCATAGGAAGAAAGAGGGAAAGTTTGAGATCCGCCGAGGTCGGACCAATCTCCAAAAAGCTTCTCAAACATTTCCCAGTCCCCTCTTTTCAGGCGGCTGTAAATGTCGATATTGCAGTAAATGGGTCTGTTACAAAACACTCACACCTACAAACAAACGCCGTTTTTTACGTCGACACAAATAAAGCACGAAAAGAGCTCTTTTCTGTCTGTGTCATATGTAGGTCATGTGCCAACTATAAAGTACGCACTCCTGCACATAAGCACTGTTCCCACAGTTTCAAGCTTCCCCCCAGCTCACGCTGGAAACTTAATGAATGTAGTTCAAGAAGTGCGCGCCCTACACACAAACACTGCCAACACGGTATCAACTATCCCCCTAGCCAGCGCGGGAGAGGAAATAAATGCAGATTGTGTGCCCACTGTGAAGTACGCACCCCTACCACAATATCAGTTCTCCCCCCAGCTCGCGCTGGAGATGTGATAAAGGGTGCACCCACTGTAAAGCGTGCGCCCCTGCACATGAGCGCTGTTCACACAGCGTTAAAAGCACAAGACGGCTGGACGGCCGGGTCCCTATCTCACAGCGGCCCGTCTTCATTCAACCCCCTAGCTATGCGGGCCAAGGCCTGGGAGGCTATCCTCGGTATATCAGAATGGGTGTTGAACATAATAAAATGAGGCCTCCGCGCTTTTTAGCCGTGGTCGAGACGACAGTGAGAAGGGGCGTGGCTCACGTTCTTCGCACTGAAGTGTCGAAACTGTTAGAAAAGGGAGCTGTAGAACCAGTTCCCCTTTCACAAAGCGAGTCAGGCTTTTACAGTCGCTACTTCCTCGTTCCAAAGAAGGATGGGGGCCTCAGGCCCATCCTAGACCTCAGACACCTGAACTAAGCGCTTATGCAACTTAAGCATCTGTTCAGGATGCTGACAACCAAGCAGATCCTCGCGCAAATTCGCCCGAGGGATTGGTTTTTCTCAGTGGATCTGAAAGATGCTTATTTTCACATCCAGATATCGCCTCATCACAGGCCATTCCTGAGATTCGCATTCGACGGGCAGGCTTACCAGTACACAGTACTACCATTTGGCCTATCACTGGCACCTCGTACATTTACGAAGTGTATGGACGCAGCACTCACCCCCCTGAGACAGCGGGGAGTGCGAGTGTTAAACTACCTCGATGATTGGCTGATTATAGCTCAATCGGAGGCGCAGTTGATAACTCACAGATCCTGGCTCCTCAGCCATCTAGAATGCCTGGGTCTCAGGATCAATGCTTCCAAGAGCACACTGTCTCCCAGCCAGAGTATTTCTTTCCTGGGTACAGTGATAGGCTCTATGCAAATGAAAGCATGCCTTACACGTCTCTAGGCCTTACGGTTTGTCCTGCACGATGCATTTTACAAATCCTTACAATTACAATAGGGTTTCAGCATTTCATGCTTGAACCCCTAATAAGAATGAAGGCTTTTTGCCAGTTATAGCGCCACCTATGGTCTGATCTCCATGAAACTCTGCATGCTTCCTCACCATGTTCTGACACATATGCTCATAAATTTTTGTGAAGTTCTGAGTTTTCCTTTGGGATTTATAGGCTTTTGAGTGTATTTTGCCACGCCCCCTTTTCTAAATGACCCTGTTACAGCCACCCAAATGCCAAAGTTCAACTTTTTTTCGATAATTATTGATCTAGAGAGTCCAGAGAATTGTCCTAGACTGGTTTGGTTCCGATCGGGCGAAAAACCAGGGACTAGTTCGCAAAAGTAGGTTTTGGACAAAAATCGACATAGCAGAACATTTTCCCTGCCTACATCCAAATCGGAGATAGCCATTTTGTCCGCCTTGAGCCAAGGATTCCAACGATATAAGACACTTGATCCTGGGACAAACGGTCTAAGAGTTATGAGCGATTTAGTACTTTAGGTTGCTGTAGCGCCACGAAGGCCAAAGCGTCACACCGTCCAAGCCTTGCCGCGCCAATTCAGCTCTCGCTGGCCGCGCATACGCCGCTGCTGGCCAAGCTGCTTCATCGCTTCACACCGTGGCTGTCCTCCAGGTGTTTCAGGCCAAACTTCTCCGCTCAATGGACGAGTCTGGACCTGAACCGGTAGCTTTCAGGGACCTGCGCAGCGCCACAGACCTGGCCCTGCGAGCCACAAAATCGACGCCCAGGCGATCGGACGAAGCATGGCAAATTTGACGGTGCTTGAGCGGCACCTTTTGACTGAATTTGACTGACATGAAGGAGGCAGACAGGGCAGCTTTTCTTGACTCCCCTATCTCCAACACCAGTTCGGCCCAGCGGTCGCAGGCTATGCGTCACTTCCTCCCGAAGAGTTCCAGCTCTGCTTTGAGCCTCCATAAGAAGGCGCCACCTCCTCAGCAGGTAAAATCAGCGCCTCCGGTCTCTCAGCCCTGTCCAGCGGTTGAAGTCCGTCACCACTCTCGCTCTGCAAAGCGCCAGCAGTTCCCTGAGAGGCGGGAACCCCCACCCAGGATTGTGTTGGTCCCCGAGCCTCACAAGCCTTCCTAGCCATAGGAAGAAAGAGGGAAAGTTTGAGACCCGCCGAGGTCGGACCAATCTCCAAAAAGCTTCTCAAACATTTCCCAGTCCCCTCTTTTCAGGCGGCTGTAAATGTCGATATTGCAGTAAATGGGTCTGTTACAAAACACTCACACCTACAAACAAACGCCGTTTTTACGTCGACACAAATAAAGCACGAAAAGAGCTCTTTTCTGTCTGTGTCATATGTAGGTCATGTGCCCACTATAAAGTGAAATGAAAGCACGCCTTACACTAGAGTGCGCTCACCATTCAACGCCTAGAGGCATCTTTCAGAGCGCCTCTCAAAAGATTTCAGAGGATGTTGGGTCTCATGGCCTCAGCATCATCAGTACTCCAGCTAGGGCTACTGAACATGCGTCCCCTTCAGCGCTGGCTAAAACCCTGTGTACCAGCTCACGCGTGGCGATCTGGCCAATTACTAATCAGAGCGAGCCACGGCTTCATCAAAGCCCTGGCTCCCTGGAAAGTGGCCGACTGGTATCAGTCTGGCGTGAGTTTGAGTGTGGTTTCAAAGAGAAAAGTGATCTCTACAGACGCCTCCAACTTAGGTTGGGGGGCCCTTTACGAGGGCAGGCCCATCTCTGGCCTATGGTCAAGCCCGGAGAGGTGCCTACATATAAACTGTCTAGAGATGAGAGCGGTTTCTCTATCACTGAAAGCTTTTCTCCCATATCTAAAAGACCACCATGTCCTGGTCTGGATGGACAACATGGCAGTGGTGTCTTACATAAATCGCCAGGGTGGTCTCAGGTCAAACAACCTGCACATCATGGCCAAGAGTCTCATTCTATGGGCTCAGCACAACCTGCGCTCACTGAGGGTGGCGCATGTGCCAGGCATTCTGAACCAGGGTGCAGATTTGCTATCCAGAGACAATGTTCCCCCAGGGGAATGGTCTCTTCACCCACAGACGGTTCAGCTGATATGGAGCAGTGTATGTGGCGGTCATAACAGCATCTCACGTTCTTGTGGCCAGAAAACCACTAGGAAGAAACAACCTCATCATGTGCTTCTTTAAAGGGGCAAGGAGGCTAAACCCTCCACGACCCCGCTCTGTGCCATTTTGGGACCTCTCCACGGTCCTGGAAGCCATGAAGGGTGCCCCATTCGAGCCGCTTCAATCTGCGGACCTGAAGCATCTCTCGCTCAAAACCGCTCTATTACTGGCGCTCGCGTCAGTCAAACGAGTGGGCGATTTACAAGCGCTATCAGTGAGCGCTTCCTGCCTTGAGTTTTGGCCTAACGACTCCAGAGTCGTCCTTAAGCCAAAGCAAGGTTATGTTCCTAAAGTGCTCTCTACTCCGTTCAGAGCACAGGTTATTTCGCTGGTAGCTCTTCCCTCGCCAGATGACGAAAGAGACTCGAATTTACTCTGCCCTGTCAGGGCTCTCAGAGTTTATCTGGAGCGTTCTGCCTCACTCAGACAGTCGGAACAGCTCTTTGTATGCTTTGGCGGCTGCGCTAAAGAGCTCGTCGTCACAAAGCAGAGATTATCGCACTGGATAGTGGACGCAATCCCGCTGGCTTATGAGTCTAAGAGCCTTCATTGCCCCTTAGGTGTCAGAGCTCATTCCATGAGAGGTATGGCCTCGTCATGGGCTTGGTCAAGTGGAATACCTATTGAAGATATCTGTGCCGCGGCTGGCTGAGCCTCGCCGTCCACATTTATGAGATTTTTTAACTTGGAAGTGCCCGCTTTGCAAGCGAGGGTTCTTTCAGTATAAAGTGTGAAACACATCCCCCTAAGCCATAGGGCTTGATACATGTCTGGTTCTGGCTACTTGAACTAAGGTTCTTATATATATTTCCTATATGAAGCTCGTCAGGGGACTGGCTTATAGTAGGATTCATACTTTACTCTTCTATGAGTCTCAGGCATCTGCCTTGGGCTACAGTTTGGAGCGAAGTTTAACCCCCTGGGGTTGGCGGTCGCGCCGGCAATACCAGCTCGCTTTTTTTCTTATCAGTGCAAAAGAGACTCAAAATACTCTGTTGATTTTGATCTTACATATAAGTGTTGAACATCATTCAAAACTGTTAAATGTCTTTTTTTATTTGTGTACACTCATAATAAAAACAAAATGTTGTGTTTTTCGTAAAATAAAGAAAATAAACATGATGCGCGTTCTGCCGTCTCTCAATGTGAAACTCATTCTGCAACGCGACAGAAAATGACCTGTAACTCAGCGTATGTTTGTCACACAGACTTGAAACGCATGTCTATACAATGCTTGGAGTCTCTATTTTTAAAGTATGTAAATGATATAAAAAAACAAATATTCTTTGTTTAAGTAATCCGTATGAAAGCAGTGGCATGTACAGTTTCTCAAACGCGTCCTAGTTAACTCTAATGTGACCACACCCGCGCGCGCACGAGCGATTGACATGCAAATGATCCACGCGGAGGAACGCAGAGCTGTAAACACCCCATCACCTCAAAACAAGGAATCAGAAACTTCAGTAACTTACTCCTCTCTGCTTTTCATCAAGTTTGGAAGATTGTGTTTGTGCTGTGCTGTGCTGTTTCATTTGGATTTACCTCAGAAGAATTAGAAGAACGCGATTTGAAGATGAGAAGATTTTTAAGGTAAGACATATTAAACTGGTGGTGCCAGATTAAAATGTATGTTATGAAATGAGATTGGAATAAAAACATGAAGCCTAATGTTGTACATGTATATGTATCTATAGACAGAAACATGTTGAAATGTGAACTAGACTGGTAGGCAACCTTTCAATGCTAAATGTATATACATGTCCAACACGAGGATGTTTTTATATTTTATAATAAAACACAGCATGATAAAAGTAGTATGAGTGTATACTATGGTGAATATTATAATGTTTAGAACCGTGTTTACTGTTAAATACTGTGTTTGTGGATATCTGCTCAAACGTAGATGTATAATATTGTAACAATAATTAGTGTAATAGTTTGGAGCGGCTTGATCGCTTCAGTAAGTTCTCTGCACGCGTTTTGCGTATGAAAAGCAAAACGCGCCAAACAATAGGCTACATTTTTTTACTCCAAATGTTTATTTTCGTTATGACATTATGAAATGAGATTGAAGTAACATATGATAATCAATATATTTTTCTCTAGTGCAATTTTACTGAAGTGTTCCTTTTTAACGATTTATAGGCTGCCTGCTATAGGCTATTGTTGTTATTATTTTATGCAGCGCAGCACAGCACATAGCTTATGCCTACAAGGCACAACAAACCTGGTGTTCATTTTTGATTATATGTATATATATATGTATGAAGAGTTCAGATGCAAAAGCCTCTAAGTGCCATCTGAAATTTTCTTCTAGAATGATAATTTTTATAAAGCTTGTATATTTAAGGTTAGTAATTTCACTTAAATGGCAATGAAAATTACCTATTAATTGCCATTTAAGTGAAATAACTGAACTTAAACGAGCTTGATAAAAATTATCATTCTAGAAGAAAATTTCAGATGGCACTTAGAGGTTTTTGCATCTGAACTCTTCATATATATATGTTTGTGTGTGTGTTCGGACGCTCTTGCTTACTGCTCCGCGCTTTGCTCTATCGCTTTTATATTTTATCTCCTATATTTTTATATTTTATCTCCTTTTATCACCTAATTTTAACTTCAGCAAATCAGCACAGTGCTCAAACGACAAAGTTTGGATTACTACAAAAACGCAGAATTCTTTTACCCGACCAGCTTACATTCCGGGGAAAGGAAAACACAACTGCCTACATTCATAAGGATAAGAGAGAAAATGCCTCTTCTGGTTCAAGAATCTACTTGCTGCACTAACTGCCACAGACTTTTACAAAGGATTGCAGTTCTTGAAACAGAATTGCAGTTCTCCTGCAGAACTTGGTGGTTACTTACGGGACCACCAAAGCATATAGCCGGTGAGTCCCATGAAACTAGTGCTCCTCGACAGGTAGAGAAACAAGCCGATCGACTTACAAATCGATGGCACAAACAGGGAGCGAGACCCAAAGGCACTCGAGACATCAGATTGTCACGAGCATCACATATTGCCGCTGTAGCATCCTCTACCCCAGATACAGCTCTGACAAGGATTGCAAACACTGGTCTCCTACCACCGCCTATACATCTTGAGAACAGATTTGAAGTACTAATGAATGTAAATGAGGAATCCCCAAACGTGATGAATGTGATCGAACACAGACTGAATCAGCCAGTAGCTAATACGGATGCTAACTGGCACTCAAGGTCGAGCAGACAGCGGCACGCAGCCGAGCCCAGAACTCTGATAGTGGGGGACTCCATAATCAGAAACATTAGCAGCATGGATACAACTGCGTGCTGCCTTCCACAAGCAACAACTTCTGATATAAACAGGGAACTTCAGAACATTCTGATGAAACATAAAACTGCAAATCGACTCATCATTCATGTGGGGAAGAATGATATTCATAAAGAGCAGTCAGAACTCCTAAAGAAGGATTTCAATGAACTTTCTGAAACACTTAAAAGACTGAAAGTTCAAACATTCATCAGTGGACCACTCCCAGCAAGAGGAACAAACAGGTTTTAACGGTTGCTTGGGCTTAAAACATGGCTGCAAAAAACCTGCAATATAAAAGGAGTGAACTTCATTGACAACTTCAATCTTTTCTGCAGTCAGAGACAACTTTTTCATCAAGATGGCCACCACCCAAACAAACTTGGTTCAAGAGTGCTAAAGGACAATATCTACTTCTCCCTCAATCATCCTTCTGCAGTGTGTGCCAATCCACTCAATCTGAACGGCACACACACACCTGGATGAATGACCACAGGACTTCACTTCAGCAGCAAAATGGACATACGGTTGACATCACACATGGACAATGATAACACCCCTCAGCCACAACAACCTCTGCTCACGGACACAATCTCAGCTGAGCCCTGCCCACAGAGCTCACCACAGACAGACATATTAGAACTGCTCCAAGATTCAGCACCCAAGGACGACTTCCTGGAAAACAGCCAGGGAAGCCAGGACAGCATATTACAGCCTCCGATAACACCGGAGCAACAGCCCCTCTCACCAGATACTTTATCCCTCTCTCCAGCATCTCCACTTCTGTGCTTCTCACAGAAAATGGAAGAACTGGTGTATGCTGGAACCAAACTATCCCACTCTTTTGCTGCAAGCCCCCAGATATCAACCAAAAAACGGCAGGCACCGCAACCACCAAAGCCTGCGGGCCCAGCTCGCCCTCCCCCTCCTCCTGTGAGAGCTCTTCGGCCTCTGCCACAACGCCAGGGCCCACACCCTCCTACATCTGCTCGAGGTGAACCAAAAACAACTGATACCAGCTCTCAGTGATATGTGTTGGGTCCCCGCTATGATAACAGTAACTTTCTCAAATGTTTACAGAACAAGCGGGAACCCAGTGTGCCTGTATCTTTCTCTATTGCTGTTCTATTACATGATAGAAAGTCTAAGGCCTTCAATAGCTGTACAGCAAACCCAACTAATCTGGTGCCTATTACACGTCAAACTAAGATTTCTGTGGGGACAAAAAGTAAGACTGTTAAGTTAGCACTTTTAAACATCCGCTCACTTAAATATAAATCACTTCTAGTCAACGACTTTACCACAAACAACCTGGATTTTATGCTTCTAAATGAAACCTGGCTAGAAGACAGCTGCAGTGCAACAGTCCTCAATGAAACATCCCCTCCTAACTTTACTTTTATGAGTGTCTGCAGAGCTGTTAAAAGAGAGGTGGGGGTCTAGCTGCTCTTTTTAAAGATATCTATCAATGTAAGCAAATATCATTTGGGATTACCCGTCTTTCGAATATCTGGGTATTGTGTTAAAAGGGTATTGTGCTACACGCATTTTACTTATAATTATTTACAGGCCTCCAAAATGCTCTCCAGCCTTTGCTGAGGACTTTATAGAACTGTTATCAACAATTACCTCAGAGTTTGACTGTTTTGCCATTGCTGGAGATTTTAACCTGTTAAGCTTCACCAGTGCGTCGGCGCACTGAAGCGTTTTTTTATTTATTTATTTAAGTTACTATCAGATTTAATGTTATATCTTGACAAACTATACATCATTAAAAAGATATAAGACTCAAGTTTCAGTATTTGACAACTATTGTATTCTGAGAAACTTATAGTGACAGTTATGTCTTAATTTGTGTCAGGAGTTATGAAATGGAAAAATGCGTCGATCCCTTTAATATGAATTATGAGCGTCAGCTGGTCCATTCATAAAAAAAACTCTGTGCTGTCGTCATGACAGTGCTTCACAAAACAACGTCCCTCAGGGCTTTTAGCTCAAAAATGTGCAGACTTGGAGAAATATTGATATATTCTCATAGATTCACATCATATTTCTTTTTTTTTTTTTTTTTGCAACTTTATTTATGATTTTCAACAAAACATTGACATAAGTTCAGCATTTATTACAAAAGTTGTGTGAACTCCACCCCCCACCCCCATCCAGGTGGCATCCCCACAAAAAAGAAAACAAGCACAAAAAAAAAAAAAAAAAAATCTTAATCAGAATACGGGCATTGAGGAGACTAGGGACAATGATCAGAAAACAGAGCAAGAAACTAAATTACCAACAAATAGGAAAAATAATGAGTCAAGCAAAAGGCAAACTCTTGATATGCATTATGAACTGTGACCAGGTTCTGTCATATTTACCCTCCGAGCCGTGCACTGTATATCTAATCTTTTCCAGAGCTAATCCCAACATCACCTCTCTAATCCAATGGACATAGGAAGGAGGGTTTTTCGCCTTCCAGTTCAACAGTATCAGACGGCGGGCATGCAATGAAGCATAGGCTATTGCATTTTTATGGAGGTGGGAGAGCTTTAGCTCATCACGTGCTACACCGAAGATTGCTATCAAAGGGTCAGGCTGCAGTGTTTCGCCAGATATAGCTGATAGTGATTGAAAAATTTATGACCAAAAATCATACAAAGATGGACATGACCAAAACATGTGCCCCAAAGAAACAGGAGAATAATGACATCTAGGACAGTTTGGAGCAACATTAGGGTATAATTTAGACAGTCTGTCATTTGAGTAATGCAACCTGTGGACAACCTTAAATTGAATCAAGCCATGTCTAATACAGAGAGAAGATGTGTGTATACGCTGTATGGTATTTTTCCATATGTCTTCCGGTATCATTTCTCCGAACTCTCCTTCCCACGCTGCCCTGATTTTGTCCCATGTATGAGGGCAGCCATCAAGAATTAATGCATAGATCTTTGATATTGCTCTTTTAGTTGGTTGACTCACATTAAGAACTGAATACAGTAGGTCTTTAGAGGGTGGAGATGGGTATCCTGAGAAAAATTTAGAGGCAAAACTCCGAACCTGAAGGTATCTAAAGTAGTGAGACTTAGGTAAATTATAGTTTTCACATAAAGATTTAAATGAAACAAAGCCATCCTCAGTGAAGAGATCTCGAAAGAAGACCAAGCCACTTCTGTGCCAAGCTGCAAATGAATGGTCTATTTGAGATGGTACAAAGAGATGATTAAACATTATTGGAGAGAAGCTACATGTATTTGTCAAATTAAAATGTTTCCTGAATTGACCCCAGATCTTAATCGAATTCTGAACCACCAAGTTTGAGTTCAGCTCAGTTAATTTAATATTTAGTGGGAGAGGGGCAGTTAAGATCGAAATCGGAGAAACTGGGAGTGTAGATCTCAGTTCCATATCAGTCCAGACTGGACCCTCCTTATCTGCGAACATGGTTATCCAGTATGTCAACTTAACAATATTGGCTGCCCAATAATAAAACAAGAAATTAGGTAAACCCAAACCCCCATCAGATTTAGCTCTCTCCAGGCTTGCTTTCTTTATACGTGCAGGTTTTTTGTTCCATATGAACAAAGAGATACAGCGGTCCAGCTGAGCAAAATAAGATTTGGGGAGAAAAATGGGAATCATTTGAAATAAATAAAGAAACCTGGGCATTACAGTCATCTTCACCGCATTTATCCGTCCTGCCAGGGATAGTGGAGTTTTTGACCCTATCCAGATCAGTTTTGGTACGATCTAAGATAGACCTGTAATTATACTGGAAAATAGCCTTAATTGAGCCAGCTATTTCTATTCCCAAATAAGTAAATTTGTCATTTTCAATTTTAAAAGGCGAATTTTCATAAGTGATCTGTTTTGCCAGATTATTTAATGGAAACAATAAAGATTTTGACAGATTAACTTTATACCCCGATATGTTACTAAACTTTTGTAGCCAGTAAAGAAGATGGGGCATACTCTCAATTGGGTCTGATATCTGCAAAAGGAGATCATCAGCATAAAGCAAAATTTTATGTTTTATTTCACCCCTGGATATACTCTTAATCCTCCCATCAGATCTGATAGCAGTTGCCAATGGTTCGATCGCAATGTCAAACAGGAAGGGCGACAGGCAGCAACCCTGCCTTGTTCCTCTGTAGAGCGGAAAATATTCCGAGATCAGACCGTTTGTCCTGACTGCCGCCATAGGTGTTGAATATAAAACTTTGATCCACCTACAAAAAGTAGGCCCCATGCCGAATTTTTCTAGCACTGCGAAAAGATAGGTCCATTCAATTCTGTCAAACGCCTTTTCAGCGTCAAGGCTCAGAATAACTTCTGGATGTATCGTTGAATGGGGGGAAAATATCAAACTAAATAGTCTTCTCACATTAAAAAATGATTGCCGTCCGGGAATGAAACCTGTTTGGTCCTCATCAATAATAGTGGAAATAATAGGGTTTAACCTTTGTGCAAGAGTTTTGGTTAAAATCTTATAGTCACAGCACAGAAGGCTTATTGGCCTGTATGAACTACACTGTACAGGATCCTTATCTTTCTTTAGTAAGACTGAAATCGTGGCCTGGGTAAGCGTCTGCGGCAAATTTCCAGTAGCCAAAGCTTCATCATAGACTGATTTCAGGATGGGTGTGAGTTTAGCAGAGAATTCCTTATAAAACTCCATGGGGAAACCGTCCGGACCTGGCGCCCTTCCTGTCTGAGACAACTTGATGGCACTCGCTATCTCCTCAAGCGACAACGGCTGTTCTAGAGATGACTGAGCATCTGGAGAAAGCTTGGGGAGATCCAGCGAATCAAGAAATGAGTAGATCTCAAACGAGTTACTACCCACCTCTGATTGATATAGGGTAGAATAAAATTGTTTAAACTGATCATTAATGACTCGGGGGTTGCGGGATATCGAGTCAGCACCTATTTCAATTCCTGAAATCGTTTGTTCAGACGACTGCTGTTTGAGCTGCAGTGCAAGGAGCCTCCCCGCCTTATCTCCATGCTCATAATATACCTGTCTGGATTTAAAAAAAAAAAATTCGGCTTTCCATGTCGTAAGCGTGTTAAATTCTGTTTGCAATAATAATTTCTCCTTAAAAAGATCTGGCGTAGGTGAAAGAGCATAGCGCTTGTCAATATCTGTAATTTTGTCAGCCAGCCCTTTAAGTTGTTTAAAACGCTCCTTATCTCTATGTGCCACATAAGAAATAACTTGGCCCCTAATATAGGCTTTCATAGATTCCCACAAAACTCCCCTTGACACATCCTGAGTGTCATTAATTTCCAAAAAGAAGTCAATCTGATTATTGAGAAATATTCTAAAGTGTTTACATAAAAGTAATTGGGGATCTAGCCGCCATGTTCGCTGGGGCGCTACATTGCCTGGGAAAGCTAAATCTATCTGTACTGGGCTGTGATCTGATATCACTATACTGTGGTATTTGGTGCTAGAAATTAAGGGTAAAAGCTGGTTATCGACAATAAAGTAATCAATCCTGGAGTAACTATGATGAACAGGGGAGAAAAAAGAAAATTGCTTCGTGGTTGGATTTTTTATACGCCAAGGGTCTGATAAACCGTAAGAACGAAGGAGAAAATTGATAGCCACTGCAGCTGACGAGAGAGCATTGTTCGACCTTACGCTTGACCTGTCCAACTGAGGATGAAGGACACAATTAAAGTCTCCACCTAGAATTAGTTTGTAGGAGTTAAGATCTGGGAGAGTCGAAAAAAAATTAAGAAAGAATTGTGCATTGTCCCAGTTAGGTCCATAGATATTAGCCAATATTAACAATATATCCCACTACAACAATATATCTGCCATTAGCATCTGATATTACTTCAGAGTGTTCAAATGGAATCCCCTTCCTAATTAGGATTGCTGTTCCCCTGGCTTTATAGTTAAAACGAGAATGGTATATTTGTCCAATCCACTTACAGCTTAGTCTTTTATGGGAGTTAATATTTAAGTGCGTCTCATTCACATCATATTTCTATAGACAGGAATAATATTTATTGAATTTATACCCAAATGCGTCGATGTAATCATTATGAGCGCTTCTTACTGAGATGTGCTGTGTTTTCAATTCATACCAATAGCCTGAGGGCGCTATATGCTCAATAATACTCCATATATGGAACATGAAGAAGAGACATAATCATGTGACCTTCAAGGACGTCACTGATAGCAGCTACACACAAAGCTAACACAGATATCGCTGTAATATGCAGATACAGACGTTTTGAAGACAATAAACATGATTGCAAATGATATTTGATTTGCCTGTGTTCTTCAAGCAATGCCAGGTATTTTTATAATAATAGATTATATTTATAATGTAATGCTAATCGATATAGACTATCAGCGTTCATAATACTATAAATAATATATTTTCTGTCTGATTTTTTTTTTATCTGAAGCCAAATTAGATCACAGAAGATTATTTAAAACACTCGACTTGCGTTATTAAGTACGTTTGGAGCACAAACATGGTTTTAATCTCATAAATGGTCGTGTATTGATGGTGTGCTAAGCTAACATGCTAGCTAGCTCAGGTGCACCTGCCACCTATTCTTTTATGATTTTTTTTCTAAATAGGTAACTTATGCTTACTGGAATGTTTTAGTGCATTTGATACAGTTTCAAATGTAAGTGAGAACTTTGATAAAATAAATTAGGGATTGAAACCCTATGAATAGCCTGTGAATAGCCAGTCGTTAGTAACTATAATGCAGACAAAAGAAATGCATATTTAGAGCCATAACCAGGCTGGAGAGGTGTGTGAATGTGTGCAGGGGAGACTGAGACTGAATAGGGCTCGTTTGCACCACAAAACAATAGAGACAATAGACTGAATAGATGACTTAGATGATGACTAAACATCAGTAGCATTTTTAGAGTCTAATCAAAATAAAGTAATTTGACATGATCTTGAAAAACATTTAACTAAATACAGAGTTTTAGACTTATCATTTTCAGATTTTAAATATAACATAGTCACACATATGGCTTTAGCTGCAGTGCATTTCTAGATTGCTACAGTGCCAACTTCAATTTTATTTTCATGAAGATGTTTCATAAAAATTAATTTCTAATAACTTTACAAAACTTTGAAGCTATTTAAAAAAAAAAAATCATTATGACAATAATTAATTCTACATTTACAATAAACTACCAGGTGTCAGCTTTCAAATGAGATCATACTTGTGCTTTTAGTACAAAGGGTTCATGAACTGTATGTGTTTCAGTTTGGGTCATTTCTGGGGATTTTTCAAAAGTGGGGCTGCAGCTTAACAGGTTAACATTCACATAGATAATGCAGAAACCAATATGGCAAAAGAAATCAAAACTGTTTTAAAAACTTTTGATCTGACTCAGCATGTACATGGACCCACACACAATCGTGGACACACTCTAGATTTACTTATCAGTAAGGGTCTAAACATTTCATCGATTGTTATTAAGGATGTAGCACTGTCTGATCATATCTGTATTTTCTTTGATATATTTATCTCTCCTGCCATTGAAGCTAGATCTGTGTCTGTCAAGAAGAGATGCTTAAATGAGAACACTATTGTACTATTTATGAAGGCCATATCTTTAACACCAAGCATATCTGCGGACTCTGTTGATTTTCTCCTTGATTCTTTTAACTCAAAAGTTGTGTAATTGATGATATTGCTCCTGTGAAAGTCAGGAAGAAGAGTGGCAAACAAAAAGCACCTTGGAGAAACTCAACAGCAGTGCAAAATATGAAAAGACAATGCAGAAAAGCAGAGCGCATGTGGCGGAAGACAAAAACTTGTAGTCCATTATAACATCTACAAAGACAGCCTTCATGCTTTCAATATGGAATTAGGCAAAGCTAGACAGACTTTCTTCTCAAATATTATAAACAGCAATTTAAACAACACACGCACTCTTTTTGCTACTGTAGAGAGACTGACAAACCCCCAAGCCAGATTCCCAGTGAAATGCTCTCAGACAACAAGTGCAGTGAGTTTGCTTCTTTCTTCTCTGAGAAAATCAATAATATCAGAAAGGTGATCAGCACATCCTTGAGTTGCGCTGGGGTCAGACAGATCAGACCACCTGAGAAAGTAGTTACTATGTCTGATTTCAAAGAAATTGATGGCAAAATTTTGGAAGAAACCGTACAGCACCTTAAAACATCAACCTGCGCTCTTGACACACTTCCTACATCTTTTTTCAAAAGTGTGTTAAACAGTTTAGAAGCAGATCTTCTAGAAGTGGTAAATGCCTCACTTCTCTCTGGGAGTTTTCCAAAACTCCCTGAAAACTGCAGTTGTCAAGCCTCTCCTGAAAAAGAGCAATCTGGATAAGACCATAATAAGCAACTATAGACCGATCTCAAATCTTCCTTTCATAGGCAAGATCATTGAAAAAGTTGTCTTCAATCAGCTGAACAAATTCTTATGCTCAAATGGGTACTTTGACAATTTTCAATCTGGTTTCCGACCGCACCACAGCACAGAGACAGCGCTCATAAAGATAATAAATGATATTCGCTTAAATACTGATACGGTCAAATTATCAGTGCTGGTACTACTTGACCTCAGTGCTGCATTTGACACTGTCGATCATAACGGAGTCCCTCAAGGCTCAATTCTTGCGCCACTCCTGTTCAACCTGTATATGCTCCCAATGAGCCAAATAATGAGAAAGAACAAAATCTCTTACCACAGCTATGCAGACGACACACATATCTACTTAGCCCTATCGCCTAACGATTACAGCCCCATTGACTCCCTGTGCCAAGGCATTGATGAAGTCAACAGTTGGATGTGCCAAAACTTTCTTTAGCTAAACAAACACAAAACTGAAGTCATTGCGTTTGGAAACAAAGATGAAGTTCTCAAGGTGAATGCATACCTTCACTCTAGGGGTCAACAACTAAAAATCAAGTCAGGAATCTTGGTGTGACACTAGAGTCAGACCTTAGTTTCAGTAGTCATGTCAAAGCAATAACTAAATCAGCATACTATCATCTGAAAAATATTGCAAGAATTAGATGCTTTGTTTCCAGACAGGACTTAGAGAAACTTGTGCATGCTTTCATCACCAGCAGGGTGGATTATTGTAATGGACTCCTCACTGGCCTTCCCAAAAAGACCATAAGACAGTTCATACAGAACGCTGCCGCTAGGATTATGAGCAGAACCAGAAAATATGAACATATCACACCAGTCCTCAGGTCTTTACACTGGCTCCCAGTTAGATTTAGGATTGATTTTAAAGTATTATTACTGGTATATAAATCATTCAATGGCATAGGACCTCAATACATTGCAGATATGCTCACTGAATATAAACCCAACAGATCACTCAGATCATTAGGATCATATCATCTAGAAATACCAAGGGTTCACTCTAAGCATGGCGAGTCCGCTTTTAGCTATTATGCCAGCCGCAGCTGGAACCAGCTTCCAGAAGAGATCAGATGTGCTCCTACAGTAGTCACATTCAAATCCAGACTCAAAACACATCTGTTTAACTATGCATTTACTGAATGAGCACTGTGCCGCTGTTCGTCCGACTGTTTGTACTGTACTGTATTTAATTTTATTTTTCTAAACTGTTTTAATTATTCTTATTTCTTTTTATTATTTTAATTTATTCTATGTAATCTTGCCTTGCCTTGCCTTGCCCTGTGTGTGTGTGTGTGTGCATTTTGTACATTTTAAAAAGCAGTTTTAACCTGAAAAATCTCAAATGTATTCCCCAAATCGTGCAGCCCTATAGTTTCTCTTGATATCAGTCTGTTCACAGTGTTTTTTTGTTTTTTGTTTTTCAGGGACCAGATGCCCCACTGAGGAGTCCTGCTGACTTCAACATTAACATAAGTCTCCGTACATGAACATGGTAAAGTGAAAAATCAAACACCATGGAAATGACTGGTATGTACTATGTTTCAGGAATGGCACAAAGGTGTGTGACTGGTTAAGTCTCTGTCTTTAGTTCAGTGTGTTAAATAATGTGCTTTTTTTGTCATTTGTTGTGTATCTTTGGATTATGTTGTGTTGTAAATAAATCCAAACAATCAAAAAGGGCCATTAGGGGAGGGTCTTTGTCTTTCTCAGGTGTGAAAGACATTAATATTCATGATGTGAATATTACACAAAACATGTCTTTCTCACACAAAACATGTCTTAAATCAATATATTGTCTTATCTGAATGAGTTGTCAGGATGATTTTCACATAGTTTGAGCAAATATTCTAGGCTACGTGAAACAATATTCCAAAGTCTTGAAGAAATAATCAATATGGGTTTTATGACCTTATTTCAGTGACAATTATTTTTATTTTTTTTACAAACCACGCATAAATGTCATCATCTCAAAACTACAAACTTTTACATACATGCTGCTGACAGATTATTGTAGCAGAGTTTGTGCTTAATACAGTGTAATCAGACTTTAGCCATGAAAATGTCACAAGTAACAGAAATAAGCACAAATGTCAGAGCATGTCAGAACACCTCCAGGGCCCAGAAAACACCTCAGACCCCAGAGGGGGTTAAGCACGCACAGCGTTTTGAAGGGGATTCCCATTGCGTAAGTTAGCCTTACGCAAGAGACCTCTCGAAAGGGGTACTAACGTAACCTCGGTTCCCTGAGATGAGGGAACGAGTATTGCGTAACCCGCCGTGCTACTGTGCTGTGATCAGGGGATCGCTTCAGTCGATTAAACCTGAAGTTCCTAGGCGAGGAATGTGTGCTAATATAGCCATAAGCCACGCCCATTCTGGCAGGCTTTGAAGTGGTTCGCCCGTCTGAGCCGCTTCGCCATAGTTTCTTGCAGTTGCCGCAGCACAGCCAATGACCGCGCTGACGCTCATCTGTGTCTGCTGTGCGGCTGCACTGCGTTTTAAAAATTTGGCTTCAATATTCTCGAGAAAAGGAGTTTTCCCATAGTGTAAGCTAGCCTTACGCAATACTCATTCCCTCATCTCAGGGAACCAAGGTTACATTAGTAACCGAGACGTTTCAGCTCGCTGATTAACCCTTCCCATCCCCTCCAATGAGACGAATAGGGACTGAACTTCATTGAGTACATTCATTTTGATGATCCCAAACACACCATTCATTTCCTTCACATCAGAAATTGTGTCAGTCAGAACAAATGTACACTTCCCAGGAAGTACTTTTCCCAGACATTCTACATCGGTTAGCAAGCACCCCAAGACAGGGATGTCCAATCCATTGGCGGCAGTAAGCTTAACCCAGCATTTAGAGGAAAACTTAAGCTTTCCCAAAGTGCTGCCTGAAGTGCAACTCAGAGATGGTGGACACCTCTGACCCAGTATCTAAGAGGCACTTGGTCTTGACACCAGTTGTTTTCACCTCCAATGTTAGGCAATCCCTAAAAGCACAGTCCTTCAGTTTTTCAGCAGCCTCAGAAGTCAGCCATTCTGAAAAGGTTTCCGGTTATGATGCCTGAGGAGTAGACGTGTGTGCGGCTCGCTCCCCAAACTTTTCAGTGTTTACTAATTTAAACCTCAACATTTTCGTTGGCATCTGACAGCATTTGTTTATTAAATGTTTTGTGACTTCAATCACTTGTGAAATGTCCATAGGAAAGGGCAAACAGGTTGATAAAGACCGAGAAGGCGCATTCTTGTTATAACCAAGTTAGATAACATTACGGCCCACTGTGGCAGATCATATCTTCGGATCGGTAATCTCGAGTCTGGCACTACGGAAATTAGTCAACAGCCTGAGCAAGTCGAAGCTACGTGTTCGAGGCTCCAGAAGGATAATGAGTGGCTCAAGGCTAAAGTCTCAGACATCGAGAGTCTCAGACATCGAGAGCCGCAGCCGTCTCCAAAATATTTGAATTCTGGGCTTACCCGAGTCAATCGAGAGGCTACGTCCGACTACATTTTTTTCCCAGCTCCTGGTGGATGTCCTTGGATCTCAGGTGTTAACCTCGCCACCTGAGCTGGACAGAGCTCATCGTAGCCTCATATAGCCCTAGTATAAAGATGTGATGTTGTCACTGTACAAACGCGGTCTCAAACCTGCCCTTCTCTATCTACTCTGCTAGACTGTGAATCACGCTTCCAAACAGAGAGAAGAAATGGCTGGCTTCTGTTTTGGAAGCCAACAACTTCATCCAGAGCTTGGACTCGTAGTAGGTTAGATGGATTGCATTCTACTATGAACAGTCTTGATTTTTTTTTTTTTTTTCTGTCCTTATTTTTTCTTTCGTAATTTCGGGGACAACCAAGGCTGTTGGAACTATGGACTTGTATCTTGTCTGTTTGCCAAATTTGCCAAGTATATACATATTTTCAGTAATCTGGTCATGTTCATAGAATTTACTATCCATGTCTGTGATGAGTAACAAGGCAGCACCTCATGGTGCACTGAAATTCACCTGTTGGAACGTTAACGGATTGAATTCTCCGGTGAAGTGGAATAAAGTTCTTAATTATTTGAAACATTTGAATACTAGCATAGCTTTTATTCAGGAAACACACCTCAGGCCTGCAGATCATCTAAGAATTAGAAAGGGATGGGTGGGCCAGCTCTACCATTCCGGTTTTCAGAGAAAGTCTTGAGGGGTTGCTATTCTCATTCATAAATCAGTTCCTTTTTCTGTCTCTGAGGTCATCTCAGACCCCAATGGGCGTTTTATTATTATTAGAGGACAGATCAATGGAGTTTGCTTGATTTTGGCCAATATATATGGTCCTAATTGGGATGAGGCTTCTTTCAAAAAAGTTCTGTTTTCCCTCCCTGATTTGCATTCCAACCTACTAATTCTGGGTGGGGATCTTAACTGCTGTTTAGACCCTTTTCTAGATCGCTTCTCTTCTAGGCCCTGTGCGCAGTCTAAATCCAGCAAGATTATTCAGCTATTTATGGAGCAATATGCAGTTTCTGATTTGTGGTGCTTTTTTAACTCCAACACAAAGTTTTCTTTTTTTCACCCATTCATCGTTCTTTCTCCCACATTGACTATTTTCTGATTGATAATAGATTGCTTCCATTGGCTAGCTCATGTATATATAATACTATTGTTATTTCAGACCATGCTGCTGTTACATTCGACCTGGCTTTACCAGGCCTTTCAATGTCCCGGTCTCCTTGGCGTTTTAACTCCCTAATGCTCAATGATTCCGATTTTATAGCGGTTATTAACGATCAGATCGACCTTTTTATTTCCACAAATATTACTCCGGACGTTTCAGCTAAGACAATTTCGGAGGCATGTAAGGCTTATTTAAAGGGAGAAATTATTTCATATTCAGCTGACACGAGAAAAGTGATGAATGAAAGGAGAGCTAATCTTTTTAATACTCTGACAGACCTGCAGTCTAACTATGTTAATTTTCCAAGCTCCGATCTCTTTGTTAAGCTTCTCACGGTGAAGACAGAGTTTGATCTACTTGCTACAAATGAGGCTACTGAAGCTCTGCATAAGACTTGTTGCAATTACTATGAATTCGGTGATAAATGGAGTAAATTGCTTGCCCATCAGTTGCGTCAGTCTGCTGCCTCACACCTCATTACTCAAATCTTCACCTCAATTGGGTCTTCAGTTCATCCACTTACTATTAATGACGAGTTCAGAAACTTCTACGCCTCCTTATATACCTCGGAAAACATAGCTGAAGAGGCTCAATTCGATAACTTTTTCAGTTCCCTAAATGTGCCGTGCATTGATCTTGATATCTCCTCAAATTTAGTAGCCCCTCTTACTTTAGATGAAATTAAGACTGCTCTTAATGCAGAATGGTAAATGCCCAGGGCCTGATGGCTTTCCTGCAGAATTTTTAAAGACATTCTCTGACAAATTATCACCTCTTTTGCTTAATATGTTCAATGAGTCTTACAGCTCAGGTATCCTCCCTCACTCTTTACGGCAGACTATTATTTCTCTTATTCTCAAGAAAGATAAAGATCCTTCTCAGTGTAGTAATTATTATCACCTTATCTCCTTACTTTGTTCAGATGTGAAATTTTTAGCTAAAGTCCTAGCGAGGCATCTGGAGACGGTTCTTCCAACCATAATTTCTCCAGACCAAACAGGGTTTATTAAAAACAGGCACTCTTTTCATAATATTAGACGCCCTTTGAATATTCTTTACTCTTCTTCTTTGAATGAATCTCCAGAATTAGTTATTACCATGGATGCTGAGTAGGCATTTGATAGAGTCGAGTGGCACTATCTGTTTTACAAGTCATCTTCATTTATATAGTGCTTTTAACAATGTAGATTGTTCCAAAGTGGCTTTACATTGATAATAGGAAATTAAGGTAACAGAGATTGTTTTGGCTTTATAGCAGCTCTAGAATAAAGTTATTGTCCAGCTAAAGTTAGTTTGATTGATTCACTTCCGTCGCAACGATCATTAGTTATTAACTTAGGGGCCGCTAACACGACACCATTTTAACAGAAAACTCTTAAGTTCTTTCTGCGCAAACTTCAAAAATGCGAACCAGTGAGAACGCCGATGGCATGCACATGCACATTACAACTATTACAGTCTATACATGAATATCAGTCACGTGACCTCTTACGTCATCCGCTCTTTTTCCAGTTGACTGCCGCCATCTTGAGTACCTACCGAGTACTGTCTATGGTACTGACAAGCATTAACTAGCTAGCTTGCTACTATTTACATCTTCGTACGGATACAGTAAATGGCTACGAAAGACAACATTTCGCACCTCGACTGCCATGAAAAGAAACGCTACTTTCAAAAAATAATATCGTTATCCCTACGCGATACCTGATGCATACTTCCAGCCTCTGTCCGCTGCTACTGAACTACCAATCCTGGCATTCAATGATATTATATGTTGATCCGACTATTTTAAGCGTGTATTTAAATGGTCCAGGGGCAAAACTTTTGCCGAGCGTGTCAGAGGTTCTGGGTTCTAATCCGCACTCATATAGTTTTTTTTTTTTTCTCATTAAAACCCATTATGTTTATCAGTGGTTGTATATCAGGCAGGGACACGTTTGTGTGCAGTTTTTTTTGTAATTTCACCGGAATGAATAGAGAGTCTCTCCACATTGAAGCGCGCGTCCGAGTGAAGACTGTGCGCGAGCCACAAACAAGCACAGTATCCGCGCCACTGATTGCAGCGGCAACGAGCACTTTGATCACTTGATTTCAGAAACACCACATTTCAGCGCTAGATCGCCTCTTATTTAACAAACAAACAAAATGAATGCTCTGCTAGTTAACTGGAGATGTTTTGTTTATTTGTATTGGTACATTCGTGCCGCGAGATGTTTCAAAAGTGGTGGGGACATGTCCCACCCGCAAATTACGGCGTAATATTTTGGGGTCTCCTTTTTTGTTGTTGCACCCCACCGCACAACATATTGAAGGCATAGCTAGCTAGTTCCTTAGCGACTGACGTGAATCAGGTACTCAAGATGGCGGCAGACAAGTTTTAGAAGTGAGTGACGTCAGTGAGGAGACGTTGGTGACATCATCTGATATTCATCTATAGGTATGCGCGTTTGAATATATGTGCGCAGGCGTGTAGTCCTTTCCTACAAATCAACCCTCAGCATACTACTTGTCTGGCCTTAAAATTTATAATACAGAATTTATCGCTTCCGCGTAGCCACGCGAACCGGAATTATCCCGACAACGCTTTATCTGTAGAAAGGTAAAGGGAGGGGAGGGAGGCCTTCACAGGGGAGATACTAGTTGACATTTCAGGACTGCGTTGTCGTCGCTTCCAGTTGCAGGTCCTTCATCAGATCTGGATACAGCCTGGATCCAGCGGACTGCAGTAAACCTCGGGATAAACAGAGAGACTAATATTAGCGTAGACGGCATTCTTTTTATGATGTAATGAGTACATCAGGATTTATGGGAAGTGTTCCCGGTTCTGGCTGACCTAATCTAAGCAGCCTAACATTGAATTATAAAAGTCTATAATGTGTTATGTGAATGCTAGGTCAAAGAGATGTGTTTTTAGTCTAGCTTTGAACTGACAGTGTCTGTTTCCTGGAAAATGTTAGGAAGACTGTTCCAAAGTTTTGGTGCTAAATAGGAAAAGGATCTACCGCCAGCAGTTGATTTTGATATTCTAGGTATTATCAACTGGCCGGAATTTTGAGATTGCAATAGACATGAAGGACTATAAATGCGTTAAGAGCTCGCTCAAGTACTGCGGAGCTAAACCATTTAGTGCTTTGTAAGTAATCAGCAATATTTTAAAATGTATACAATGTTTAATAGGGAGCCAATGTACACTGTTAGACATTTTATCGTATTTTTGCGGTAACTTACTGGCAGCACTATTGCCAGTAAGTTACTGTAAGTTCCCCTTTACAGTAGCTTACCTGTAAATGTGTTTTACGGTAAGATGCCCTTACCGCAATTTAATTTTACAGTAAGATGCCCTTACCGCAATTAAATTTTACAGTAAGATGCCCTTACCGCAATTTAATTTTACAGTATGATGTCCATACCGCAATTTCATTTTACAGAATTACAGCCCATTTTACACTATTTTATTATTTATATTTTACATGAATGCTATTGAATTTAATAAATTCCAAAAAAGCGACTTGAGTCCATGTACATCAGCATATTCTTTATTCACTCTCACAATCAATTACATCCATTTTATTTATTTATTGTGATGCAACATTAGGCAAGGCAGTTTTATTTGTATAGCACGTCATACACTTTGGCAATTAAAAGTGCTTTACACAGCAAGGAATTAAAATAATCACAAAATAAAAGCAAGGAAAATTAAAGTGCCCCTATTATGGATTTTTGAAAATGATCTTTCATGTAGTGTGTAACAGCTCTAAGGCCTCGTTTACAAGTGAAATGTAACCCAATTCAGATTTTTTGCTCATATGTGACACAGATCGGATGTGTTCTATGACAGTGTAAACAGGAAAAAAAACACATGCATTCAGATATTTCGAGATCGGTTTCAGGCCTCATTCATATGTGAAAATAAATCAGATATAAATCGGATATGTGACGGATGGGACAGATGGCCTGTCGAAACGTTGTGTCGTCGTAGGAGAGGAATGTGGACAAGCGCAAAAAAAATAAAAACTTTATTCCACTATTAATTTCCTTCTCTCTGGGCCTCGAGTTAGTTCACGTAGTATAACTGTGTTGTACGTCACACGTAGGCTCACTATTGGCCGACGCTGGTCATGTGTGATGCGGGTGACGTACAATACAGAAGCGCTGCGCAGTTATACAACGTGAACTACTCAAGGCCCAGAGAGAAGGAAATGAATAGTGGAATAAAGTCGTTATTTTTTGTTTGTTTTTTGCGCACAAAAAGTATTCTCGTCGCTTGATAAACTTAAGATTGAGCCACTGGAGTCACTTGGACTATATTAACGATGTCTTTAATACATTTTCTGGGCCAGCAAGTTATAATGTCTTAGAAGCCTATGGAGGAGTGAGCCAGCTCTCAGATTTAATCAAAAATATCTTAATTTGTGTTCCGAAGATGAACGAAGGTCTTACGGGGTTGGAACAACATGAGGGTGAGTAATTACTGACAGAATTTAAATTTTTGGGTGAACTAACCCTTTAAATACCTATGCTAATCACTTTGTGGGCCACGATTATATATAACTGTGTCTATTAATGCAGTGTATCACTGAGAAACGTCCTGCTTGTGTCGTCCTTGTGATGGAGGTTCGGGTTGAATAACTAGTTCTTCCAGTGTTTCATTATTGGACTCGCGTTCGGATATGGTAAAATCAATGTCATTGTTCATTACTGTGTTTAGTTTACGGTGTAGGAAGCCTCAGGACAGCTGATGTTGTTATGGCAATGGGTGTTTTTGTTTAAGACACGCGCACTGTACGCAGTAAACCAATCACAACAGACTGAGCTGTCTGGCCAGTAGCATGTGGAAAGGAGGGATTTAGAGAGATTGATTCATCTGACGAGCCGTTTAAGAATCTTTGAAAAATGTGGTGATGTGCAAATGTATATTATGAGAAAATTCAACAGTTTTTTTTACCTTTGATGCACGTAAACCTGTTGTAGGTAAGTGTTGTAGTAAATAGGATAATAGGGGCACTTTAAAACAGTTATAAAAACAATAAAAAAATGTACAGTACAGTTATAAAATGAATTAAAAGAGTAAAAAGATAATACATAGATAAACTTCTCATCTGGCAATACACCGGTGTATCATATTTTTCACAACTCCCAGTTTTACTCTGAGATTTTCCCATGGTGATTACACTGTGTCTGTGGTGTTCTTGCGGCACGCCTAAGAAATCAACGTATCCAAAAAAACTGATTTTTCCCTAAAATCGTACATGAGAAGCTCTAGGACTGACTCACGGGGTAACCTCGGGTTCACTGCCCCATCAGTCCGCACCCCAAAGATTTGTCCGGAAGCTCTAGGAATGGAATCGAATCAGTCTGCACCCCACAGAACCTCGAGTTTAATTACACGTCAAACTCACTACTTCACCACAGACAGAGGTCATCAGCATGGTTTCATCTCTCAATTTCCCCAATTAAGTAATTTATGTTTGTCTCTTACCCAATTCGCAGTGCCATTTGAGTTCAGTTTAGAATCAAAAGGAGGATGCAAAAATAGAACTGAATTCATAACAAATCAAAGCAGGGATCATGACAATACGCAAAAAAAGCATCCCAGTTGGTCTTGACTGGCCTCCATACCGGTAAACCACTGATGGCTGATCTGAAAAAAAACAACAAACAAACAAAACAAAAAAAACAGAGAAAATGTGTGAGAAATGGTTGAGTTTGGAGTTTTGGAGTTTATTTAATCTAAATTTGTTCATGGACAGATGAGGAATCAACTTGTGCAACAGCAGTTATTACCAGTCGAGTTAGTTTAAATAGTATAGCTTTATTGCACATCCCTTGTTAGGGAACTCTATTAATTGCCTGAATGTACAATTACGTTAAAGGTACACTGAGTAACTTTATGGCCCTTCAAACTTAAATCTGAAATAGAAAGCTTTTGTAACATTACAAATGTTCTTACTGTCACTTTAAGTCAATTCAGTAGTGCTTTCTATTTCAGATAAATGCTGTTCTTTTGAACTTTTTATTCAAAGAATCCAGAAAAAAAAAGGTGTACAACTGAAAATAATCAGAAATGTTTCTTGATTCACACAAGTGCTCCTAAAAAAAGTTATGCTGCAAGTACTGCAAGTTATGTTACAATATGTTAATCACATAATGCATCTGATAGTTAGTCAAAACATACTTACAAAGCCAAAGATGCTCAGTGCTGAGGCTCTTAAAAGAGCCTTTGGGCTGTAGTTAGCTCCTGTTGACAGGGAAAAGAGAGAAATAGAAGAAACATTATTTTTCAGCAATGATTATTGGCAAATGACTATATGTTATGAACATGATAAATGACAGATCTAGGACTACTGCTAGATTGATCAATCAGATGACAGTTTTACCAATAATTGGCATAGAATTTAAACAAAATATTTTGCAATGAATATTTTTCAATTAGTCTGCCTTTACATTGCTTTAAATGCATTACTATTTTAACATGTCATATTTCGGTCCTGTGCAGAGTGAATCCAGCATTTATACGTAGCTGTCTGTCACATCTCTTACATCGTGTCTACACTTTGTTAATGAGAGTTTTCGCGAGCCTGCATAATTCGGCACTGAATAAAAACTCCTGCGTTCTCCAGAGCGCGAAAACAAAAAAGCACAAATATGCACTGGAGCGTTTGGTTTGGCAAATCTGTTTCGCCAATATATTATAACAGTAACAAGTAACAGTATCAAAGTAGCAATCTCTTGCTTGCGTTTGAACCGGGCCTGGGGCAGAGAGAACGCGAGAGAGTGCCTTTGAGAAAACGCGCTAGGCCTAACTTACTTCAAAACGCATTTAACTGACGAGTAAAATATGCCATAACTGGTCGTAAAAAGGACAGAAAACCTTTGTTTGTGTAAATATTAGATTGGGTCCATCTACTGGAATAGGCAGTCAGTCAATTCTATGGC